>WAAF01015567.1:63193-74436 GCA_013400475.1 Tricholaema leucomelas | reverse complement strand
AGGTTTCTGTTGTCTGCTAATGTTGTTGTGTGATGGCTAAAGCACATTTAAGTGTCTGGGTAGATAGGATGAGCACAGAGGAAAATGCAATATTGGGGAAGAATAAGCCCAGATGTAACAAACCCCTAAGTGTGATCTAACTGTGAGAGGGGAATGAAAAACACCTTGTGAGGATTTCTGCCTGTGCAGAACATGAAGAAGAAAAGAACAAAGACACAAGTGAAAAAGGGCAGGGTAAAGAAAGAGCAAAGAGAAGGGGAGTAGCTGCAAACAAGACCTGAGCTTGCAGCTTTCTGGAAGAGAGGGAGCAGGTGGTTGTCACTGCATTTTTTTTCCCTGTGAGGGTGACAGAGCACTGGAACAGGCTGCCCAGGGGAGCTGTGGAGTCTCCCTCTCTGGAGATATTCAAGAACCATCTGGATGCATTCCTGTGCGATCTGCTGTGGCAGGGGGATTGGACCAGATGATCTTTCAAGGTCCTTTCTAGGCCCTGGTGTTGTATGATTCTATGGTGCAGTAAGGCAGAGCTGACAGATTCAGGGGTGGAAGGAAGAGGCTGGGGCTGAGTATGATTGATCAGTAAGAAGAAAGAGAGAAGTGGATCTATTTTTGTCTGCTACTGCAGCAAAGGAATGTGAGCCATAGTGTTTGTTGCTCTAATGGAGTTGGCCTTGAGGCAGGTAGGGACAGATGGTCTCTCACACTTCTCTGTCAGGAGGTCCTATGGGGTCAGGAGGGCCAGGCTGGGTAGCAAGGCACTAGTGGACCTGGTTTGGCTCGGGCTGCTCCTGCTGGAGCAGATCATTGCTCTTTGTTCAAGCTGTGCGCGGCGCATGGGGCAGACGTGGAACCGATGGCACCGAGGCTCTGGTGTCAAGCTTGCCTGTGCACGTTGAGTGCTGAGCAGCCAGCTGGCAGAGCAGCTCCTGCGAGGTCCTGCAGGAGGATGGCAGGGCCCAGCTGAAGGCAACATATGGCCCATAGCTGTTACCAAATGTCCACATCGCCCAGGATCGCATCAAGTACAGTAGAATCTGCCAAGATGTTGCACTTGAATCTCCTCCAGGAGGCCTTCATTTGTAGATGAGATCTTTAAACTACACGGATGTCACAGGCCTTACCAAGGGTTTACACAATGCAGTGCCCAGTTCTCCTTTGGAGACTTGTGCTGGGAAATCCTTTAGCACTCCAGGTTTGGTGAAATCAGGTTTGATGTTTCCTTTCTCAGAGAAGTGACAAAAGCAATTTGTTCCTTGAAGCTTGACTGAGATCTGGATTCAGGTAGCAGTCTCCTCGTTGCACCCTTCACCTTACAGATTTACATAGAATCATAAAACCAGTCAGGGTTGGAAGGGACCACAAGGAGCAGCCAGTTCCAAGCCCCCTGCCATGCCCAGGGACACCCTACCCTACATCAGCTTCATCCAGCCTGGCCTTCAACACCTCCAGGGATGGGGCCTCAACCCTGGGCAACCCATTCCAGCCTCTCACCACTCTCATGCTTGACAACTTCCTCCTCACCTCCAGGCTGACTCTCCCCACCTCCAGCTTTGCTCCATTCCCCCCAGTCCTGGCACTCCCTGAGAGCCTGAAAAGTCCCTCCCCAGCTTTTCTGTAGCCCCCTTCAGATCCTGGAAGGCCACAAGGAGGTCACCTGGGAGCCTTCTCTTCTGCAGACTGCACAGCCCCAACTCTTTCAGTCTGTGCTCACAGCAGAGCTGCTGCAGCCCTCTGAGCATCCCTGTGACCCCTCTCTGGACACTCTCCAGCATCTCCACATGCCTCTTGTAATGGGGGCTCCAGAACTGGATGCAGTACTCCAGGTGGGGTCTCAGCAGGCTGGGCAGTGAGTGGCTGGAGAGCAGCCCTAAGGAGAGGGACTTGGGGGTGCTGGTGGGTGAGAAGCTCAACAGGAGCCAGCAGTGTGCACTTGCAGCCCAAAAATCCAACCAGAGCCTGGGCTGCAGCAAGAGAAGTGTGGCCAGCAGGGCCAGGGAGGGGATTCTCCCCCTCTACTCCACTGTGGTGAGACCTGGCAGGGGGGTTGGAACTGAGTGATCCTTGTGGTCCCTTCCAACCCTCACTGATTCTGTGATTCTGTAGTAAGAACCCCCATCCCCCCCAAAAAAAAACCCTAAACCAACAAACCAAGCCAAAAGCTTAAATTCAACTGCAGATGAAGAGAAGCAGCCATGAAGATGCTCAGAGGGCTGGAGCAGCTCTGCTATGAGGACAGGCTGAGAGAGTTGGGGCTCTGCAGCCTGGAGAAGAGAAGGCTTCGAGGAGACCTTAGAGTGGCTTTGCAGTATCTGAAGGGAGCCTACAGGAAAGCTGGGGAGGGACTATTGACAAGGTCTGGGAATGTCAGGACGAGGGGGAATGGGTTTGAACTGGCAGAGGGGAGATTTAGACTGGATGTTAGGAGGAAGTTCTTTACAGTGAGGGTGGTGAGACACTGGCACAGGTTGCCCAGGGAGGTTGTGGAGCACAGAAGCACCCAATGTGATCTTTGATCACATTCAGTGCTTTTGTGCTCCACATCCTCCCTGGAGGCATTTAAGGCCAGGCTGGATGAGGCCTTGAGCAGCCTGCTCTAGTGGGAGGTGTCCCTGCCTATGGCAGGGGGTTGGAGCTGGATGATCCTTGAGGTCCCTTCCAACCAAAACTAATTCTGTGATTCTGTGATTCTATGATTCTCAAATTTGGAGTTTGTAAAGCAGGAGTGATTGCATTCATTTATCTAAGCTACCTATTAGAAAGAACAACAACAACAAAATCATGCTGACAGGACTTCAGCCCTGATCAGGTCTTTCAGACACCTTTTTTTTCCTAGAAGATATCTCCCAAATAGTATTTACTAGAGGGAGTTTTCCTCTAGAAAGACTCCTGAAGCATGATTCTCCTGTACTGCACTTAAAGTAATTAGCTTGCTGATTGTTTTGATCCATCTAATCTGTCTGTAGTCAGAGGGAGAATCTAATAAATTGAATTAATTTGCCAAGGAGGTTTTTAGGTGATGCATCTTCTGTGAAAAGATTGAGATGATTGGGTTGGTTGTTTTCTTTTTTTTCCCCCCATTTTGTGCTCTCTGTTTAGTCATCTGCATATCCAAATCAATTATCTTCTGAAATCATCAAATTAATTTATTTTGAAGGCTCTCTTCAATTTCAGCTGTTTATGCCACATGCTGGAATTCCATCTTCATTTCTCAGAGCTACTGTTAATAGCACTTCTGAGGGAAACTTGTTTCACATCAATATTTTGCAAGCAATCTGTAACAGGATTCATCTTGCTCTGTATTACAACTTGTGAGTTGATTGATAGTTGGAATAACTACCAAAGATGATAGTTTTATCTTTCCAGTGGATATCCCCTTCAGATTGAAGTGTGCCACACATATCCCTCCACTGACCTTCAAAGGAGCTCAATGGTGAGCTGAATAGAATAGAATAGAGTAGAATCAACCAGGTCGGAAGAGACCTCCAAGATCATCCAGTCCAACCTAGCACCCAGCCCTATCCAGTCAACCAGACCATGGCACTAAGTGCCTCATCCAGTCTTTTCCTGAACACCCCCAGGGATGGTGACTCCACCACCTCCCTGGGCAGCCCATTCCAATGCCAATCACTCTCTCTGCCAACAACTTCCTCCTAACATCCAGCCTAGACCTCCCCCAGCACAACCTGAGACTGTGTCCCCTTGTCCTGTTGCTGGCTGCCTGGGAGAAGAGACCAACCCCCACCTGGCTACAACCTCCCTGCAGGTAGTTGTAGAGAGCAATGAGGTCTGCCCTGAGCCTCCTCTTCTGCAGGCTGAACAACCCCAAGAGATCTCCATAGCTGAAGTTCAGACATCCAGAGTAGGTAAATTGAACACCACTGTCTTTTGCACCAAGATTTGCATACCTGAAAATCGTTTCCATGCATGAAAATCTTGTCCAGGTTTGTTTATTGATTACACTGATTTTAATTATTTTTCAGTTCTGGAGTTGTTGCTCCTGAAATATGTCACAGTCTAGACCGAGCTTACACCTAAACCTGCCACACTGTGGCCTAGATTTGTTCCTATATTTGTTCCTACATTTGTTCCTACATTTGTCCCTGTATTTGTTCCTACATTTGTTCCTGTAGATGTTCCTGCATTTGTTCCTACATTTGTCCCTGTATTTGTTCCTACATTTGTTCCTGTAGATGTTCCTACATTTGTTCCTACATTTGTCCCTGTATTTGTTCCTACATTTGTTCCTACATTTGTCCCTGTATTTGTTCCTACATTTGTTCCTACATTTGTCCCTATATTTGTTACTACATTTGTCCCTGTATTTGTTCCTATATTTGTCCCTATATTTGTTCCTACATTTGTCCCTGTATTTGTTCCTATATTTGTTCCTACATTTGTCCCTGTATTTGTTCTTACATTTGTTCCTGTAGATGTTCCTACATTTGTTACTACATTTGTCCCTATATTTGTTCCTATATTTGTTCCTACATTTGTTCCTGTAGATGTTACTACATTTGTTCCTACATTTGTCCCTGTATCTGTTCCTATATTTGTTCCTACATTTGTCCCTGTATCTGTTCCTATATTTGTTCCTACATTTGTCCCTACATTTGTCCTTACATTTGTTCCTACATTTGTCCCTACATTTGTTCCTGTATTTATTCCTATATTTGTTCCTGTATTTGTTCCTACATTTGTCCCTACATTTGTTCCTATATTTGTTCCTGTATCTGTTCCTATATTTGTTCCTGTATCTGTTCCTATATTTGTCCCTACATTTGTTCCTATATTTATTCCTGTATTTGTTCCTACATTTGTCCCCCACATTTGTCCCCACATTTGTCCCTGCATTTGTTCCTATATTTGTTCTCGAGGATGCTATTTACTTAGATTCCAGGTCACTTCTAAATGTTATGGGATATCTACTCAGGAGCTAATGAGATAATTAGCTTTGCCTCATTGCTCTTCTTTGCCTAATTCTCCATTATAGGAAAAAATCCCCACCAAACATCAAAGCCACAAATAAAATAACCCAACTAAAAACCCCAGAAGTCTCCAACTTTCGACGTGCTGGAGTAGAGAGTTCGAGAGCTCAGTCATAATCTCTCATATGTAAAAGACATAAACCTGCTCAAGTCCTTTGGGAGTTTTCCATGGGCTTCCATAAGCTCAGTACCAGGTTAAATCTAGAGAGCAGTTTAGAGAAAAAAGGAAATTTCAGATGGCAAGGAACAGTTTTGGATAGCACACAGCCTTTGGAGCACTGTGTGCCCTGAGTAGCAGTGCTAGCAGCGTGCAGAAGAGCTCTCCCTGCACACAGCTTCTGGATGTCCCCAGGGTCTGTAGCACGGTGCTGGGTGCTCTGGAGGGGGTCTTGTCAGGACATTTTCACTGTCTCTATTTAGGGCTTACATATTCCTAGGGGAAGGTGACTTGAGATTGTGTTATGAAGAAGAAATCAATTAATACAAGATGATGTTTTTCCAAAATTGTTTGTTAATTTTGATATTCAGAACTCTCCCCACCTCTGACCACTAATTTCAATATAATAATGGCTTCTTTGCATGGTCATGGAAACATTTTACAGATAATAACCAGATCTGGAAATCACCAGCAAAAATGTAACCATTAATTGAGCCTGAAGAGAAGATTCCTGTGGCCAAATGCTGCTCACGCTCAGGACACCACTTGCCCACTGGATGGACTCCAGGAGCTCCTTCTGCTTATGGCAGAAGGCAGTGGAGAATTACAAAGAGGCCTTAAGTATTTAGTCACAAAATATTATCTCTGGACTCTCAGGGCTAGCTACAGCTTCAGACAGTACCCAAATGCTTTCAGGGAATTCTGTTGCTGTCTTGTCGGCTGCTGGGACTTGATTCTTCCCAGGCTTCTGGGGAAAGGAGGCAAACAATCTCTGACATGGTCCTCTGGATGATCTGTGTGTCTCCAGGGCTTCTTGTCTTGGCAGGAGACTTTCAGGTGCAGGCAGCATGTCTCCTGGTGTGCAGGCTCAGCACAATGTCATGCTGGCTGTACAGGCCAATTGCATGGAGGTGTTTAGAGCCTGTTCCTGGTAAACTCAAGGCAGTGGAGTTTCCAGGCAAACAAGAAGGCAGTAAGGCTGTATACTGCCAGAGAGCAATAGCAGCAGGCAACAGGCAGAAATGCCATGGCAGAGGACATTATGTTTACCTGTGTGTCTCCTTTATCAGTGTGCCCAAGACACAGAATAGCCAATCAGAATGGCAGTCAGCCAAGCTTGACCATGTTAGGTGAAACCATAGGCTTGCTTTACCCAAATCTGGGAAAAGCATAGGCCTTGCACAAGGCAGGCACAAGCTAAGTGTGTGTACCTTGTTACCACAGGATGTAAACACATCTGGGCAAGCCAGAGTCCTGAGACTCAGTGCCTCCAGGTTCTTTGTTCTCCTTCCTGCAGTTTCTTCTCCCCAGAGGAGAAGGAGAGAGAGCAGAAAAATATGTCTGGGCAAGCCAGGACACAGATAAGCCTATTTCAGCCTATCAGGCCTACCACGACAGATTGTCCAAGCATGAGCCCTCTCACCAGCCTGTCCACCAGTTGGACCACACATCCTTTACTACAATTGAGAAACCTGCAGTGTTAATTTAGGTCTTGTATTTACTACAGTTAGCACAGTAGGGTAGGATCTGTTGAGCACACAGCTCCCTCAAATGATGATTTCCTTCTTTGCCATTGCATTGTGCTTGCAGTTCCCAGTTATAATTTTATGTAAAGTCTCTGCTCTCTTTTTTATTATGTCTCAATCCTCAGCCTGGGGATTGTGTGCACTTTATTAGGTAATAAGATTTTGAGGACAATCTTTACCTTCCCCTAATAAAATTACTATAATGTTACTTCTCCCTATTGTATGGGTAAAAAGAAAAAGAGGAGGAAGGAGCTGAGCAAGCTGCATCACACCACCCTCCACACCACCCTCCTCTCCTTTCTTATTCAAATACTTTGACAGAAGGACACATATTTTAACAACCACCATTCCAAAATCTCAGCTAAACACCATCTAAACAGTAACAAACCTTTATCTTCTATTTTATATCCTTAGGGCCATCTTCCCCCCATCCAACAACAACAAAAAAGAGAGAGAAAATTCCTCACTATATCCTTCACAGTGGCCCACACTGACTGAATTGCACTCCATGAACAAAGGAATGGACCAAGACAGTAATCTTTACTTTGGCCTTCCAGGGGGCCATAAGAGGTTGGATTTCTTAAGGTCAGAGAAGTGCAGTCTGTTAGATTAATGATGCCTTTCTAGAAATTGTTATTTAATAGTTAGAGAGAGGGAAAACAAACCAAAAAGGCTTATTTTCTGTCTTCCCTCTTCTTAAAGTTAGGAAGGAATGTTTAGAGAGGGATCACAGACTCACAGGATGGTAGGAGTTTGAAGGGACCCAAGGAGCTCATCCAGTCCAACCCCCCTGCCACAGCAGGACCTTACAATCCAGCTCAGGGCACACAGGAACACATCCAGACAAGCCTTGAAGTTTTCCAGAGAAGCAGACTCCAAAACCTCTTTGAGGAGCCTGTGCCAGTTCTCTGGGACCCTTCCAGTCAAGAAGTTCCCACTTGTGTTGAGCTGGAGCCTCCTGTGCTGCAGCTTCCATCCACTGCTCCTTGTCCTAGCCCAGGGAGCAGTGAGCAGAGCCTGTCCCCCCTCTCCTGACCCCCAGCCCTCAGAGATTGATAAACATTTATTAAACCCCCTCTCAGTCTTCTCTTCTGCAGACTAAGCAGCCCCAGGTCCCTCAGCCTCTGCTCCTCAGGCAGTGCTCCAGTCCTCTCACCATCTTCATAGCCATCTGGTGGACCCTCTCCAGCAGATTCCTGTCCCTCTTAAACTGGGGAACCCAGAATTGAGGGCAGTACTCAAGATGAAGTCTCACCAGGTCAGAGCAGAGGCTATGAACTTTGGATCTTGAGCTAAGTTTTAACCTGATCTGTATTTACTTTCACTCCTGAAATAACAAACAGATTATTTCTTTCTGAAGTCTTTTAATTATGCATGTAGCAATTTTGATTTATATCTGATATGCATAAAGATGACACCAAGGTAAATGCAGTCTCATTTATTATACTTCCTTCTTTTTGTGTGCCAGTCCTCTGGTTAGCCAACCAAGGCTTAACTTCAAGTTCAGGGTGAATTACTGTAACTGAAACAATTCAGTGTCAAGCACACATATTTTACATCATGTGTACTTCAGGTTTAATTTGTGTGTGATCTGTCCCCATATTCCCACAGCTTAGTGGACTTGTGACACTTTGAGAAGTAAGAATGCTTCATGCTTGCTTCCTTGGTAAGGTCTTTGCTAATCAAGATAGAATCATAGAATCATAGAATCATAGAATGGTTTAGGTTGGAAGGGACCTCAAGGATCATCCAGCTCCAACCCCCTGCCATAGGCAGGGACACCTCCCACTAGAGCAGGTTGCTCAAGGCCTCATCCAGCCTGGCCTTAAACACCTCCAGGGAGGAAGCATAGAAAGATTTCATTTTGGAGCCAGCTCTTTTCAGCTAATTTCCTTTTGTTTGAAGCAATGAATCATAGAATCATAGAATCAGCCAGGTTGGAAGAGACCTCCAAGCTCAGCCAGGCCAACCTAGCACCCAGCCCCAGACAATCAACCAGACCATGGCACTAAGTGCCCCAGCCAGGCTTGGCTTCAACACCTCCAGGGATGCCAACTCCACCACCTCCCTGGGCAGCCCATTCCAATGCCAATCACTCTCTCTGACAACAACTTCCTCCTAACATCCAGCCTAGACCTCCCCCAGCACAACTTGAGACTGTGTCCCCTTCTTCTGTTGCTGCTTGCCTGGGAGAAGAAACCAGCCCCACTTAACTACAACCTCTCTTCAAGTAGTTGTAGACAGCAATGAGATCATTGAATTTTGAGAAGCAGCACAAAATTAGGATGAAGATACAGCAAGAGCACATTAAAAATACTTTAGGATTTTTCATTCCATTACCTCTATTTCAATCTTTCAAATTATGCAGAGTTGTGGATAGCTGCTGTTAAGGCTCTGCTCAGGGCTCCTCAGCTGGTGCATGCCTATTGTGCTTTTGTTCTGCAGAGAAACAAACAACACTGTTCAAACCAGAAGCAAACAGGCTCAAAGATTTTTTCATCTCATGGTTGCTAACTTCACATTGAACAATTTTGGAGTCCTTATTTTTGTTTGCTTTCCCATCATTAGCACCATCCCTAGCCTGGCATGTTAATGCAAGCCTGCCAAAGCAGAGTCCATTGGTTGGGTTATTCCCTTTGATGGCATTTTGCTCACTGAAAAATTCTTCTTGGAATTGAAGAATCTTATTGAATTAGAAATCAGCTGGAAGAGAGGCAATTCGATTTGTGAAAGGTTAGGCCTGACAGGGAGGTGGCTTTGCTGGAGTAGTAACAGCCCTAGGGAGTTGTAACACAAGCCCTATGAGGAGAGGCTGAGGGAGCTGGAGGTGTGCAGCCTGGAGAAAAGGAGGCTCAGGGCAGAGCTCATTGCTGTCTGCAGCTCCCTGAAGGGAGGCTGTAGCCAGGTGGGGTTGGGCTCTGCTGCCAGGCAAGCAGCAACAGAACAAGGGGACACAGCCTCAAGTTGTGCCAGGGCAGGTTCAGGCTGGATGTTAGGAGGAAGTTGTTGGCAGAGAGAGTGATTGGCATTGGAATGGGCTGCCCAGGGAGGTGGTGGAGTCGCTGTGCCTGGAGGTGTTGAAGCCAAGCCTGGCTGGGGCACTTAGTGCCATGGTCTGGTTGATTGTCTAAGGCTGGGTGCTAGGTTGGACTGAATGAGCTCGAAGGTCTCTTCCAACCTGGCTGATTCTATGATTCTATAGCAGGCTTTAAACTGATATGTCTCATTACACTTAGAATGCCCTCCTCTAGCTGCTCTTCTCTAGTTAACTTTTGGAAGTCTCTTCAGAGGAAATTTGTTTCTCTGTTGATAGAAGTCATGGAAATCAGTTATGATATAACTGAACTTGACCTCCTGCACCCATGAGGTGGCAGGGAAAGGAAGGGAACTTTTATTTGTTATTAAAGAAAAATAAAGCTCTGTTTTGTTTGGGGTGGGGGGGGGACAGAATGGCACAATTTAATATCCCAGCCCAAAATGACTCTTTTTATTTTTGAGCCTGCATCTCAGCATGTCAGATTAAATATAATGTAGAGCTTGTGCGGAGCTGAAGTGTTTTGCTGCAATTTCTGTTCGCTGACATTTGCTGTCTTCTCTCATCTCCCTCCCTTCATAAAAGAATTAAATGCTTCTAAATAGAAAGCTGCTCGAGATAGATGTGATGAAAGCAACCCAACTCAGAAATACTAAGAGAAGAAAGACTCTGAATCAATCTGATGCTCAATATTCAGTACAAGGACTGAGTTTACATTTGTCCCAGTTAGGAGCACTAAAGCATAAAAAGGTAGCTAGGAGGAGGCAAGAAACACATTTAAATCCCCCAGTACACACAAACATCATCGTGAATTACACCTTGTGAATGAATTAATGGTAAAGAGCCTTGGAAGAGATTACAGATTTCCATAGCTCACTTCTTGAAGCTGTTAATGAAAGACTTTCTGTGCCACAGTATGGAAGCTGCTAAACTTAGGGCTGCTCACTGCACCATCTGATATAATTATTTACTTACAATACAATGGTCCTGAAATAGACTATTAATTTCTTCTTCTTCTTCCTTCTTCTCCTTCTTCTCCTTCTCCCTTCTTTCTTCTTCTCCTTTCTTTCTTCTTCTTCTCCTTCTCCCTTCTTTCTTCTTTCTTTCTTCTTCTTCTCCATTCTTCTCCCTTCTTTCTTCTTCTCTGTTCTTCTTCTCCCATCTTTCTTCTTCTTTGTTCTTCTTCTCCCTTCTTTGTTCTTCTTCTCCCTTCTTTCTTCTTCTCCCTTCTTTCTTCTTCCTCTTCTTCTCTTCCTCCCTTCTTCCCCTTCTCCCTTCTTTCTTCTTCTCTTCCTCCCTTCTTCCCCTTCTCACTTCTTTCTTCTTCTCTTCCTCCCTTCTTCCCCTTCTCCCTTCTTTCTTCACAGTCTCACAGTCTCACAGTATCACCAAGGTTGGAAGAGACCTCACAGATCATCAAGTCCAACCCTTCACCACAGAGCTCAAGGCTAGACCATGGCACCAAGTGCCACGTCCAATCCTGCCTTGAACAGCTCCAGGGACGGCGACTCCACCACCTCCCTGGGCAGCCCATTCCAGTG
>WAAF01015567.1:0-53602 GCA_013400475.1 Tricholaema leucomelas | reverse complement strand
TCTCACCACCCTCACTGTAAAGAACTTCCTCCTAACATCCAGTCTAAATCTCCCCTCTGCCAGTTCAAACCCATTCCCCCTCATCCTGACATTCCCAGACCTTGTCAATAGTCCCTCCCCAGCCTTCCTGTAGGCTCCCTTCAGATACTGCAAAGCCACTCTAAGGTCTCCTTGAAGCCTTCTCTTCTGCAGGCTGCAGAGCCCCAACTCTCTCAGCCTGTCCTCAGAGCAGAGGTGCTGCAGCCCTCTGAGCATCTTCATGGCTCTCCTCTGGACTGGCTCCAGCAGTTCCATGTCCTTCTTATTACACAGATACATACATATATATATATATAAAATCTCTTAACTGTCAGAAAGCAGTGCAGTATATCTGTAAGCTGTGGGTAATTACATCCTCATGTCTTGTTTCTCTTCTAAAGGGAATATTTTTGGTGTAAAGAGAACAGAAAAGCAGTTTTCAGATGGATGGAGAGCTGACTAAATGGACCCTTGTGAGCAGAGATGAAAGAGTTCTTAGTAGCATGAGAAAATTTGGTGTTTTCCTTGACTCTTGAGGAGCAAACTTTTAGTTTGATAGAGAGTCAAATTCTACATTGCTTATAAATCTTTCCCACCGAGAGCAGCCTGTACAAATGGAGCTGAGATTTGGTACCAGGAGAAGTGTGGCCAGCAGGACCAGGGCAGTCCTTCTGCCCCTGTGCTCAGCACTGCTCAGGCCACAGCTTGAGTGCTGTGTCCAGTTCTGGGCCTCTCAATTCCAGAGAGATGCTGAGGTGCTGGAAGGTGTTTGGAGAAGGGCAGCAAGGCTGGGGAGGGGCCTGGAGCACAGCCCTGAGAGGAGAGGCTGAGGGAGCTGGGGGTGTGCAGCCTGCAGAAGAGGAGGCTCAGGGCANTGCTCCAGGCCCCTCCCCAGCCTTGCTGCCCTTCTCTGGACACCTTCCAGCACCTCAACATCTCTCTTGAACTGAGGAACCCAGAACTGGACACAGCACTCAAGGTGTGGCCTGAGCAGTGTTGAGTACAGGGGCAGAATAACCTCCCTTGTCCCACTGGCCACACTGCTCCTGAGCCAGCCCAGGATGCCATTGGCTCTCTTGGCCACCTGGGCACACTGCTGGCTCATCTTCAGCCTACTATCCACCAGTGCTCCCAGGTCTCTTTCTTCCTGGCTGCTCTCAGCCACTCTGTCCCCAGCCTGTAGTGCTGCTTGGGGTTGCCATGGCCAAAGTGCAGAACCCTGCACTTGGCCTTGTTAAATCTCATCCCATTGGCCTCTGCCCACCAATCCAGCCTGGCCAGGTCCCTCTGCAGGGCTCTCCTACCTTCCAGCAGATCAACACCTGCTCTTAGCTTGGTGTCATACTCAGACTGACTGATGCTGGACTCAATCCCCTGGTCCAGATCATCAATAAAGATGTTGAACAGGATGTTACACATGGAACTTTCCTTCTCTTTCCACATGTAGACAAAGACTTCTGCAGTTTGGCTCATCCCCCCAGGCAGGCAGGGTGACAGATAAACACTAGATAATTCCAATTTGGCACTAAAGAGAGGCCCCAGGCATCCCCTGCAGCCTGGTTTGCAGGGCTGCATCCACCATCTGAACCTCCATTTAGGTCGAAGTATGTCCGCTTGAGCTAAACCTCCGGCCAGGGTCTGGTCATTTGCTTGCATACCTTAGTAAGACTAAGCTAAAAGTGTGCCAGATCCCTCCACTTCTCAATAAAACCTTAATTAATGGCCCCAGCAATTTAAATTCATCTGCTATTTATTCCAGCAAAATTGTTCATTTGATATTAATGTGAATATCACCTCCTGGGCCTTGTTAGGGCTTTGCTTCCACTGCAGTTTAAATTTAGCTTAACTTTTAATTTACTTTCAATGGGTTTCACATTATTTAAACCATCATCCTGTACACACACCATAAAGAAAAGAAAATCTATTAACACCTCCCCCCCCTGAAATAATCTCAGAAGCCAGCTCCAGACAAATTGTATTCAGGGGATGTGAGACGATGATAATAAAATACCCTTTGGAGTCTCCTAAACTATTCTGCTTAATTTAGTGAACTTTTGGTTAATCACAGAAACTGGAAGAGATAATTGGAATACATAAAGTTAATTTTATTTAAACAGGAATTACTTTTCCTGGTCTTCAAATTGCAATTGCTGTTCCTTTTAGGCAATAAACATGATAAATGCTTGTATTACACTCTCAGGCAGGGACATTGTATATATATACATATAAAATCTATATGCTTTACATGTGCATATCCTGCTTATAAATCAATGTGAATACTTCAACCTGACTCCTCCTGATAAACGAATGCTGGAGGCTGACATCATCATGCCTGAACATGAGCCAGCAGTGTGCCCAGGTGGCCAAGAGAGCCAGTGGCATCCTGGCCTGCATCAGGAATGGTGTGGCCAGCAGGAGCAGGGAGGTCATTCTGCCCCTGTACTCTGCACTGGTTAGACCACACCTTGAGTACTGTGTCCAGTTCTGGGCCCCCCAGTTTAAGAGGGACATTGAGATGCTTGAACGTGTCCAGAGAAGGGCAACGAGGCTGGGGAGAGGCCTCGAGCACAGCCCTACGAGGAGAGGCTGAGGGAGCTGGGATTGTTTAGCCTGGAGAAGAGGAGGCTCAGGGCAGAGCTTATTGCTGTCTACAACTACCTGAGGGGTGGTTGTAGCCAGGGGGAGGTTGCTCTCTTCTCTCAGGCAGCCAGCACCAGAACAAGAGGACACAGCCTCAAGCTGCGCCAGGGGAAATTTAGGCTTGAGGTGAGGAGAAAGTTCTTCACTGAGAGAGTCATTGGCTACTGGAATGGGCTGCCCAGGGAGGTGGTGGAGTCGCCGTCCCTGGAGCTGTTCAAGGCAGGATTGGACGTGGCACTTGGTGCCATGGTCTAGCCTTGAGCTCTGTGGTAAAGGGTTGGACTTGATGATCTGTGAGGTCTCTTCCAACCTTGGTGATACTGTGAGACTGTGAGACTGTGATCTAAAGAAGGAGTAGCATGAGAAAAGAGGAGTTTTATTCAGCATCCAAAAATTGTCATGGCACAGTAAAAAATTAATGCATTCCTGAAGAGACAATTGTGTTGCAGCACTGAGCCAACTCACTGCCTGGCCTTAAATCTAACAGTGGTACCAAATTCATCTTGGCTACAGCAGCTCAATTCAACATCCTGCCGCTATTATGCTACGATTTACTCCAGCCTGGTCTATATCTTTTACACAGTCTTCCCACAAATATGTTTGTTAACTTTGATTTAAGGCTGCTAAACTACAAGGCTCACCAACAGGGGCTACCACAGGGAGTAAAATAGCAAGTTCATTCTTTAGTTATTGCTCCTTTTCACAATCACATTTGGCCTTCGTCCTAAACTGTTGAGAGATTCCCACTCCTCTTCTAAAGAGAAAGAAAAATAATCATTTGAATTATAGATTCAAGCAGGTTAGAAGAGACCTCCAAGCTCAGCCAGTCCAACCTAGCACCCAGCCCTAGACAATCAACCAGACCATGGCACTAAGTGCCCCAGCCAGGCTTGGCTTCAACACCTCCAGCCACGGCGACTCCACCACCTCCCTGGGCAGCCCATTCCAATGCCAATCACTCTTTCTGCCAACAACTTCCTCCTAACATCCAGCCTAGACCTGCCCTGGCACAGCTTGAGGCTGTGTCCCCTTCTTCTGTTGCTGGGTGCCTGGCAGCAGAGCCCAACCCCACCTGGCTACAGCCTCCTTTCAGGTAGTTGTAGACAGCAATGAGCTCTGCCCTGAGCCTCCTCTTCTGCAGGCTGCACACCCCCAGCGCCCTCAGCCTCTCCTCACAGGGCTGTACTTCAGGTCCCTCTCCAGCTTTATTGCCCTTCTCTGGACACCTCAACAGCATCTCTTGAATGGAGGAGCCCAGAACTGGACACAGCACACAAAGTGTGGCCTGAGCAGTGCTGAGAACAGGGGCAGAATTTGGAGTATTTTGGCTTTGGGGTTGTGGAGTCTCCCTCTCTGAAGCTACTCTAAACCCACCTGGATGTGTTCTTGTGTGACCTGCTCTAGGTGACCCTGCTCTGGCAGAGGGGTTGGACTGGATGAGCTTTTGAGGTCTCTTCCAGACCCTGACATTCTGTGAGTCTGATAAGTGGGGTTCTCAGAAACCTCTTAAATTGCCATTGCAGTGAATTTATGGACATTTGCTCTTTGCAGGTAAAGCAGCCTGCAGAGAAGTTTCATTTCAATGCTCATTTAGCTGTCACATATGATTGTAAGTCTGTTCAAGAGGAGAGCTCTTTTCTCAGTCTGGTTGGTTGATCATTTTTGTTTTCCCTTCTGCTTTACTACTGCTGTACTACACTACAGTGGAATGCTTTGAAAAGGAACAGGGATGAGTCTGAGCCCCTTTTTGGTCTCTCCATCCACAACATGCATCATGGCTTTTTCTAAACACTACAGGATCAGATTTTTTCTAATCATCAGGCCTCCTTATCCTGAATAAATCAGAGAAACCTGGTGGGTGAATACCTCAGGGCTTTATTTGCATAGATGGCTCCAGGTGTGCTCTGGATTAAGAGCAGCAGAGAAGATGGCAGGAGGAGTAGCCTGGCTGTGGTATTTATCCCAGTGCAATAAATCCTTCACACACACTGGGAGTGCTTATCAAGTTCATCTGGAGCATTTATTGATCCTCTGTGCTAATGCTTTGGTGCAGAGGGAATGCTGTAGCTGTACATCTCTCTGAGCTGGGAATTATCCTTCCATGAATTATGAACCATTTAGAAGCATGTTCCTGCCTCTTTCCCTGCCTCTCCTCCAATGTAAAGCTAGCATGGGAGGTGTGGGTAGGGATTTGCTAAAGGATCACAAGTGTCAGAAAGCCACTGGTGACATGCAAAGCTTTGGCTGGTCCAGCATGCAAATAGCATCTCTTGGAAAAGCTCTGTGGATCCAAAGATTGCTACCTCCTCCCTGCAAACTCAATCAATTTGGATTGATTAGTGTGGTGGGTGACAACCAAAGCCACTCAGTCGCTCCCTCTCTTTGGCTGGGCAGAGGAGAGAAAACAGAGCAAAAGGCTCATGGGTTGAGATAAGGACATGGAGATCACTCAGCAATTAATGGCACAGGCAAACAGACTCAGCTTGGGGAAACTACCTGAAGGGACAATGTGGAGAGGCTGCTGCTGGGTTCTGCTCACAGGGAATTGGAGACAGAACAAGGGGGAATAGCCTCAAGCTGAGGCTGGGCAGGTTTAGATTGAACATTAGGAAAAGGATTTTCATGGAGAGAGTGGTCAGGGACTGGAATGAGCTGCCCAGGGAGGTGCTGGAGTCCCCCAGCCTGGATGTGTTTCAGGGTGGTTTGGATGTGGTGCTTGGGGCTATGGTTTCAGGTGAATCTTTGTGAGCAGGGTTCTAGGTTGGATTTGATGCTCCTGAGGGGCTTTGCCAGCCTGGATGTGTCTGTGATTCTGTGAAGACATCATTCTGATTCTCTCTCATTGTATTTGAAGGACACTTTTAGCTGCCTTGCAAACCAAGAATCCCATGGAGAGAGAGCTCAGAGAGGTTTTGCAGAGGTGCACCAGCCAAAAACCAAAGCAGGGTCATGAGAAAATAAAACCTACATCACAAACCACTTGGATTTCTGGTAGCACAATCTCTAAACTCTAGAATTCTTTCTGTGCTCTAGTCCAAACCACCCAGAATGTACTCAACCTGTGTATGTGCTACCAAGACCCTCCTGAGGGCAGGGGACATGTGCACAGAGAGCTGGATGGGTTACATTTGCTCTTCATCCTGGGTTTAGGGGAAGCTGCTCCATTGGTGTTTGGTTTGTAATACATGCCTGATGCCTTGGAACTTTTCATGTAATATATGCATTCCTTCAACAGAACCTAAAATCAGTAAACAAATACCTGTGATGGGGAAGCTTATCCCTCTTGCAAATAAAGCAGAAAGAAGTGTTGTTTAAAGTACTCCCAGTAGGGTGATGTTGTGCCCAAGGCACTGCATGCATTGAGCAGTGATTGATTTTCCTCCTTGCTTCATTTTGCCCACTGCAAAAGCAGTCAATCTCAGACAAGTGAGAGAGAAATGCAGAAAATAACTAAGCCAGGAAGGAGGGAGCTGGAAATATTAAAATGCAAGTCAGATCAGGGTGTTTAAGCAGGTAGAGTTTATGGAACCTTTCTCAACGGTATTTATGACTATAAAGAGGTCTTAAAAGTTGGATGCCATTTCTAGATCTGTAAAATGTCCTTCTTATTTATATAGCAATTCTGCAGGCAAGGCAACAGCAGTGCCTCCCTGGGATGAATGAGTCCCAGACCTCAGCAAGGAGATATTTAGGAGGAAGGGTAATTGGCAATGCCAATAACATTTTATTTAGCAACTTCTACCAGCAAAGAAGAAAGGCCTCCTCCCTAGGGGGGCTGAAGGCCAGGCTGGATGAGACTTTGAGCTGCCAAGTCTAGCTGAAAGGTGTCATGGAATGGTTTAGGTTGGAAGGGACCTCAAAGCGTGGCTGACCAAAGAGTGTCCATTCTGGGCTTCTTTCTCCTCTGCCTCTGGATTATGTACAGCATTTAGAGCATCCCTTAAACCTTAGAGGTGCATAAAGGTTTGGCTACAGCCTGAAATGTGTGTTTGGCAGAGACTTTCATCTCATATTTCCAAACAACTCTGCTAATTCCATTGATAATATATTGAAATGCTTCCATCTTGCCTGTTGCACTGCACCCTTACCCCTCCCAGCCATGAGGTCTTTGTAAGGAGCCATCCTTCCATCTTCATCACTACTTTAATAGCTGGCTGCAGGGGGAAAAAATGACTCTGCTAGAGCTTAATGATTTTTTTTTCATGTTTGTATATGTATCTTGACATTTCCCTTTAAAATACAGGGCAGAAAGTGTTCAATGCAATGCCCAACAACAGACCCAGCAGAGGTAAATCAATATTAATAAAACAATACCTATGAGTGCATTACAGCCTCATTTCTCAACGAAAAATGGGCAGCTTTAGCTCTGATCTCTTTGAATTCCAATCCAGAAATAACATGCCAGGAAGAGGGGTTTCAAGCAGCAGTGGGCAGGTGCCATAGGAGTTTCATAGAATCATAGAATCAACCTGGTTGGAAGAGACCTCCAAGCTCAGCCAGTCCAACCTAGCACCCAGCCCTGGCCAATCAACCATGGCACTAAGTGCCCCAGCCAGGCTTGGCTTCAACACCTCCAGGAACAGCCACTCCACCACCTCCCTGGGCAGCCCATTCCAATGCCAATCACTCTCTCTGCCAACAACTTCCTCCTAACATCCAGCCTAGACCTGCCCTGGCACAACTTGAGGCTGTGTCCCCTTCTTCTGTTGCTACTTGCTTGGCAGAAGAGCCCAACCCCACCTGGCTACAGCCTCCCTTCAGGGAGCTGCAGACAGCAATGAGGTCTGCCCTGAGCCTCCTCTTCTGCAGGCTGCACACCCCCAGCTCCCTCAGCCTCTCCTCACAGGGCTGTGCTCCAGGCCCCTCCCCAGCCTTGTCACCCTTCTCTGGACACCTTCCAGCACCTCAACATCTCTCTTGAATGGAGGAGCCCAGAACTGGACACAGCACTCAAAGTGTGGTCTGATCTGTCACAGATGCTGTGCTGATGTTGTAACTAATCAGAGTACTGAGTAGATAGCTCCCAGTTGGGTCACAGCCTCTCTGAAGAATCCAGGGGTCTCTAGGAAAGGAAGCCAAGCCTCTCACCTGTTGTATTGCATTAGACTAGGAAGCATTAATCCACAGAGTAGTTGTAAAGAATATTCAATAAAGCATTGAAATGTAGAACTTATTTGGGAAAAGATGAGAGCTGGCAAAGGAACTTTCCCCCTGATTTATATTCCTCTACCAATTTTTCTGTTTGTTTACATTGCAGTGCTTTTCATCTTCATAAGAATTGTTTCTGGGTCCAAAATTAGAGAATTAAATTACTTGGTGAGGTTGGAGAAGAGGTAGTTTAGAATTTGAAGTGATGCATTTTCCCAAACAAGGCATTTGTGGTTCTGTATTTTAGTTTATGTGTGGGTAAAGAAGTATGGAAACTACTAAGTGGAAACCAAGAAATGTCTGTAAATATCTGAGGGGTGGCTGGCACAGGCTCACAGGATGTCAGGGGTTGGAAGGAACCCAAGGAGCTCATCCAGTCCAACCCCCCTGCCACAGCAGGACCTTACAATCCAGCTCAGGGCACACAGGAACACATCCAGACAGGCCTTGAAAGGCTTCACAGAAGCAGACTCCAAAACCTCTTTGAGGAGCCTGTGCCAGGGCTCTGGGACCCTTACAGTTAAGAAGTTCCCCTTGTGTGGAGCTGGAACCTCCTGTGCTGCAGCTTCCATCCATTGCTCCTTGTCCTAGCCCAGGGAGCAGTGAGCAGAGCCTGTCCCCCCTCCTGACCCCCAGCCCTCAGAGATTTATAAGCATTTGTTAAACCCCCTCTCAGTCTTCTCTTCTGCAGACTCAGCAGCCCCAGGTGCTCTCAGCCTCTCCTCCTCAGGCAATACTCCAGTCCCTCATCATCCTCACAGCCCTCCACTGGACCCTCTCCAGCAGATCCCTGTCCCTCTTGAACTGGGGAGCCCCAAACTGAAGGCAGTACTGAAGATGAGGTCTCAGCAGGGCTGAGTAGAGGGAGAGGAGAACCTCTCTTGATCTGCTGGACACACTCTTCCTAATGCCCCCCAGGATCCCATTGGCCTTCTTGGCCACAAGGACACGCTGCTGTGCCATGGATGTTCTCCACCAATACTCCCAGGTCCCTCTCCTCAGGGCTGCTCTCCAGCAGTCACCTCCCAGCCTGTACTGCTACAGTTTATTATTCCTTCCCAGCTGCAGGACTCTGCACTTGTCCTTGTTGAACCTCATTTGGTTCCTCTGCGCCCAGCTCTGTCTGTCCAGGTCTTGCTGGGTGGCCACACAGCCTTCAGCTGCCAAGATGAAGGTGCCAGTCTCTTCTTGTGGTGTCCACTAATATGTCAAGGAGCAATGAGTACAAACTGGGACATAGGAAGTTCTACCTTGACATGAGGAGAAACTTTGCTCTAAGAGTGATGAAGGCCTGGAACAGGCTGCCCAGAGGGGTTGTTGAGTTGTCCTCTTTGAGACTGTTAAAACCTGCCTGCTGTGGGAGGGGGATTGGACTTGATGATCTCTAGAGGTCCCTTCCAAGCCCTAACATTCTCTGATTCCATGAAACCTTTCCCAGGACAATGAGAACAAATAATTTCACATGGACTGATCAGCCTCTCAGAAGCTGCAGATTGAATCTTAGGAGGCCTAATGAGATTATTCCTCCTCCACTACTACTGCCTGAAAATTTTTCTGCTTACTGAGGGGCTTAGGGTATTGTTAAACTCATTTTCCTCTGACGTTCCTTTGAGTTGCAGAGGGGGCTCCTGGTTGTTGGACTGACCTCTGAAGTGGTGCTTAGTGGTAGCAAATATGCTGTGAAATGATAGATTCATAGGACTGGTTTAGTTGGAAAAGACCTCTGAGTCCAACTCTTGACCTAACACCACTAAACCATGTCCCAGAGTGCCATTTCTACACATTCGTTGAGCAGCTCCAGGGATGTTGACTCCACCACCTCCCAGGCAGCCTCTTCCAAGGCCTCACCATTCTTCAATGCCATTTCCATAATGACATTCTTGTAATTATTCTGACTCTCAAGAGCTTGGATCTTACTGGAATTGCAATGCATGACTGAAGGGCAATAGCTCCATGCACTCTGGGTTCGGTCTTGCTTCAGTTTGTGGTGTCTGCAGACAGCGTAGAATAGAATCAAGCAGGTTGGAAGAGACCTCCAAGCTCATCCAGTCCAACCAGCCCTATCCAGTCAACCAGACCATGGCACTAAGTGCCTCATCCAGGCTTTGCTTCAACACCTCCAGGGATGGTGACTCCACCACCTCCCTGGGCAGCCCATTCCAATGCCAATCACTCTCTCTGCCAACAACTTCCTCCTAACATCCAGCCTAGACCTGCCCTGGCACAGCTTGAGGCTGTGTCCCCTTCCTCTGTTGCTGGGTGCCTGGCAGCAGAGCCCAACCCCACCTGGCTACAGCCTCCCTTCAGGTAGTTGTAGACAGCAATGAGCTCTGCCCTGAGCCTCCTCTTCTGCAGGCTGCACACCCCCAGCTCCCTCAGCCTCAACAGTGTAGGCATTGTCCATCCCTCTCAGAAATAATGTGAGAGTCTTGCCCAGGGGCAACGCGACTCCCATTGGAGGATGATGCAGTATTGGCATCTGCAAGAGATAAATGAGCTGCCAGGAGCCTTAACTTTTGGGAATCCATAGTGTGTGATTGCTCCATTAGAATCTGGGATTGGCATGGTCACAGCCCTGTGACGGTGAAACTTCTGCTGCTGTTGATACCAGAATACATTGAAAACCTACCAGAAGTGTTGCAGAACTCAAAAGTTATGTATTTTGAGTCTTATGATATTGAATACATCTCCAAATAGCCAAGTTCAGGGGACAGCCTAATGTGTGAGAAAATCTTTACATTGATTGAGAAACAAAATTACCAGGCTGGAATAAACTCTGCTGGATTGAAGAATAAATGCTAAGTACAGTGGAATCTTCCTGAACATTCAGGAAGAGTCCAAGCTAAATAAAAGAGCAGCTCAGGAGTTCTCTGATGAGTTTCTATTTATTTACTTATTTAAGGCTTGAGGTTTTCAAGATTTCCTTCAATCTTTTTCCTTAGTCATTTTTTTTGCCATTTGAGTTTCTGCTTTGCAAAGTAAAATGGGCTGGCTCAGGAGCAGTGTGGGCAGCAGGACAAGGGAGGTTCTTCTGCCCCTCTGCTCAGCACTGCTCAGGCCACACCTGGAGTGCTGTGTCCAGTTCTGGGCTCCTCAGTTCAAGAGAGATGTTGAGGTGCTGGAAGGTGTTTGGAGAAGGGCAGCAAGGCTGGGGAGGGGCCTGGAGCACAGCCCTGTGAGGAGAGGCTGAGGGAGCTGGGGGGGTGCAGCCTGCAGAAGAGGAGGCTCAGGGCAGACCTCATTGCTGTCTGCAGCTCCCTGAAGGGAGGCTGTAGCCAGGTGGGGTTGGGCTCTTCTCACAGGCAAGCAGCAACAGAAGAAGGGGACACAGCCTCAAGCTGTGCCAGGGCAGGTCTAGGCTGGATGTTAGGAGGAAGTTGTTGGCAGAGAGAGTGATTGGCATTGGAATGGGCTGCCCAGGGAGGTGGTGGAGTTGCTGTGCCTGGAGGTGTTGAAGCCAAGCCTGGCTGGGGCACTTAGTGCCATGGTCTCGTTGCTTGGACAGGGCTGGGTGCTAGGGTGGGCTGGATGAGCTTGGAGGTCTCTTCCAACCTGCTTGATTCTATGATTCTGAAGCAAATGAACTGATCTGCCAGGTTACAGCCCAGAAAGCCATCTGTATTCTGGCTTACATCAAGTGTGGCCAGCAGGACGAGAGAGGTGGTTCTGCCACTCTACACCACTCTGGTGAGACCCCACCTGGAGCACTCCACTTCTAGAACCTCTATTACAAGAGAGATATGGAGTTGCTGAAAGATGTCAAGAGAAAGACCATGATCAGAGGGCTGTAGCTGCTCTGCTATAGGGCCAGGCTGACAGAGTAGGGGTTGTCCAGCCTGGAGAAGAGAAAGCTCTGTGGAGATCTTGTGGCCTTTCAATATCTGAAGTGGGCTAAAAGAAAGCTGGGGAGGGACTTCTTTAGGGTGACAGGTAGTGATGGGGCTGGGGGGAATGAATCCAAGCTAAAGGAGGGCAGATTTAGATTGGACACTAGGAAGTAGTTCTTCACCATGCAGGTGGTGAGACACTGGCCCACGTTGCCCAGGGAGGTGGTGGATGCCTCATCCCCAGAGGATTTTAAGGCCAGGCTGGATGTGGCTCTGAGCAATCTGATCCAGTGGAAAGTGTCCCTGCCCATGGCAGGGGGATTGGAACTATACGATTCTTGAGGTCCCTTCCAGCCCTGACAAGTCTGTGGTTGTCAACTGCAGAACATTCCTTATGTCCTTATACTGAGCATGTCCTTTCCCCAGGAGCCCTCCAAGTTTACAGGCTGTTTTATTTGCAAAGTCTCCCACTTGTTTTGGCCAACTTCTTCTCTTTCTCACAAACATATCTGAGGCACCTTCTCATAGCTGCTTCTGACAAATAGAAACTGGCACCAGTATTAGGTTGCACTAGTCAATTTAGTGAGGTGCCAGGCTGCATTTCTGCAGAGCTGCTGACATCTGCCTCTCCAAGCTTTCCAGAAATGGATGTTTATATTGAGGAGGGGGTGGGGGGAGAGAGAAGAAGAGAAGGAGAAAAGCTAACTTGGCTGCTGTTGTAATAAAAGCGAGGCTGCTTGTTTCTATAAATATTATATACCTCACAGGAACATTTTAAAGAGGTCTAGCAGCAAAATCTGAAACACAGCAGCAAGGAGATGCTTTACTACAGGGAGTGGCATGAAAAATGCAGTGTCTTTGGTAGGTTCTTTCCAGCTTTCTGCTACTCTCGGTTTATAATGAAGCTCGAGGATGATGAGGGGACTGGAGCACTGCCTGAGGAGGAGAGGATGAGGGCACCTGAGGCTGCTTAGTCTGCAGAAGATTGAGATGGGATCTAACAAATGTCTATAAATATCCAAGGGCTGGGGGTCAGGAGCAGGGGACAGGCTCTGCTCACTGCTCCCTGGGATAGGACAAGCAGCAATGGATGGAAGCTGCAGCACAGCAGGTTCCAGCTCAGCATAAGAGGGAACTTCTTTCCTTAAGGATCCCANCACAGGAGGTTCCAGCTCAACACAAGAGGGATTTCTTTCCTTAAGGATCCCAGAGCACTGGCACAGGCTGCCCAGAGAGGTTGTGGAGTCTCCTTCTCTGGAGCCTTTCAAGGCCTGTCTGGATGTGTTCCTGTATGTCCTGAGCTAGGTTGTGTGGCCCTGCTCTGGCAGGGGTTGAACTCGATGGTGTCTTTGGGTCCCTTCCAACCCTTGATATCCTGTGAGCTCTCTTTTCCATTTCCATTCCTCACAGCTCCATTTCTGCTCACATATGTGATTGCTGTTAGTAATCCATGGAGCATCCACTGTGTTAGCTGCTCTCTGATGGGATTTCCCCACCCTTGTTTGGTAGGGATTCTCTGTGCATCCTTTACTGTGTGCTCCTTTGGGGCATTCAAATTGGTACTTCTGCTCTTGCTCTGCACCTTACCCTCCTTTGTGGCTCCAAGTTCAGCAGCTTCAGAGGCACATGACATTTCTTTGTTCTAGCAAAGCTCCAAGTCATAGAGTCACAGAATCAACCAGGTTGGAAGAGACCTCCAAACTCAGCCAGTCCAAATTAGCACCCAGCCCTAGCCAGTCAACCAGACCATGGCACTAAGTGTCCCAGCCAGGCTGTATTTGAAAACCTCCAGGCACAGCGACTCCACCACCTCCCTGGGCAGCCCATTCCAATGCCAATCACTCTCCCTGCCAACAACTTCCTCCTAACATCCAGCCTAGACCTCTCCTGGCACAGCTTGAGGCTGTGTCCTCTTGTTCTGTTGCTGTCTGCCTGGCAGAAGAGACCAACCTCATTTGTCTACAGCCTCCCTTCAGGTAGTTACAGACAGCAATGAGGTCTGCCCTGAGCCTCCTCTTCTGCAGGCTGCACACCCCCAGCTCCCTCAGCCTCTCCTCACAGGGCTCTGCTCCAGGCCCCTCACCAACTTCATCAGAAAAAAGCCTCACTTGTGGCATTGCTTTGTATTAATGATTGTCCTCATAACCTTTCAAGAGCCCTCCCACAGCAGTGTGGTTTCTTAACACTAAAATCTGACTCTATAAACTTATAGTTCCTAGCTGGGAAAAAAAATAAATCCTTCCTATAGGCACTTTGAATATTTTTTTGCCCATTCAGGACTTGTAACTCTGCTAAGTTTTTGGCATGCCCAAATTCCTGCAGCTCAGTTTGCTTCCAAAATTTGTGCTCCGAGATTTTCTTGCCAGGGACTAACCTTAATTTTGCCCCTTTCCATCCATGCAATGGTGAGTCAAAGCTGTCACCACTTTTGTCTGGCACAGAGCTCTAAATACCTCTCTCAAGAAGCAATCAGGACATTGAATATTTATTTGTTTGGGCTTTTCTTTGTTTGCTTGCTCAGAATGAAGTGGATCTCAAGAATCCAATCCTGAAAATCCTCAGTGCTGTTGAGTGTTTATCTACAAACAAAAGTGCACTTGTAGGACATGTGCTGTGTGTCATAGCAGTGAAACTAATGCAGCAGTTTGGTTTACTCTGTTGCTTAATAGTGATGGGATGCAACGACAATGCAGGGCTAACAATAGCAGCAGCAGTATTGAATCAGAGATTTTCCTGTCTCTTCCTGGCTTTGGGGACGATTCCTTCTTCAGGCAGTGTGAGTCACACAGCCCAGGTCTCTGGGATGTCACAGCTAACACGGTAATGACATGAATGGCATGGAAATGTGCTTTTTAGGCACATCTTGTGGCTTCTTGAGCAGCCCAATTTCAGCTGAACTTCACCCTTATGTCATTTTCAGGCTGCCTCCTTCCTTAGCATCCTGTGTAAGAGTGTAAAGGGCAGGTAAAGACTGAAGAAAGAGCAGTTCTGTGCTCTGCACTCACCAAAGCTGAGAAACAGCTGGAAGCTCTAATGACTGCATGACCTTTAGAGTTTGTTTGTCTTTTTATTTTCAATGTTGTTGTTTTGGTTTTTGTATTCTTGGAAATTTTGAGGAGTCATAATTGACAAGAGAGAAAAGCTGCAGTATGCTATTGGAAATGATTCTGCCTAACTGCAGAATCCTACAGTCAGCCAGGTTGGGAGAGACCTTCGAGCTCAGAGAGCCCAACCTAGCACCCAGCCCTATCCAAGCAACCAGACCATGGCACTAAGTGCCCCAGCCAGGCTTGGCTTCAACACCTCCAGGGATGATGACTCCACCACCTCCCTGGGCAGCCCATTCCAATGCCAATCACTCTC
Source organism: Tricholaema leucomelas (assembly GCA_013400475.1). Classification (NCBI taxonomy): domain Eukaryota; kingdom Metazoa; phylum Chordata; class Aves; order Piciformes; family Lybiidae; genus Tricholaema lacrymosa; species Tricholaema leucomelas. Next base: position 38,606 of record WAAF01015567.1, on the reverse strand, counting down.
TCTGCCAACAACTTCCTCCTGACATCCAGCCTAGACCTCCCCTGGCACAACTTGAGACTGTGTCCCCTTGTTCTGTTGCTGGGTGCCTGGCAGAAGAGCCCAACCCCACCTGGCTACAGCCTCCCTTCAGGGAGCTGCAGACAGCAATGAGCTCTGCCCTGAGCCTCCTCTTCTGCAGGCTGCACACCCCCAGCTCCCTCAGCCTCTCCTCACAGGGCTGTGCTCCAGGCCCCTCCCCAGCCTTGCTGCCCTTCTCCAAACACCTTCCAGCACCTCAACATCTCTCTTGAACTGAGGAGCCCAGAACTGGACACAGCAGTCCAGGTGTGTCCTGAGCAGTGCTGAGCAGAGGGACAGAAGAACCTCTCTTGTCCTGCTGCCCACACTGCTCCTGAGCCAGCCCAGGATGCCATTGGCTCTGCTGGGCACACTGCTGGAATAAACCTTTAAGATCATCAAGTCCAATCATTATCTAAGTAGCAAGGCTGGTGCTAAACCACATCCCTTAGCACCACATAAAAAAGGTTCAAGGGAGGTTAAAAGTTCTTGCTTATCCTCTCCATTTCAGAGAGAACTCATCTTTGAGCTGCTGTGTGGTAGAACTTGATAGGCTGTCATTTGGAGGGAAGTTTCCCAACAAGGCTTTTGGGAGTCCTTCCATCAAAAGGAGTGGCATTCCAAAATTGCCCAATTCTCTCTGGCCTTATAGACAGAATACTTTAAAAAGACCTAATTCTTAGTGCAATTATTGGATGTCAAAGAATTCTGCACCTCAGCAGTTTAAGGCTTTTTTTGACCTGGAGGGATGGCTCAAAGGAAGAGCTTTAATCCATGCTGTTAAAGATGCCATGCACTTAACTACTTTAAACTGCACCTGCAAACCATAACGTAATGAACCTTAACCCCCAGATTTCAACATCATTCCTTTTCAAGACTGGGATGCAAACTAACTCTGCAACCCAGGCCTCAGCTTCCTCCACACTGTCCAGACTGGATGGAGCACTTAGTGCCATGGTCTAGTCAGTTAGATAGGGCTGGGTGCTAGGTTGGACTGTGTGATCTTGGAGGTCTCTTCAAACCTGGTTGATTCTGTGATGTCTTTTGTACACTTTTGTCTGCCAGCAGCCCACCCTTTCACTGATGTATTGCCCTAGTTTGGCCATTCAGGCTGGAGAGGAGAAAGCTCTGAGGTGACCTTATTGTGGCATTTCAGTATCTGAAGTGGGCTACAAGAAAGCTGGGGAGGGACATTTTAGGGTATCAGGTGGTGATAGGACTGGGGGGAATGGAACAAAGGTGGAAATGGGTTGTTTCAGACTGGATGTGAGGATGAAGTTCTTCAGCATGAGGGTGGTAAGACCCTGGACCAGGTTGCCCAGGGAGATGTTGGAAGCCTCATCCCTGGAGGTGTTTAAGGCCAGGCTGGATGAGGCTATGGACAGCCTGATCTAGTGTGAGCTGTCCTTGCCCATGGCAGAGGGGTTGGAATAGATGATCCTTGTGGTCCCTTCCAACCCTGACTGATTCTGTAATTCTAAGGTGTAAAAAGAGATGGGCTTTGTGCTTGCTGGATGCAATGCCAAGCATCCTGGGTGCACTACATGTTTGAGGTGAAGTTCTCTATCCAAATTTCTCCTCCAGCAGTCACTATTTTCTCTTCATCTCTAGCACTGCAGCCAATCAAAAGGCAGACACCTGTTTTTTGGCTTCTCTTCATCTAGCTGAAAAACCACCCTGAAATAATCTTCAGCATCTTAAAATGTGAGGTAACTAATTGGCAGCTCTAAAGGGAAAGGGAACTGGAAGCAGAATGCTACCCTCCCACAGGAAATATGCCTGACAGTTTGTGAATCCAGGGTGTGTAGCACTGAGGGAGAAGTGTGGCAAAAAGGTAGAATATGTGCATTTGACATTTGGAACAAAGCCCCAGCTCCTTATCAGGGCAGTGAACAGCTCATCACTCTGATACCTGGGCCATCATTTGCTGTGAGCTTATGTGCTGAGTTCATTAAGACATCTGAAATCCTGCAGCTAAAAAAAACTTCTCTTGGAAGAACTTCTTAAGAGTAACATTCCTTTAACCTTGCTGGGAAAACCAGAGTAAATAAACCAGTTGAAAGCCAGATCACAGGAGGAGCTGTCCTCACTACCAGACTCAATGACCTCTATTTCTCTTTTAATAAAGTTAAAGCTCTCAGTTGCTTCTAGTTCCTGCTGAACAGCTGTTCGCAGTGAATGGCTACAAGGATGCACATGATGTGTTTTCCTGAAATCACTTCAAGTAATTTTCAGAGCTTAATTTGCATTCTATTACATTTGTCTGTTCCAACATATTCTGGTCACCAGTGCTCTGAGTGACTGATTTCAGTAGCCTGATGGTGAAGGTAGCTGGCCAAGAACTCCTGCAGGAGGGAGGTGGTGGAGTCACCATCCCTGGAAGCGTTGAAGCCAAGCCTGGCTGGGGCACTTAGTGCCATGGTCTGGTTGCTTGGCCAGGGCTGGGTGCTAGGTTGGACTGGCTGAGCATGGAGGCCTCTTCCAACCTGCTTGATTCTATGATTCTATGATTATTGGCACAGCTACCAGAGGGAGAGGTTTTTACTTTCAGGGCCAACAGGTAGCAAAACATCTCAAATAAAGTGTTTAAAAGAAATCCCTGGAAATCTTTCAGGATTGGGCAGGAACAAATTAAATGCAATGCAACAAAGGCAGATGTAGAGTCTGGTACCTGGGAAAGAACAACCCCAGGGATCAGTGTAGGTTGGGGACTGACCTATTGGAAGGCAGTGAGGAAGAAAGGATCTGGGGGTCCTAGCTGGTGGATGGGTGGTCGTGAGCCAGCAATGTGCTCTGGTGGCCAGGAGGGCAAATGCCATCCTGGGGTGGATTAGAAGGGCTGTGGTTAGAAGGTTGAGAGAGGTTCTCCTGCCCTGCTGAGGCCACATCTGGAGCACTGTGTTCAGTTCTGGGCTCCCTGTTCAAGAGGGACATAGAACTGCCTGAGAGTGTCCAGCACAGAGCCACAAAGATGATGAAGGCAATGGAACATCTCTGTTATGAAGAGAGACTGAGGGAGCTGGGACTGTGCTGCTGGGAGAAGAAGGGACTGAGAGGTGACCTCATCAGTGGTCATAAAGCGGTAAAGGTGAGTGCCAGGAGGCTGGAGCCAGGTGGAGCATTCTTTCTCTCTGGATATATTCAAATTCCACCTGGATGCATTTCTGTGTGTTCTGGTCTAGGAGCTCTGGCAGTGGGGTTGGACTGGATGAGCTTTAGAGGCCCCTTCCAGCCCTTAGCATTCTGTGCTATTCAATGCAGTGCTGACTTTTGAGTTTGAACAGGTTACTCTCAGACTTGTTCAGTCAAGTTCTGTCTATCTATGTCTCTCATCAGCAATTCAGCTTTCCATTTAAGGTATAAACACACTGACTTCAGCCTGCCCAGCCTGTGCCTGTGCCAGTGCCAGTAAAACCATCAGTCAGAATAAGAACAGTGATAGCATCCATGTGCTAGGTGTCAGTAGGAGTCAGCAGCTCAGGAACCACAGCAGATTCCAGCTCTCAGGAGATGATTGATGGTGAGGACACTTTTCAGATCTAATAAATAGTTCTCAGTTGGCAGTTCAAGAGTTCTTGCAACACACCTGCAATGCTGCCAGCAAGGTGGGAAAGAAGTCATGGAATATAAGGATTGGAAAACATCTCTAAGGTCAAGTCCAACTATCAACCCAACACCACCATGGCCACTAAACCATGTCCCAAAGTGCCGTCTCTAGACATTCTTTGAACACCACCATCTCACTGGGCAGCCTGCTCCTGTATCTGGCCACTCTCTCAGTTTTTCCTCTATCCAACCTAAACCTTTCCCAGCACAACTTGAGGCCATTTGCTCTTGTCTGGATGGGATGGAATTTCCTGGCTAATTTTAAAGGTGTGAAGCTTTAAGTGTCTGATCCTCTTTTAACCAAAACTTTCCTGCTTGGCTGTAGCTGGGCCTCTGGGTGCTTCATGCTATGGTTGACATTTGGCAGCAGTGTGGAGCAGTAGAAAGTAATACTCTGATGTTCTCTGCATCTTTTCCCAGGGCCTCTTGAGTGTTTGGTTTGGTTTTTTTCCTCCTGACATGCTCATCCCTTGGTTACTCAACCTTGAGATTACTTTCTTGCAGGGAAGCACTGGGCTGGCAGTACTCTCTAATTTCAATTTTTATTACCTTCCTGTACCTTTTAATGAGAATTTAAACCCTTAAATGTCAGATTTTAGGGTATATTTAGATAAGGTTAATGGTCTAGTTGGGAGTTATTTTCTGATGGATGGGAAACTGTGAAGAGCAGGCAGTTTGTCCTGTTCCCAGTGGAGTCACTGGCATTCCTGGGCCTCTGGTTACTGCAAGAGCAAGGAAGGTTCTTCATGGCTGTGCTAGTGTGAGCCTAGCTGGCATGTTTTGGTGAGAAGAACTAGATGGTAGGCTGGAAAATGAAAACAATGGTGAGGTCTACTTCCCTCACAGTCTTGCTGGGATGTGTAAAGAAGAAAGGCAAAACAAAGATTAGTTCACTTTTGCTTGGGCACTTTGCTTGGGCACTTTGTGCTGGGCTGTCCTCTTCTCTTTGCCTGCTGGGGAGAAGCTGAGGCTGCTGGCTGGACTCCATCTTGCTTTCTAACCTCACCCTCCTTTGCTTGGCTGCTTCACCTTGCTTTTTAATCCCTCTGGTCGAACCTCCATTCTTCCTTGGGTTTGGGGTAAGGTTGAGAGGGGTAGGGGAAGGTGAGGGGTGGTTGAGAGCCTCTCCTGGGGACTCAGGTTTCTGGGAGGGGAGTTGTGTCTGTATTACCTTTTACCTTGTCTATTTCTGTCTATAACTGTATCTACTGTAACTATCTGCTTGTACATTGTGCCAGCTGTAAATATAAGCTTCATTCAAATTTCCAGAGCCGACTGAGTCTAGTCTGGGGGATTTCTAAAGTCTGGGGGGGCAGGGGATACCCAAACCATCACAATGGCCACACTTGTGTCACATTCACTGACAGGCCAACAGGGCAGCTACGCTGATGCACCGACTTGACAGAGGGCAAAAGCTGTGATAGTTTGGAGTGTGCCTAGCCCAAAAGCCATAGGCACAAGATCATCCTAGTTTGCTTTAGCTCTACCAGAGAAATAAAAGGGAGAGAGAAGGAAAAGAGAGAAAGAAGAGCAAAAGAGAAAGATTGAGAAAGAGGAGTGAGAGAGAAAGAAGAGAGAGAGGAGAGAGAGAGAGAAGAGAGAGGAGTGAGAGAGAAAAAAAGAGAGAGAGACGAGAGAGAGAGAGAGAAAGGAGAGAAAGAAAGGAGAGGAGAGAGAAGAGAAAGAAGAGTGAGAAAGAAAGAAAGAAAGAGAGAAAGAAAGAAAGAAAGGAAGGAAGAAAGGAAGAAAGAAAGGAAGGAAGAAAGGAAGAAAGGAAGGAAGAAAGGAAGGAAGAAAGAAGAGAGAAGAGAGAGAAAAAAGAGAAAGAAAAGAGAGAGAAAGAAAGAAAAAAGAGAAAGAAGAGAAAGAAAGAGAAAGAAGAGAGAGGAAGAAGAGAGGGGAAGAAAGAAGAAAGAAAGAAGAGAGAGAGAAAGAAGAGAGAAAGAGAGAAAAAGAGTCTGCAGTATTAAAGGAAGCAGTCTCTGGTCTCTCCAGTGGAAGTTGTGACTGATCTGCTTAAAGACCTTAAAGAAACAGAGGCTGCAGTCACAGAGCTGTGTGAGTGCTTACAAATGACCACTGCTAACTGCACTTCAGAGCTGTCTTGCTGCAGGACTGCATTGACTGCAGTTGTTGGTGGAGGCAGACCATAGTGGTGGCTGTGTCTGGTGTCATGCATGTCTGCTTCTGTGCGAACCTGCCTGCCAGATAGGATTCTGTGTCTCATTTGATATGTACCAGCCAGGTGCCACCATTTCTGCAGTTTATGACTGCACTATATTTAAAGATGTGTTTCCTCAGTCCAGGTTTGGAGACTCCAGGCATAAAAAAAGCCATTTGTCTTCACGGTGTGAGCAGATATGAAACCATTTTAACAGGGGCCCAAGCAAACATAAAAATCATTTATAGCTACCTAACCAACTGAGAAAACTAAAGTGACAAAGGCAAATGTCCACATGTACATCTTCATTCTAGGGCTTTCTTTGACTGGAAGATCTTTTCCCAGCAATGCTGGAAAGTGTTTCACTCCCCTTGGGAATCCTAAGCTGAAAAGCTATCCTGGAGGCACCATAAGGTAAAGAGGTTCTTTGTGAGGCTGAGCAGAAGCCAGTCTGGTTGCACAGGGAGAAAGGCAGCTCTGGCTCTCTAATAATGCCTCTCTGGTCTCCTCTGCCCTGTGAAATGTTCTTCAGCTCAGCAAACCACTGCTAGCAGGTGTGCCTTGAGTTCCCTTCCCTGGCCTCACAAAGGCTGTGAGAAATTGGGCATGCAATGTCAGGAGGCTGGTAGGGCTCATCGGCCTCCAAGAGTGACGCTCACCTCCTCCTCTGTCTGCCAGCTTCCCAAATGATTGTTGCACCATCATCCTACTGTATAGGGTTAACACTCCAGGAGGAGTGTCCCTGAACTCAACACTTGACCTCAGGTGGCCCTGACCCCTCCCCAGGGGTGGGTCCGAACACCACCAGGTGATGGTTAGCCCACTCCCCCCCTTCCTGTCCCATAAAAGCAGGGGGACTTCCTGCTTCAACCTCTCTGCATCCCTGCATCGCTCTCTGGACCACTCTGCAGCTCTTTGCATCCCTGCATCTCTCTCTCCACACATCACCAGCTGTTTACCACGTGGCCATCACCATCACAAGCTCAGGTTGTATTTATGCCATTTGGTATTTGTTATTTCACCTTCCCTACTCCTCTGTAACCTCCCTACCTCTGATACCCTTTTAAGTTATTGTTAAACTTTTCTTTTTAACTTCCAAATCGAGTGAGATTGATTTATTTGGGTGTTCTTACCTTTCCTCTCTGCTTCTTATTCCTTTCTTTGGGGAAGGAGGGGGGAGAGGGAAGGGCACTTTACAAATTGTCGTTGGTTCTATCAAATTTATTACAGTCTCTGGGAATTTAGATTAGAACCGAGACACCTACAAATACAATCTGCAGCTCCTTGGGGATGTTCTTGGTCTCCTCTCTTACCTCCACAGTCTGTAAACTCGAGCATGGATCTAAGTCATCTGTCTAGGGATTGCATTCCCTGCAAAAACAGCTTTTCTGGGTTGCAGTGTGTATTTCCTCTGCACCCTGGCAGCTTTGGCTCTCCCCTGCTGCTGTGAGGGCAGCATCCTTCCATGACCATCCCACTCAGGAAGAAGTGCTGGAGACATTTCTGAGTTTAGCAGCTCTGCCACTTGCCTAAGGGCTTCTGCTGCATGGATCTCTATGATTGGATATTACCTGCAGCACCAGAAGGCTGCTTCTGCAGAGGAATCCAGCAAGGGGTCATTGCCTAATGCCTCTCACCTCCGTGAGTAATGCCTGCTGTTCCCTTAATCCTCTGCTCAGCCTGACTGACAGTGGGGTAAAGCTGTGCTTATAGCTTGGCCTCTTCCACTGTCTGACTTCCTAAATATCTAAATTTATCTGTAATATCTTTGTTTTGGAAGAAATTCCTGATCAAACTGAATCTGTTAAGCTAGTTAGTTTAGCTCGTGTGCTAGTTTGAGCTAAACTAATTTTGTAGCCAGTTTGGGGGCAGGGTTCCAGGAGAATCAAATCATTCTATTTTCACAATTCCTGACTGTGCCACGTTCATCCCCTGCCCCCACAACACCTCCTTTCTTGACTCTGGCTTTGCAGCAATGGCAATGGCAATGTTTTGGTCCTTTCCTGTTCTGACTGGGTTTGAATCACTGCTGTGCCTCTCTAATCTAAGACTGTAGCTTTCAGTAATGCAGCAGCTCCATTACCAGCAAGGCCAATTGGAATGATGTCTCTATCTTTTTAATAGTGTTGTTTTTCTTCCCTGATCCTCCTGCAAATCAATATTAATGTGAATATTTAAATCCCCAAAATCTGCACTTAGTCTATTTGAAGTATTAGATGGGGCTGGCAAAGCTGTTCTTTTATTCAGTCCCTGCTCCCAACCCAGTCAAGTTAAAACCATAGAAAAGTGTCAGGTTTGTGATTTATTCTCAAAGCTTTTAGCTTTAATAGCCCAGTGCTGTATGTTAAATTATAGTGGTTTGGGAAGTAGAGAACATATATGCTCCTGACGTGCATGGGAAATAAGTGCAGCACTTGAGTGAGTGGCAGATTGGAGGAAGAGAAGGGAGGAAAGTTGGAAAATGGCTTTCACAGGTACTTTTCTGGGAGCCTTTCCCCTTTACTTTTAATGACTCTTTATTTTTTTTCCTGGAAGAAAAGGCAAAGAGAGGAAAAAAAAATCAACACTGAATCTTCAAAAAGTGAACCCTGCTTCCTCCACAGCCTCTCTTTCATCTTTCTCTGCCCTGCTCCTGTCTCCAGGAGATACATTAAGCCTTTCAACATACAGGTGAAAAAATGCTGAAATACATTTCAAAAGCAAACAGTTTGCTGTTTGAAAGCAACCCTGTCCAGCAAGAGCTTCTGCACACGAGGCAGTCGTGTCTTTGCTGCATCTAATGATGCCCAGGTCGCCACAACAAATGCTGTGATCAGCAGAACACTTCTCTCATCTGAGAGATCTTTGGGTTTATGCAGGACATTTCTGTTATGTGTGTTTCAGCAGCCCTCCCCATTAATGTCTCTAAGTCTGTCTTGGTGGAGCTTTTACACCTTTATGGCTAATTCTTGGTATCTTCACTGGCAGCCTCTCTCCTCACACCTCCTGAGCTGATGGACCACAAAGCCACTCTCATACTGGGCCACAACAAAAGAAGAGAGGTCAGCAGGTTGAGGAAGGTGATGCTGCTGCTCTACTCCACTCTGGTGAGATTTCACCTGGAGCACTGCTCTGGAGCCCTCAGCACAAGAAGGAATCAACCTATTGGAGTGGGTCTGGAAGAGGCCATAGAAGTGATCTGGGTGGGAGAACAGTTCTATGAGGACAGGCTAAGAGAGTTGAGGCTATTCAGCCTGGAGAAGAGAGGGTTGTGGAGGGACCTTATTGCAACAGGACAAGGAGTAATGGTTTTAAACTACAAGAGAGAGATTTAGGCTAGATAGAAAGATAGCATTTTTATGGCAATGATAGTGGTGAGGTGATAGAAGATTCATCCCTTCATGCCCCTTCATCCCAGAGCAGCTTGTCTGGGGATCTGAGCAATCTGATCCAGTTAAAGGTGTCCCTGCCCACTGCAGAGGTGTTGGATTAGATGAGCTTTAGAGATCCCTTCCAATCTAAAGCTTGCTTTGATTCTAAGAGTGCCAGACAGTTTCAGCAGTGGGGCTCAATCTCAGATCAGCTTAGCTGGGACATGAATTTGTACCTGAAGATACTTGAGAGATGTCAGTACTACAGTGTCCTAAATTCTTGTTCATCTCAGCCAAGAAAATGTGAGTGTCTGTGCTATGTGACCTTTGGGAAGCATTCCATAAGAGAAACTCCTCCTTCCTCTCCCTCCTTGTGCCTGGTTTCTATGTTACAGTTTGGAACTCAGCAGAGCAGAACAAGTATGAAATGTCTTGCTTATTTGCTTTTTCCACACAGCTGGAAGAACAGGATATGATGGAAGATTCCTCAGCCTCCTCACATTCGTGGATGGACAGACAGGGTGCACTGGAGAGGCCAGAGCATACCCATGCAGAACAGCCTTACCTATTCACTTCTGGGATGAGTGGCAGCAGGTATAATCTGAATCTTTGATTTTACCTAGTTTGCTACTTTTAGGAATGTCAGCTACACAAAAGCTACTTTTCTTTTGCTTTCAAGGAGAAGGCTTCATTTTTGAACTGTACTTGAAAGTATACAGAGTCCTATTCCCTCCTGTCCTATTGATGGTATATTTCCTGTTGAAGACTCAAGTCATAGAATCAACCAGGTTGGACGAGATCTCCAAGCTCAGCCAGTCCAACCTAGCACCCAGCCCTAGGCAATCAACCAGACCATGGCACTAAGTGCCTCATCCAGGCTTTGCTTCAACACCTCCAGGGATGGCAGCTCCACCACCTCCCTGGGCAGCCCATTCCAATGCCAATCACTCTCTCTGCCAACAACTTCCTCCTAACATCCAGCCTAGACCTCCCCTGGCACAACTTGAGGCTGTCTCCTCTTGTTCTGTTGCTGGCAGAAGAGACTCCACCTGGCTACAGCCTCTCTTCAGGTAGTTGTAGAGAGCAATGAGCTCCACCCTGAGCCTCCTCCAGGCTCACTGCTGCAAATGGATAGTAGGTTCTGGAAAGGGAAGTAGTGCACAGGTAGTAGCTGATAGAATGTTTAATTTAGCTAACTTCCTGTGACTCAGTAGTTAGTAAACTTGCTTCCTGATCTCTTGAAGGCTATAAATTACACTTCATGTATAGTAGGTTCCATCTCATTTTAGCAATTCAATAACAGTGCCTCTCACTTCTTTTTTCCTTATTGAACAATCTATCACAAAGCAGAAAGACTTTGTCAAGCTACAGAATGTCTCAGAAAGTATAAGGACAGCAAGAAAAGAAGTTGTGCTTCCCTAGGAGCCCATGAAAGCTCTGCAGTTATTTATCCAGGAGAGCTGCCTGGCAGAAAAGGACCTGGGGGTGTTGGTATCCAGCCAGCTGAACAAGAACCAGCAGTGTGCCCAGGTGGCCAAGAAGGCCAACAGCATCCTGGCCTGGATCAGCAGTGGTGTGACCAGCAGGAACAGGGAGGTGATCATGAGCCTGCACTCAGCACTTGTGAGACCACACCTTGAGTAGTGTGCCCATTTTTGGTCAGCACAGTACAGGAGGGACACTGAGGTGCTGGTGCAGTGCAGAGAAGGGTGACGAGGCTGGGGAGAGGTCTGGCAAACATGAGCTATGAGGAGCAGCTGAGGGAGCTGGGGGTGTTTAGTCTGGAGGAGAGGAGGCTGAGAGGGGACCTTATTGCCCTCTACAACTACCTAACAGGAGGTTGCAGTGAGGCTGGAGCTGGTCTCTGCTCCCCAGTTACTAACAATAGGACAAGAGGAAATGGCCTCAAGTTGTGTCAGGGGAGGTTTAGGTTGGATGTTGGGAGGAAGCTCTTTCCTGAGCAGGTGGTCAGGCACTGGCACAGGCTGCCCAGGGAGGTGGTGGAGTCACCATCCCTGGAGGTGTTCAAAAGGAGAGTGGATGTGGTGCTGGAGGCTATGGTCTGGTGATGAAGGCTGCTGGGGTGAAGGTTGGACTGGATGCTCCTGGTGGTGCTTTCCAACCACAGCGATTCATAGTGCTGAGATGTTGTGCTGAGGGCTTTGGGTTAGTCAGGGACTTGTCAGTGTGAAACTGATGAGTGGACTCGAGGAGCTTGAAGGGATTTCCAATCTGAGAAATGCTGTGAGTCTGTGAGCCTGCAGTAGTCAGCAGTGCTCGGGTTGACAAAATCCTAAATATATTCAACTCTTCTGTAGAGGGCAGCAGAATCTAAACAAAACAAGCCTCAAAGTTGGGAGTTAGGGGGAAAAGAAGCGTGGTCTGGCCTGCCTTTCACTCGGTGCAGGTAGGCAGCAACCTACCTGAATTGCTACAAAATTAGCAGCATTCCTTAATTCTTATTCTTGCCATCAGGAAGCACAGGCTGCATGCACTGCTTTTCATCTTGCCTCTTGTTTGGTGCACAGAACCGCTGGAGCCGAACAAAACCAGCCAGACAAAATTAACACACAAATTGTTTTTTCCTCCCTTTGGACAGAAGGGAGGGGGGGGGGAAATATGCAATTTGCAAGGAAAATGCAATTCTATATAAATATTTATGAAACCAGGAAAAAAAAAGAAGTCAAACAACATCAGTGAGGCTTTGTATATATGGGAGGTAGCAAAAATAATACCACGTTGGACTATTTGATTAATTATTAACATTTTCTCTGCCTCCCAGTGGGGAACTTACTCTGGAAAAGGAACATTTTGCTATTTCTTATTGTCCATAATTAATTTTTAAGTGGCAAGCAAGAGTGCAAGGGAAAGAAATTTCCTTTTTAATTAACCAACAATATAGATCAGTTCTGCTTTTTCTGTCGTGGAAATGGTGGAATTAAGGGCACAGCCCAAGGACATTTCTTTGTGTCCCCCTCCCTCTGCACGGGAAGGTCTTGCCAGAATGAAATGAAGAAAGCAATGGGAATAAATTATCTTCTTTATTAGTCTGTGGACAGAATCCACTCTGGTCAGAGGTTTAATTATATGACCAAGTAACATTTTTCATTGGGGGAGGCATCTGGATGAACTCTACTTAATGATATGATGGAGAGTGCAGAATGCATTCTCTTTCACTCCTCCAGCAGTGTGTCTGCAAGGAAGTGTTTTGACTGGGTGGCAGAAGGTAATCAGGTGTAAGCAGTATCTGTAAGCAGCATCCTTCAAACACAAGCTTACTTATCCCAAGTTAAGCCCAGCTCAACAGGCTATTGCCAGTGCTGTCTGATAGCAAAACAGTGCTCAGAGGAGAGTTGGCCTCTGAAAGGCTTGCAAACAGTTCATGGAGTATGGGCAGCCTGGCTTGATTAGTTATACTCAGTATTGTTGATGGATGAGATTAGAAGATCATTCTTTGTCTAAAGGCCTCTCTGTTTATCATCTCTTTAGGAGATTCATTTCTGAGGCCACAGCTGGAGCACTGTGTCCAGTTCTGGGCCTCCCAGTTCAAGAGGGACATAGAACTGCTTGAGAGAGTCCAGCACAGAGCCACAAGGATGCTGAAGGGAATGGAACAGCTCTGTTAGGAGGAGAGCCTGAGGGAGCTGGGGCTGTGCTGCTGGGAGAGAAGGAGACTGAGAGGTGACCTCAGCAATGGTTATAAAGCTGTAAAGGTGAGTGCCAGGAGGCTGGAGCCAGGCTCTGCTGGGTGATGCCAGTGCCAGCACAAGGGGCAATGGGTGGAAGCTGAGGCAGAGGAAGTTCCATGGAAACATAAAGAGGATTTTATTAGTGTGAGAGTGACAGAGCACTGGAACAGGCTGCTCAGGGGGGTTGTGGAGTCTCCCTCTCTGGAGATATTCCAAACCTGTCTGGACATATTCTTGTGTGACCTGGTGTAGGAGGTCCTGCTCTGGCAGGTAGGTTGGAGTGGAGGAGCTTTGGAGGTCCCTTCCAGCTCTTGACATTCTGTGATTTAAGAAGGGATAAAAAATATATCCCCCACGTTTTTCTGCAGCCAGTAGATATGCAGCACAAGGCCTGCTGACCCTAGGATCACTGAACCTCTGCCTTCTCTTGTGCTGTGCTCCAGGAGGTGAGTCAAACGCTCAAACCTCACCATGCATCCCTGGTTAGCTGCTCATGCACTCGAAGCCAAGCAGATGCTTATCTGCCTCACTGCATCAGGGGCAAAGTGCTTAGCTCTGAGCAAGTTCTGCCATGCTTTGGATTGAAGATAGCACTGAAGCACACTGTATGCTGTTGGACTGTGTCTGCCTTCAAGCTGTCAAAATAAATCATAGAATGGTTTAGGTTGGAAGGGACCTCAAGGATCATCCAGCTCCAACCCCCTGCCATAGGCAGGGACACCTCCCACTAGAGCAGGTTGCTCAAGGCCTCATCCATAGAATAATAATAGAATAATAAGCAAGAAGAGTTCATTACAATCAGTTTTCATTGTCCACAGGTATGATGTACACAGAATTTCATATGCAAGGTTCTTTCTGACACTGGACTGAAGGACAAAACATCTCTTTCCACAGATGTTTTATTTAGGGGACAGTCTCAAGCTGCAGGAGGGGAGGTTTAGGCGTTGGAGTCATTGGCATTGGAATGAGGTGGTGGAGTCACCGTCCCTGGAAGCGTTTAAAACGAGGCTGGATGTGGCACTTAGTGCCATGGGTTAGTTACTCAGAAGGTGTTAGGTGATAGGTTGGACTTGATGATCTTGAAGGTCTTTTCCAACCTGATTAATTCTGATTCTGCAAAGTCTAATTGGGGCTGTTCAGCCTGGAGAAGAGAAGGCTCCAGGGATACCTTAGAGCTGCATTTCAGTATCTGAAGGGGACCTGCAGGAAGACTGGGGAGGGACTGTTTAGGAGGGTCTGTGGTGATGGGATGAGGGACACTGGTTTGAAACTGGAACAGGCAGATTTAGGCTGGACATCAGGAAGAAGTTCTGCCCAATGAGAGGAACAGGTGAGATGTTAGGTTGTTGGTTAGAACAGGCTGCTTGAAGTTTCCCTGTGACCATTCCCTGTGTGCCATGGTTTAGTTGATCAGATGGTGTTGGGTAACAGGTTGGACTCGATGACCTTGGAGGCCTTTTCCAACCTGATTCATTCTGTGATTCTGTTAAGAAATATGTGCCAAGATATTTGGGAAAAGCAAGCACAAAGGGTGAATATTTATGGGATGTTAACCAAGCATTGAATAGAACCAAAGCAATTTCCCATTTCTAGCTCTGAGCTGTGATTTACTGAAATGTGCTGCTTCTTGCATGTCTCTCCTGAGATATCTCTTCATGGCTTATCATCCTAACTGGACAACACAGCTTAACATGCAAGAACTGCTGCTGATCTGTTGGTAAAACAGTAGTAAGCCCAGCATGAGGGAACATATTTTAGATAATCAAATACTATTAAAATGAAACAAATCTCCAATAATCAAACATCTCCAATTTGCTTTCCACTAAAAACATCTTCATGTCTGGGCAGCTGATGCAAACAGGAAGGCTGTGTTCTTTGGTAAGGAGATAGAAGATTGAAATGGGTTGGTTTACTCCTGTAGCACATTGCCTTGCTGCACTCCAGGACACAGTAATAACTAACCCCCTCTCTAGTCTCCAAATGCACTGCTTCCTTTATCCTGTGTTCTCAGCACAAAATAGAATCTGGAGATCTTTAATTCGCTCCACTCAAAGTGAAATGTCTCTGAGGACAGATCTGACAGAGCCAGAGCTGACCTCTGCATTTGTTACACCTGGATGCATTCCCTCTGCTTTCCCACGAAGGATGGAGTGACAGCTGCTGCAGCTTGGAGGCTTGCAGGTGGATGGTCTGGTGTGAAGCACACAGACCACCATGACACCAAGCTGTGTGGCACAGGTGACCTGCTAGAGGGCAGGGATCCATCCAGAGGGACCTGGGCAGGCTGCAGAGCTGTGCCCAGGCCAACCTCAGGACATTCAACAAGGCCAAGTGTAAGGTCCTGCACCTGGGTGAGTGCAATCCCAAGCACAACTCCAGGCTGGGTGGGGAATGGCTGAGAGCAGCCCTGAGGAAAAGGCCCTGGGGGTCTGGGGTGATGAAAAGCTCCACAGGAGCCTGCAGTGTGAGTGCAGCCCAGACAGCAACCCTGTGCTGAGCTGCAGCAAGAGCAGTGTGGGCAGCAGGGCAAGGGAGGGGAGACCTTGGAGTGGCCTTCCAGGATCTGAAGGGGACCTACAGGAAGGCTGGGGAGGGACTATTGACAAGGTCTGGTTGATTGTCTAGGGCTGGGTGCTAGGTTGGACTGGATGAGCTTAGAGGTGTCTTCCAACCTGCTTGATTCTATGATACAGAAACACAACAGCCCTCTCAGAAATCAGAGACCCCAGGAGGGGCTCCCAACCACCCTTCCACCTTCTTTCCACCCCTCTACCCTATCCCAGAATCTACCTTACATGCAAGGTGAGTTTGGAGGATCAGCCAGGGAGGTTAGAAGCAGAAGGATTTGTTACACAGAAGCAGCCCAGGCAGAAAAGCACAGACACCAACTGTGACAGACACCAACTGTGACAGACACCAACTGTGACAGACACCAACTGTGACAGACACACACCCTGACTGGCTTACCTGTGTTTGTGGCCTTGGTTTTATGCATCCCAGCAAGCCTATGAGTGCAGCAGCCATCACCACTGTTGCCCTTTCACAGCCTAGAATCTAATTCTTCTCACTAAAATATCCCAGTTAGGCTCAAACCAGCACAGAAACAAAAACCCCAAACAACCCCAAACCCCCAACATACCCAAACCCAAACAGATCTTTAAACTCTGCAACCACTCCAAGCTTCTGCAGACTGCATTTGTGTTAGGTTTGAGTCTTGCATCTATTAGGCAGTGCAACAGAGATGTATTTCTGTGTGATTCACTTTTACCTCTCTGCTATTCATTTGAGCTCCACTTTGAAGTTATTCTTTAGTGCAGCATTCTCGATGGTTTGAAGAGCCACTGGCTCCAGTAAGCCTTCCATGCACTCTGGTGTATGCAGGGTCTTAAACTGATGCTAAAAAGAAAGGGAACAGAGTGAGAGGGAGGAGAAAAAAGGCTTTTTAAAATGTATTCTGCTTCTGGGAGTGCTTATTTATTTTAAAAGCATTAAAAGTAACAACTGGCAAATAAAAACAACATTGGGAAAGTGAACATAGAACCTTAGGACATAGATATATATGCTACTAAAATCCAAGAGTGCAAGGACATAATTCTGGCCCTGGCTAAGTCAGATCAGCTTTTATTTAAGTCAATAGACACTGTGAGTGGAGATCTAAGGCAAAATTGGCTTCTAAACTTGCCTGTCCTACCAAGACCCAGTGAAAAACAAGAGCTATTTGCATTAGGATGATCAAAACAAGTACCCCAGGATCTAGAATTAGTCATCTCTACTCCTCATCACCACTTACTTTTCCTTGGGGTTAGCCTAGATCACAACTAGCTCACAGAAGTGGCACTGACCTACATAATCAATCATTACCATCTCCGTTCTTGTTATCTTCCTCGCACAAGGAAGGGGGGAAAAAGGTTTTCCTTTCTCCTGGTTTTATGTGAAGATGACTGAAACCCATGGAAGACTCCTGCTGACTTCAGCTGGAGCTGGAATGGCTCAGAATGAGCAATATTTGACATCAGAACAGCTTAATGCTGCGCTGAAAGACACAACTGTGCCTCATTGATCCTGGTATTGCTTCTCTGCTGGAGTCGCTTCCAATTTAGACCTGCTGCCAACCATCCCCTGTGCAGCAGGAGGGGAAGAGCAGCAGCAGGGTGTGCAAACACCTACCGAGGAGTCCCTTCAGAGAACATGTGACAGGAGCACCACTGGGCTGAAAATGTCCCCTTGAATCAGTGTAGCTCCAGAGACTGGCAGGAAGCAAAGAGAGGGTGGCCAGGAGCAGGAATAGGGGAGGGAAATGGCTTCTGGTGTTTCCACGGGCATGAAGATGGTGAAAGGTCTGCAGAACAGGTCTGGTGAGGTGCATCTGAGGGAATTGGGGTTGTGTAGACTGGAGAAGAGGAGGCAGAGGGGAGACCTCATTGCTCTCTGTAACTACAGAGATAGACCAGCAAAGAGCTGGGCATGGCAGAACAACATTTCTGCAAAGGATGGAAGAAACTCTTTATAAGCTCAAAATCATAGAATCATAGAGTGGAAAGCACCTCTGAGCTCAGCCAGCCCAACCTAGCACCCAGCCCTAGACAATCAACCAGACCATGGCACTAAGTGCCCCAGCCAGGCTTGGCTTCAACACCTCCAGGCACAGCGACTCCACCACCTCCCTGGGCAGCCCATTCCAATGCCAATCACTCTCTCTGCCAACAACTTCCTCCTAACATCCAGCCTAGACCTCCCCTGGCACAGCTTGAGGCTGTGTCCCCTTCTTCTGTTGCTGGTTGCCTGGCAGCAGAGCCCAACCCCACCTGTCTACAGCCTCCCTGCAGGGAGCTGCAGACAGCAATGAGCTCTGCCCTGAGCCTCCTCTTCTGCAGGCTGCACACCCCCAGCTCCCTCAGCCTCTCCTCACAGGGCTGTGCTCCAGGCCCCTCCCCAGCCTTGCTGCCCTTCTCCAAACACCTTCCAGCACCTCAACATCTCTCTGGAATTGAGCAGCCCAGAACTGGACACAGCACTCCAGGTGTGTCCTGAGCAGTGCTGAGCACAGGGGCAGAAGAACCTCCCTTGTCCTGCTGCCCACACTGCTCCTGAGCCAGCCCAGGATGCCATTGGCTCTGCTGCCCACCTGGGCACTGCTGCCTCATCTTCAGCTACTCTGTGCCAGCATCCCCAGATCCCTCTCTGGCTGCCTGCGCTCAGCCACTCTGTACTGCTGCTTGGGGTTGTTTTGCCAAAGTGTAGGACCCTGCACTTAGCCTTGTTCCATCTCCTGTGGTTCTATGGGTTGCTCTTTGCAGCCTTGGTACACAAAATTATCACAAACTGCTTTAAAACCTCCGAATGAAGGATTGCAAGGCTGCAGAAATAACATTTCTAACAGGAATTATTAAGGCAGCATAGAAGAGCAGACACAAAAAGTAAATGTAAGCATGCACTTAGATAAGCTGACTGAAAAGATTCCAAACAATTCCCTACAAGAAAGGGGGGAGATAAAACCCTAAATGTCAGAAAGATTATTGGAAGCTGAAAGTTAAGCACATGCAAACAAACAGATAACAGCACAGTCCAGGGTAACAATCAGGCAAGAAAGAATTAACTAATAAAAAGAAATAAAGGTTTGTTTGAGAGTTGCATAAAATAAGAGCTCCAGCAAGGAGGGTTTGCATTCATAGAATGGTTTAGGTTGGAAGGGACCTCAAAGCTCAGCCAGTTCCAACTCCCTGCCATAAGCAGCAACACCTCCCACTAGAACAGGTCACTCAAGGCCTCATCCAACCTGGCCTTGAACACCTCCTGGAAGGTTGTGGAGCACAAAAGCACCGAATGTGATCAAAGATGAGGCCTTGGAGTGGCTTTACAGTATCTGAAGTGGGCTACAGGAGAACTGGAGGGGGACTGTTGGCAAGGACTTGTAATGACAGGACGAGGAGGAATGGGTTCGAACTGGCAGAGGAGATTGAAACTGGATGCTAGGAAAGGGTTCTTTGCAGTGAGGGTGGTGAGACACTGGCACAGGTTGAGGGTGGTGAGACACTGGCACAGGTTGAGGGTGGTGAGACACTGGCACAGGTTGCCCAGGGAGGTTGTGGAGCACAGAAGCACCCAATGTGATCGAAGATCACATTGGGTGCTTCTGTGCTCCACATCCTCCCTGGAGATGTCCAAAGCCAGGTTGGATGAGACCTTGAGTGACCTGTTCTGGTGGGAGGTTTCCCTGCCTATGGCAGGGGTTGGAACTGTCTGAGCTTTGAGATCTCCTCCAACCTAACCCATTCTGTGATTCTATACCAGGTATCAAGTCAATAACAAGCAACCAGGCTACTCATGAGGGAGACACCCAGGAGTTCCTGCTGGTTAGGTAGCCATCACTGATGGGAAATGGTCAACTGCTCCTTGAAGAAGGTTGGAGGTCTTCAAGGCCAGGCTGGATGAGGTCTTGAGCAACCTGTTCTAGTGAGAGGCATCCCTGCTTATGTCAGGGGTTGGAACTGGATGAGCTTGGAGTTCCCTTCCAACCCAAACCATTCTATGATTCTGTGTTTTCAAGTTACCATAGAATCATAGAATCAACCAGGCTGGAAGAGACCTCCAAGCTCATCCAGTCCATCCTATCCATCCATCCAACCTATCCATCCAGTTGAACCTATCTAACCAAGGTCATCCAGTCCAGTCCTTGCCAATGAACTAGACTATGGCACTAAATGTCCCATCCAGTCTTTTCTTCAACACCTCCAGGGACAGCAACTCCACCACCTCCCTGGGCTGGGGAGACTTTGTGGCTTCAAATTCATCAGCTTCAGAGGCACATGACATTTCTTTGTTCTAGCAAAGCTCCAAGTCATAGAGTCATAGAATCAGCCAGGCTGGAAGAGACCTCCAAGCTCATCCAGTCCATCCTATCCATCCATCCAACCTATCCATCCAGTTGAACCTATCTAACCAAGGTCATCCAGTCCAGTCCTTGCCAATGACCTAGACTATGGCACTAAATGTCCCATCCAGTCTTTTTTTCACCACCTCCAGGGACAGCAACTCCACCACCTCCCTGGGCAGCCCATTCCAATGCCAATCACTCTCTCTGCCAACAACTTCCTCCTAACATTCAGCCTAGACCTGCCCTGGCATCGTCCAATTATTTACATCTCTCTAAGGTGTTGTAACTTACAGCTCCTATTCCTTCTCCTGTGTCTTTGAGCCACCCTAATAACTGCTGTAATTGCCATCTTCATGATTAAGCTTCCTCTGTGCTTTTACATCTCTTTAATTCTTTTAGCTCAGATCATTTTTCACACTTTCACAGCCATTCTCTCAACAAAACAGAATTAACACCGCGGAGCTGTGCCACATCAAGCTGGCCTTGGATCACAGACAGCTACAATCCTGCTCCAAGGGGTTCAGCTTTATCTTGAAAATGTCATTAATTGCCTAAAAAAAAACAAAACCCCAACCCAACAACAACAACAAAAATCTCTGCAATTTTTATTTCCAAGTGAGAAAAATACAACCAAATGGAGAGCAAACAAATCTGTGTTTTTAGGATGCTTTGGGGGAAAATTCCTACAGAAGGTCATTATGAGGAGAGGTTGAGGGAGCTGGGAGTGTGCAGCCTGGAGAAAAGGAGGCTCATTGCTGTCTGCAGCTCCCTGAAGGGAGGCTGTAGCCAGGTGGGGTTGGACTCTTCTTCCAGGCAACCAGCAAAAGAAGAAGGGGACACAGTCTCAGGTTGTGTCAGAGGAGGTTCAAGATGGATGTTAGGAGGAAGTTGTTGGCAGAGAGGGAGATTGGCATTGGAATGGGCTGCCCAGGGAGGTGGTGGAGTCACCGTGCCTGGAGGTGTTGAAGCCAAGCCTGGCTGGGGCACTTAGTGCCATGGTCTGCTTGATTGGCCAGGGCTGGGTGCTAGGTTGGGCTGGCTGAGCTTGGAGGTCTCTTCCAACCTGCTTGACTCTGTGATTCTATGACTAAATGAACAAACGAAAACTGAAGTCTGCTCCTGAGGAAACTGTCTTGGAATATAAAGGCTGCTTAAAACCAGGAGGTTATCTTTAGGAGACAACCAAAAGCAAACCAGACAAATAAAGAGCAAGGAATACTAACTGGAAAGTTACTTATGGACTGCCACACATCGCAGTCTCACAGTCTCACAGTCTCACAGTATCACCAAGATTGGAACAGACCTCACAGATCATCAAGTCCAAGCCATTACCACAGAGCTCAAAGCCAGACCATGGCACCAAGTGATAGGAAGTTATTGTATTTTTAAGGAAGAGAGTTTGATGGCTGTGGTTGAACTTCCAGAGGTTCAGACCATAGAATGGTTTAGGTTGGAAGGGACCTCCAAGCTCAGCCAGTTCCAACTCCCACTAGAACAGGTTGCTCAAGGTTTCATCCAACCTGGCCTTGAACACCTCCAGGGAGGTGGTGGAGCAGAGAAGCACAGAATGTGATCTTTGATCAAGATGAGATCCTTTCCAGCCTAAATCATTCTCTGCTGTCTGTGTATTTCTTCCTGGCACAGTGCAGTTGCTGTGCTAGAATTTCTTAGAGGAATCTCAATTTAAACCCAGGTTGCTGCATTCTGCTGTGCCAATCAATGGCAGCTGCTGCAAGCTAATTAATAATGAATATCCCTGTGAGGTGAAAGATCTTTGCAGGACTTTGTTCTGAGGAGAAAACTGCAGTAAGGTGCTTACAAGTGGGGTTCTGCACTCTAACAGCTTCTTTAGATGCTGTGCTGCTTTAGCAGACATTTCTGCCAGTTAAGGACCTGCATAAGAAGCATAGAATCATAGAATCAACCTGGTTGGAAGAGACCTCCAAGCTCAGCCAGTCCAACCTAGCACCCAGCCCTAGACAATCAACCAGACCATGGCACTAAGTGCCCCAGCCAGGCTTGGCTTCAACACCTCCAGGCACAGCGACTCCACCACCTCCCTGGGCAGCCCATTCCAATGCCAATCACTCTCTGCCAACAACTTCCTCCTAACATCCAGCCTGAACCTGCCCTGGCACAGATTCAGACTGTGTCCCCTTGTTCTGTTGCTGGCTGCCTGGCAGAAGAGCCCAACCCCACCTGGCTACAGCCTCCCTTCAGGGAGCTGCAGACAGCAATGAGCTCTGCCCTGAGCCTCCTCTTCTGCAGGCTGCACACCCCCAGCTCCCTCAGCCTCTCCTCGTAGAAGCTTCTGGAGCTTTTAAGTGCCCATCATTCACTGAGCTTTCAAACATCAGACTCTAGATGATGACCCTAAACTTGGACTAGATCAGTGTTAGTGCATTCCACTCCCTTCATGGTTCTGGGTCTGAGCAGCAGAAGAGAACTCTTTCGGCACAGCAGCTAACTAGTCTCCTAATTAACTGTAATTAAATGTAATGCAATTCAATTAAATGTAATTAAATTAAATACACCCATTACTATTTAGAGTATGTGAGGAGAACAATGCTTGTAAACAAACTCTTGTTTCCACAGAGAAAAGTAAATAAACATTAAGGAAGCTCTTTTGTCTTCTTTCCCCAGCCCATTACCATCACTTTGCTCTGCTTCCCTAAATAAGGTCATTCTCCACTGAAGGAAGCTTAAGGCTTTAATCACCTCAAAGGCTGCATTTGTGGTTTCATAGCTTAGAGACTTAATTATCTAGAATCTAAATGAAAATATCAGCTCTGATCAGAGGGATGTGAGGATGAATCTTCCCCCCCCCCCCAATGTAACTATTGCTTTTTGGAATTAAGGAGGATGAGGCTTTGTCACTTTCAGTTGTTCAGGTATCTACCAAGTCTCAGAAATCAAAGCCTCTAACTGTGTCCTCTCTAAACAGAAGCTGCCTTCAAGTGCTTCTGAGATCACACTCTGCATGTGAAGGAGCAAAGGTACAAACCCAATCCATATCAGATAATCTCTTTGGAACCATTCCAGCAGTGTTATCTCTTTCCTGACTGTTGGCAGTTCTGAGCTCCTTGTGTTGTGTAGATGAGTCCCAGAGGTGCAGCAAGCAGGAATGCAGATCCCACACTGCACATAGCAAAGGTTCTAGGGAAGCTTTTCTTTCTCTCATCCACCTTTGTTCCTTTGGGCTGGCAGCTCTTGAAACTGACCTCAACAATGGTTATAAAGATGTAAAGATGAGTGCCAGGAGGCTGGAGCCAGGCTCTGCTGGGTGATGCCCAGTGCCAGCACAAGGGCCAGTGGGTGGAAGCTGAGGCAGAGGAAGTTCCATGGAAACATAAAGGGGATTTTATTAGTGTGAGGGTGACAGAGCACTGGAACAGGCTGCCCAGGGGGGTTGTGGAGTCTCCTTCTCTGCAGCTATTCAAAACCTGGACATGTTCCTGTGTGATCTGGTCTAGGAGCTCCTGCTGTGGCAGGTGGGTTGGACTGGATGAGCTTTGGAGATCCCTTCCAGCCCCTGACATTCTGTGATTGTGTGAAAATTCATGCTTCTGAGAGCAGTAGTTCCACTGAAACATGCTCTGAACACAAACTATTATAGCTTAATCTGCTTTTAAATAGGAAGCCTTTCAGATATTCAGCCTTCTGAAGGCTTATGGCTGGCTGCATTCCCCAAAACCTAAGCAGCTCAGTTAGTTTGTCATGAGCTACTCCAGGTGCTGCTGCCAGCAGCTCTGTGCAACCTGTCCATCAGTGTAAGCTCCATGATTCCACTGTTGCCTTGCTCACAAGACCAGTGCTAGCTGGTATAAAGCTGACCTAACAGATCTGCATGAGTGAGGCTGTCTGTGGTGGTCACAGAATCAGAGTGTCAGGGGCTGGAAATGACCTCCAAAGCTCAAAGAGCAAAGCTTTCCCATCCTGAAGCATGTATGCATCACTGGGGTCCAAACATGGTGATTTATGCTCCAGCAATCTGCTGTCCTTTATCCAAGAGCATCTACTTATTATAGAATGGTTTAGGTTGGGAGGGACCTCAAGGATCATCCAGTTCCAACTCCCTGCCATAGACAGGGACACCTCCCACTAGAGCAGGTCACTCAAGGCCTCATCCAACCTGGCCTTGAACACTTCCAGGGAGGTTGTGAAGCACAGAAGCACCCAATGTGATCTTCGATGTGCTTCTGTGCTTCACAACCTCCCTGGGCAACCTGTGCCAGTGTCTCACCACCCTCACTGTAGATTGTGGGATCTAACTGAGGATGTCCCTGCTTACTGCAGAGGGGGCTGGATTTAGATGACCTTTGGAGGTCCCTTCCATCCCAGACTGTTCTAGCATAGAAGACAAACACCCCCAGAGCTCTGCAGAGCAGCAGATCTCACTTTGGTTCTGGGTTGGGGTTATTAGGGAATGTTTTGTTGTTGTCTGCTCAGATGTTTGTTTGGTCCAGAAAGGCAGTCTCAAGTTGTGCCAGGGGAGGTCTAGGCTGGATGTTAGGAGGAAGTTCTTGGAATGGCATTGGAATGGGTCTTGGAATGGCATTGGAATGGGCTGCCCAGGGAGGTGGTGGAGTCACTGTGCCTGGAGGTGTTGAAGCCAAGCCTGGCTGGGGCACTTAGTGCCATGGTCTGGTTGATTGTCTAGGGCTGGGTGCTAGGTTGGGCTGGCTGAGCTTGGAGGTCTCTTCCAACCTGGTTGAGTCTCTTCCAACCTGCTTGATTCTATATTTTAAGAGCAAAAACCACTTCAGAGTGAAATCTGAAGCACAATCCTGATTTAGTGACTGTGAGGTTTGTTCCAGTGCTGGATCTTCGCTTCAGAGCCAATAAATTGCCACTCACAAAGTGATTTATTAATTCAATGTGAAGTTAATTTTAATAACATATGCTTTGTTTGCAGGGTTTGCCACTGAGATGTTAGCTCCTGTTGGCTCTGATTCACGCAGCTCCTTATCTGAAAATCAGAGTGGTCTTCATTTGAAGCTGCTCCAGCAGCTTTCTTTTACTAGGAATCAAAATGAGGAACTGATGGATGAGCATGGCACTAGGTAGGCATTTTGCTTAAATCATCTTCCCCCTCTCACCCACTGCAGGGAGGGGTGGCAAAATCATCTGCTTAATGGGAAACTGAAGAGAAAACAAAACAAAGCAAACCAAGCTCCAGGAAATTGGAGCTGCCAAGTCCTTTATTAGGTTAAACCCTCCAAGTGCTGAAGTCTGTCATTCAGGTGTCAAACTCTCCTCACTTATTGCTTAATTTAGGAGCTGGTCAAAACACACACAGCTGAATTTCAGCAATCAACTTTATTAGGGGATGAAGTCAGCTGGAGGGTGAGAATGAGATGGATTCTGCCTAGCAACGCAGACCTTAAGGATCATGGCAGAGGGCCTGTCAGAGATGTGCCAGTGTGGACCTGGAGCTCAGGAACAGCACAGGGCACATGGCTCTGGGTGGGGGCAGATTGACCAATGACAGTTTGCTGGTTTGAGAGCCTTCCTGTGGCTGTGTGAGGGTCAGCTTGAGGGGAACAAAGACCCCTTGGTGTGTTAGCTGACTTCCTGAGTATGAAATAACAGCTAGGACAGCAAGCTTGTGTCTGGCATGACCATCTCAGTTCAGAGTGACCTGTCCTGGACGTGGCTTTCGCTTGGGTATGGCCTTGAGCAGCTCCTTTTAATCTCTTAAGCCTGCATGTCTGTACATACACCTGCAGACTCATCTCCTTAATGAGAGCTGCTACACTGATGGCATAGCAAGCGTGAAGGGCTCCCTGACATAATCCAAATCCAAACTGACATGTCCCATTTGGCTGGTCAGATACATAAACTGGTGCAAGCAGGCATAGCTGTACCAAAGTCAAGGGGGCTGCTTGCATCAGCTCTAACTTTGGTCCAGTGTAAGGATGAGGCACTTAGTGCCATGGTTTGGTTGACTGGATAGGGCTGGGTGATAGGGTTGGACTGGATGATCTTGGTGGTCTCTTCCAACCTGGTTGATTCTATGAACTGTTCTATGAACTGCAAGCTGAGCTGCTTGTATGTCTGTACATACACCTGCAAGCTGAGCTGCTTGTATGTCTATACATACACCTGCAAGCTGAGCTGCTGTTCAGCATCAGTTTTAGTCAGCTACATGTAAAGCCTGAGATGCTGTTCTATTTTTGTAGCAATAAATGAACATTCTGATTTCTTGGAAGCATGGCAAGAACCTTCTTTTATTCATTCAAGTAGCTCTATTATAATCAGCAGAACTGAAATCACTCGAGGTCACAGCAGAAGTCAGTGGAGATGAGGAGGTAGAATCAGAACAAACATGTGGCTTGGTCTCAACAAAGGAAGCAGACAAAGAAGACAAAGTTAGCTCAATGTCAGAGTTACTTTCTAAACGGCTCATGAGACCTAAAATCTTAGCTGTGGAATTTGGATCACAGATTCACTGTCATCAGCTGAGCTATTCTAATACTCATAGAAACTAACAATCTGGCCTGCTGTCTTTGCTGCCAACTGTTACTGGCGTGGAGCTGAATCAGCTTAATGAACTGAAATTGTTCCTGGGTTTGTGCATCATTTTCCTAATCTTGTGAGACACTGCAAATATTAAAGCAAAAAAAAAAAACCCCACAACCCTGGAAACTTTAAATATAAATGGCAAGCAGAGAGCAGCCAAATGGCAAGCAGAGAGCAGCCCCAAAGGGCTTTGCTTGTAACAATAGGGAAAGTTTCTTATGCAGGGAATTCATTTCTGATTTCATGATTCCTTTGGAAATTCAGAGCATGTTCCCCATTTCATTACTTCATTCCATTTTGCTATTTTAAAGTGATGGGGAGAATGTATAGAGGAATTTCTCTGTGCTTTCAAGGACTCACTGACACGAAGGAAATAATGTGCAGTAATCTGCAGTTTCCACTAGATACTACTGTAACTATGCCTGTGGAAAGGGAGCCTTTGAATTACACTGCAATTTGTAAAACAAGCTGGAAGATAACCTACTTTATAACTCTGGCACGAAATTGAACATTCAGTAGTCTACTTTTTAAATAGGAGTGGAGGGGAGGGGGGGAAGAAAAAAAAGAGGGAGGAAAAAAGATCCATGGGCTTTAATTTGTAGTTAAAAATGTCCCATTCTTCTGGCACTTAAATTGACCATGGAGAATTTACTCACTTGAAAGGCCATTGCAAAAGTAATTGAATATATATTCCATTAAACAGTGATGCAAATAATCTGCCTATGTCTATTCATAAATAAGCACTGAACAATCCTCTTGGACCTTCTTCTTTTTCACTTCAGAGGCATATGCTTTAGAATGGCTTCTGGGGTAACTGTTTGCAGGCTCACAGGATGTTAGAGGTTGGAAGGGACCAGTTTAAGAGGGACATTGAGATGCTTGAATGTGTCCAGAGAAGGGCAACGAGGCTGGGGAGAGGCCTCGAGCACAGCCCTGTGAGGAGAGGCTGAGGGAGCTGGGATTGTTTAGCCTGGAGAAGAGGAGGCTCAGGGCAGACCTCATTGCTGTCTGCAACTACCTGAGAGGTGGTTGTGGCCAGGAGGAGNGGTGATACTGTGAGACTGTGATACCTCTGGA
The DNA here is from genome assembly GCA_013400475.1 of Tricholaema leucomelas. Classification (NCBI taxonomy): domain Eukaryota; kingdom Metazoa; phylum Chordata; class Aves; order Piciformes; family Lybiidae; genus Tricholaema lacrymosa; species Tricholaema leucomelas. The sequence goes on along the minus strand of WAAF01015567.1, from coordinate 11,270 downwards.
GAGCATCCAGTCCAAACTCCTGCCACAGCAGGACCATCGAAGGGCAGGTTGCACAGGAACACATCCAGACAGGGCTTGAAAGTCTCCAGAGGAAGAGGCTGTGCAACCTCTCTGGGCAGCCAGTCCCAGTGCTCTGAGACCCTTACAGGCAAGAACTTCTTCCTCATTGTGCTGGTTTGAGGCTAATTGGAATGTTTTACTGAGAGAAATTAAATCCTTAGCTGTGATGGTTTGGGTGTTCCCTGCCCTCCCACACTTTGGAAATCACCCAGACTAGACTCAGCCAGCTCTGGAAATATGAATGAAGCTTATATTTACAGCTGGCAGCATATCCAAGCAGATATTTACAGTAGATACAGACATAGACAGAAACAGACAAGGGAAAAGGTAATACAGAAACACAACTCCCCTCCCAGCAACCTGAATCCCCAGGAGGAGCTCTCAACCACCCCTCACCTTCCCCCTACCCCTCTCAACCTTACCCAGTCCCAAGGAAGAATGGAGGTTTGGCCAGGGGGGTTAAGAAGCAAAGGTGAAATCAGCCAAATGAAAATGGAGGGTGAGGTTAGAGAGTAAGATGGAGTTCAGCCAGCAGCCCCAAGCTCCCCAGCAGGCGAAGAGACCAGAGCAAAGTGACTTTATCTGTGTTTTCCTTTCCTTTTTTACACATCTCAGCAAGACTATGAGCAAAGCAGACATCTCCTTGTTTTAATTTCTCAGCCTATGATCTAGTCCTTCTCACCAAAACATTCTAGCTAGGCTCAAACTAGCACAGAGAAGGAAGAAAAAAAACCCAACAGTATCCCATATCCCTCATTCTTCTGCTGAGAAACTCAACTGGTCAAAATAGAGCTAAGACACTCACTGCTCACACACTGCTCAGCTCTCAGGTCTGCTCCTTTTCTGTCAGTCTGGTCTCTGTGGTTGCCTTTGCCTTAACTCTAATCCCACCTCACCTTTTTTCCCCTCTAGCCTCCTTGTTGTCTTTTTGACATCTCACCTCAGATCTCTCCAGATTTATCCCATGAGATATCCAGGGACTGATCTGGTTATTTCTGAAGGGAGGGAAAGAGAGGGATGGAGGAAGAGGTTTGGGTCAGGAGCCTCCTGGGGACTCTGGTTGTCCTGGGAGGGGCTTTGTGTTTCTGTATTACTCTTAACTGTAAATATTTGTGTCTGTATCTGCCTGTACAGTGTGCTAAGCTGTAAATACAGCTTCATTCCTTAACTTCCAGCCAGCTGAGCCTGGTCTGGGTGTTTTCATTGTGTGGGAGGGCAGGAAACTCCCAAACCATCACACTCATATTGAGGTGGAACTTTCTGTGCTGAAGTTCCCATCCTTTTTCCCTTGTCTTATCCCAGGGCACACGCGAGCGGAGGCTGTCCCTGTCCCTTCCTTCTTGTCACCCAGCCTGCAGCTGTTTGTGTACATTTATTAGATCCTCTCTCAATCTTCTCCTCTCCAGACTAAAATTCTATGTGAAAAGGTTCAGTGAAGAAATAAAATAGATATATAGATATAAAGAAAAAGATAGTGGAAAAAAAAGACATAGGAATTCCTCAAGTAACCAGAGGATGTAAAGAAGCAGTGCCTGGAGACCCATCCAGCTCTTGTCTCACAAGTGCTGTAAATTTGTCCTCTTCTGCTTCTGTTGCCTGTATCAAGTGCTGGATGAGTGTGTGCTTTGCTCTCCACTCAGGTGAAGTTTCTCTTGGTAGCAAGTAGGCTTTCTATAATCTGACCCCAGAAACTCCATCCTCACAGCCAAGTTCTTACTCTAAATGCAGGCTGCTCTCGCTCTCTCTCTCCCTCTCGGCTGCACAGGAGCTTAGGACAACTAAAATAAGCTCAGTTGTCAGCATTTTGAACTGTTGAAACATGAGATGAATCCCTCAGAAAGAGAGAAGCTAAACCCATGACTGTCTTCTGCTGCTTGGGCCACGCTCCAGGAATCCTTAGGTTTGAATAGCTTTGGTCAGATGCTGCCAGCAGGATTCCTGTGGATTTATTGATGAGAATCTGCCTCCAAAAAGGTAAAGCAAAGTGTTAGATGTGTCCAAACCCAACATTTCCCCCTGAGAACAGCATTTGTGGGTTCAGAATGTTTTTACTAAGGCTGCATGATGCAGATGATTTGGACACAAACAAATGATAACTGCACAGAGTCCATGTCCAGCTTTAATTGTGTCAGCTAATTCAGCCCAGCTTTCAATTCTCAGAAGCAGTTTCTGTGTAGAAGCAGAGAATGATTTATAGAAGCATAGAATGGTCCAGGTTGGAAGGGACCTCAAGGATCATCCAGCTCCAACCCCCTGCCATAGGCAGGGACACCTCCCACTAGAGCAGGTTGCTCAAGGCCTCATCCAGCCTGGCCTTAAACACCTCCAGGGAAGAAGGACCCACAACCTCCCTGGGCAACCTGTGCCAGTGTCTCACCACTCTCAGTGTAAAGTTTAATGGTTTAGGTTAAAGAATGGTTTAGGTTGGGAGGGACCTCAAAGATCATCCAGTTGCAACCCTCTGCCATAGGCAGGGACACCTCCCACTAGAACAGGTCACTCAAAGCCTCACCCCACCTGGCCTTGAACACCTCCAGGGAGGTTGTGGAGCACAGAAGCACAGAATGTGATCAAAGATCAAGGTTGAACTCGATGATCCTAGAGGTCTTTTCCAACTTGGGTGATTCTGCGTTAAGTCCTTTGGATGTGGTGCTTAGGGCTCTGCTTTAGGGTGAAACCTGTAGAGGAGGATGTCATAGACTCACAGGATGTCAGGGGCTGGAAGGGAACTTGAAAGATCATAGGGTACAGAGCAGGATCATCCAGAGCAGATCACACTGGAATGCATCCAGATGGTTCTTGAATGTCTCCAGAGAAGGAGACTCCACACACTCCCTGGGCAGCCTGTTCCAGTGCTCTGTCACACTCACAGGGAAAAAATTCCTGCTCAGGTTCACATGGAACCTCCTATGACTCAATCTGTTGGGCTTGGTGATCCTGAGGGGCTTTTCCAACCAGAAAGGTTTGGTGATTCTGAAGCAGCTGGGTAAAAAGGGCAATGAAAAGTGTCTCAATGGAACCAGGTTCTTTTAAGCAGAAAACTCTTCTTGTAATCAACCCTGGTTTAGACAGATCCATCCTTGGTGAGGAAAACAAAGGAGATTTGCACTTTTCTTTTCCAGAAAGCCTCCCAATTGCTCTGTTTATGAATTTGTATTTCCCCCATATGCTAGCAATGGATTTAAGGACACATCCCAGAATAACATCATAGTTGTCTCATGTCTCATTTGGGACAGAGTGGCTGAAAGCAGCCAGGCAGAGAGGGAGCTGGGGGTGCTGGGAGAGAGGAGCTGAAGAGGACACAGCAGTGTGCCCAGGTGGGCAGCAGAGCCAATGGCATCCTGGGCTGGCTCAGGAGCAGTGTGGCCAGAAGGACAAGGGAGGTTCTTCTGCCCCTGTGCTCAGCACTGCTCAGGCCACCCCTTGAGTGCTGTGTCCAGTTCTGGGCCCCTCAGTTCAAGAGAGATGTTGAGGTGCTGGAAGGTGTTTGGAGAAGGGCAGCAAGGCTGGTGAGGGGCCTGGAGCAGAGCCCTGTGAGGAGAGGCTGAGGGAGCTGGGGGTGTGCAGCCTGCAGAAGAGGAGGCTCAGGGCAGAGCTCATTGCTGTCTGCAGCTCCCTGCAGGGAGGCTGTAGCCAGGTGGGGTTGGGCTCTGCTGCCAGGCAGCCAGCAACAGAACAAGGGGACACAGCCTCAAGCTGTGCCAGGGGAGGTCTAGGCTGGATGTTAGGAGGAAGTTGTTGTCAGAGAGAGTGATTGGCATTGGAATGGGCTGCCCAGGGAGGTGCTGGAGTCACCATCCCTGGAGGTGTTCAGGAAAAGATTGGATGGGGCACTTAGTGCCATGGTCTGGTTGATTGGCCAGGGCTGGGTGCTAGGTTGGCCTGGATGAGCTTGGAGGTGTTTTCCAACCTGCTTGATTCTATGATTCATGTCCTGTTTGCTTTCTGAATTAATGGACATTGTAGGGTTTTATCTTATCCCCTGAAAAAAACCAAACCCAGACCCAAACACATCCTTTTTGAGCTTCATTTTCTTCCTTCCCATGAGCAGCACAGTGGATGAGAGCTTGAACTTCATGCTGGCCTTTGAGAACCACTCTGTTGGTGCTATTTGCAACTGTAAACTAAATGATTTTGGAGGAGATTTAAAATGGGTATCATCTACATATAAATTGGTTTTTGAACCAAAGGGGGCCTGCAGTCAGTGTATATTATAAGATTCTATCACATTGTCTAATGGATTAGATTTTATTAAGCACTATAAAACAGCATGAGGTGTTCTCAATAGAAAGCAAATTGAACTGAAACAGATAATTAATTACTGCAACTCTCTTTTCAACCCTGTGTAGACACAAATGCATTTGCTCTAGGTGGGTATATTGCACAGTGCATCATAAACCTGTCAGCAGAAGCTTTTCTTTTTCCATATCTAAACCAATCAATATGTTTTTCATTCAAGGTCTTTAATATTTTGGAGAGACAGTTTCTGGTTTGCATGCACAGGACCACGTTGGAGCTAATGAAGTCCTTCACAATTTCCATGTTAGAATCATAGAATCAATCAGGGTTGGAAGGGACCACAAGAATCACCTCATTGCTGTCTGCAGCTCCCTGAAGGGAGGCTGTAGCCAGGTGGGGTTGGGCTCTGCTGCCAGGCAGCCAGCAACAGAACAAGGGGACACAGTCTGAAGCTGTGCCAGGGCAGGTCTAGGCTGGATGTTAGGAGGAAGTTGTTGTCAGAGAGAGTGATTGGCATTGGAATGGGCTGCCCAGGGAGGTGGTGGAGTCACCGTCCCTGGAGATGTTCAAGCACAGCCTGGATGAGGCACTTAGTGCCATGGTCTGGTTGATTGGCCAGGGCTGGGTGCTAGGTTGGACTGGCTGAGCTTGGAGGTCTCTTCCCACCTGGCTGATTCTATGATTCTATGGTATAGTTCCATCCCCCCTGCCATGGGCAGGGACACCCTACCCTTAATCAGGCTGGCCACAGCCTCATCCAGCCTGGCCTTAAACACCTCCAGGGATGGGGCCTCAACCACCTCCCTGGGCAGTCTCACCCCTCTCAAAACACCTTTCTGTAGTTAATAGAACTGCCACAGATGTACATCCAAGAGAATCCTCCAAGATCACCTCCAGATCCTCGTGAGGAATTGTCCAATGTGCACAAAAATGGTGTCACAAAAAGTGGGAATTTTACTGTGCTGAGAATCCCTGGGCAAGGATCCCAGAGAGTTAAGCCACAACTTACTTTACTGATCCCCAGGAAAGCTGCTGTAAAGCCTCTCCTCTAGCAAAATGTCTTTGGAAAGAAGATTCCTGTGTTTTACCTCATAAATAATCCACACCATCTGAGGGGGGAAAAAAACCAAGTCTGAAACCTGGAAGAAAGCTAACTTGTAATTAAAACTGCTTATTACCTTCCAGTGCTTGGATGGCTTCAGACAAAAATAAACATTGATTTTGTGAGAGGACTTCCTAATGAGATCCCAAACTAGTGAAAAGTTTAGCACTTTCAGAGGTGAGATCCTTAGAACTTTGGAAATAGAGCATACTCTGCTCGGGGAGGGCACAGAAGTCCTTCTGAGGCCAGAATTTGGGTGCAAAATAACAGTTAACTCTCTCAGATTCTGCTCCAGAGGTGGCTGGAGAGAAAGCAAAGTGCAGACCTGCAGTACAAGTAACAGACTTGTATTGGGGCTTGGAAAACAGGAGGCTGAGGGCAGAGGTGGAGGTGCTGGAGCAGGTCCAGAGGAAGGCAGTGAAGCTGGGGAAGGGCCTGGAGAGTAAATCCTATGAGGAGCGACTGAGGGAGCTGGGGATGGGTAGTCTGAGGAAGAGGAGGCTGAGGGCAGACCTCATTGCTGTCTACAGCTACCTGAAGGGACACTGTGGGGAGGCTGCTGCTGGGCTCTGCTCACAGGGAATGGGAGACAGAACAAGGGAGAATGGCCTCAAGCTGAGGCTAAGGAGGTTTAGGTTGGACATTAGGGAAAAGGTTTTTCATGGAGAGAGTGGTCAGGGACTGGAATGAGCTGCCCAGGGAGGTGCTGGAGTCTCCCAGCCTGGATATGTTTCAGGGTGGTTTGGGTGTGGTGCTCGGGGCTGTGGTTTAAGGTGAAGAGCAGGGTTCTAGGTTGGACTTGGGGGTCCTGAGGGGCTTTGCATGTGTCTGTGATTCTGTGGTATGAGTAACAAGTCTAATTATTTCCACACATGCCCCAGCCCAAACCAGGTTCTCTACAAAAAATGTCCTCTTGCATTGTGTCTTTCTAAGCAGAAGATGATTATGCAGAGGCCACACTGGTCAAAAAGCTGCATTATAAACACTCTGCAGCCAAGCACACAGCTTCCCAAGGCAGCTGCAAAGTATTTCATGCATACCTTTGGACCTGATGATCTTGGAGGTCTTTTCCAACCCAAACAGGTCTATGATTCTATCTCCTCGTGAGGCTTTTCACCAGACCTAGAAAGCTCTCATAGTCTCTTAGGTGCTTGCTGTGTTGCAGTCACAAGAGCAAAGATTTGTATTGTGCAAAGGAAGAAACACCAAGAAGAAATAAAGAAGGTAACAAATCAGTCTCTTTAAATATTATAGAATCAGCCAGGTGGGAAGAGACCTCCAAGCTCAGCCAGCCCAACCTAGCACCCAGCCCTAGACAATCAACCAGACCATGGCACTAAGTGCCCCAGCCAGGCTTGGCTTCAACACCTCCAGGCACAGCAACTCCAGCACCTCCCTGGGCAGCCCATTCCAATGCCAATCACTCTCTCTGCCAACAACTTCCTCCTAACATCCAGCCTGGACCTGCCTTGGCACAGCTTGAGGCTGTGTCCACTTCTTCTGTTGCTGGTTGCCTGGCAGCAGAGCCCAACCCCACCTGGCTACAGCCTCCCTGCAGGGAGCTGCAGACAGCAATGAGCTCTGCCCTGAGCCTCCTCTTCTGCAGGCTGCACACCCCCAGCTCCCTCAGCCTATCCTCACAGGGTTTGTGTTCCAAGCCTCTCACCAGCTTTGTTGCCCTTCTCTGGAAGGAAGTCCTAACCTGCAACTCTGTGTTATGGCAGTGGTTCAGAGGACTCTGAAGTCCATCCCATGAACCCCATAGAGTCCTACTCCCCTGTCTGGTTTCTGAGCTTCCTCCTAACATCCTGGCACAACTCGAGACTGTGCCCCCTTGTTCTGTCACTGGTTGCCTGGCAGAAGAGCCCAACCCCACCTGGCTACAGCCTCCCTTCAGGTGAGCAAATGATTTTCCAGCCACTGTGAAAGAAATCTTCTTCTGACAGGCTTAGCATTTCCCTTTGGCAGGCAGGATCTTGTCTCCTTGCAGTAATGCCTATGACTGACATTCAAATGAAGGCTGACAGATGTGAGTTTGCTATACATCAGCTTTGAATGTCACTTCATTTCTACAGTGATAATTGAAGTTACTTATTTGGCTGGGAAGCTCTCGGTGGATCAGGCATTTGATGTTGCAACAAAATTAGCTGCAGTTCAAATAGAAACATTCCCCCCCCCCCTTCCTGCCTGCCAAGGCAAGAAGGTTGTTGTGGTCTGTAAAAGCTGCTGCACATCTTTGAGTAATATCTCCACAAAGCTTCATTATTGTTTGCTTTTCTCTCAACTTTAACAAAGTCAGGAGGAGGTTAAGATTCGTCGTGAGTCAGTCAAATTTGCTCAGGCTTTTCACATCTTGCTCTAAAACAGGAGCTGGACTTAGGAGTAACTTATAAAGTTTTATGTCAACACTTTAAATACAGCATCCCAGTGGAAAAAAAAATGATGCTTCAGAGTTGTCTGTAAGAGGCTTTCTTTGTTTATTTGTGCTATGTTGGCGAGTAATTCTGCAACATAAAAGCTCCACAGGGATTACCACAAGAGAAGAAATACAATGAGAGGGGGAAGGGGGAAATTCTGTGGGAGGTTACTAATGCATAGGAGAATGAATTAAAAGGTGGTGCAAATGCAAGCTAAAAGATGGAGAAAGAAACTGATTGTCACTGAATGCCTGTGAGATGCTAAAGGGACAATTTATCCCCCCGAGGACGAGAGGAAATGGCCTCAAGTTGCGCGAGGGGAGGCTTAGGTTGGATGTTAGAAGAGATTCTTCACTGAAAGGATTCATCAGCAGTGGCACAGGCTGCCCAGGGAGGGGTTTGAATATCCATCCCTGGAGATGTTTCAAAGAGGTGGTGCTGAGAGACATGGCTTAGCACCAGCCTTGGCTATAGGATCAGGCTGAGACTGATGGTGAATGGTGTCACATCCAGCTGGCACCAGTGGTGTGCCCCAGGGAGCAGTGCTGGGCACAGTCCTGTTCAATGTCTTTATTGATGATCTGGACCAGGGGATTGAATTCAGCATCAGTAAGTTTGCAGATGACACCAAGCTAGGAGCAGCTGTGGAGCTGTTGGAGGGTAGGAGAGCCCTGCAGAGGGACCTGGCCAGGCTGGATGGGTGGGCAGAGGTCAGTGGGATGAGATTGAACAAGCCCTGGAGCTACACTGATCAACCAGAGGAGCAAAGAGATAAGGTCAGAGATTGTCTGCCTCCTTGCCCAGCACTCTGTGAGGCCTGGGAAGAATCAGCAGCTGACAAGTAACACAACTCCCTGGAAGTGTTTGGGTGCTGTCTGCAGCTGTAGCTAGCCCCACGAGTTGGGAAACACTTTGTGAGTAAATACTGAGAGCCTCTTGTAATTCTCCATTGCCTTCTGCCACTAGCAGGCAGGAGCTGCTTGACTCCATCTAGCAGGCAAGCAGCACACTGGTCACAAGCAGTATTCAGCTGCAGGAATCTTCTCTTCCAGTTCAGTTAATGTTGTATTTGTTTTTGCTGCTTATTTCCAGCTCTCATTATTAACTGTAAAATGTTTCCATAACCTTTCCTAAGAACCCATTATTATTAAAGGTAGTGGTCAGGGGTGGTGAGAGTCCTGAAGATCAAAATTAATGAACAATATTAAGTTAGGAAAAATATCATCTTGCACAAATAGAATAGAATCATTCAGGTTGGAAGAGACCTCCAAGCTCAGCCAGTCCAACCTAGCACCCAGCCCTAGACAATCAACCAGACCATGGCACTAAGTGCCCCAGCCAGGCTTGGCTTCAACACCTCCAGGCACAGTGACTCCACCACCTCCCTGGGCAGCCCATTCCAATGCCAATCACTCTCTCTGCCAACAACTTCCTCCTAACATCCAGCCTAGACCTCCCTTGGCACAACTTGAGGCTGTGTCCACTTCTTCTATTGCTGGCTGCCTGGCAGCAAAGCCCAACCCCACCTGGCTACAGCCTCCCTGCAGGGAGCTGCAGACAGCAATGAGCTCTGCCCTGAGCCTCCTCTTCTGCAGGCTGCACACCCCCAGCTCCCTCAGCCTCCTTCTCCAAACACCTTCCAGCACCTCAACATCTCTCTTGAATTGATGAGCCCAGAACTGGACACAGCACTCCAGGTGTGGCCTGAGCAGTGCTGAGCACAGAGGCAGTAGGACCTCCCTTGTCCTGCTGCCCACACTGCTCCTGAGCCAGGCCATGAGTTCTTTTCCCCTTCACAACACAGTTCCACATCAGTTTAATTTTGGGCTGGTTTTGTAATGCTGTCCCTGCAGATAAGTTCTGATTTCTGTTTGCTGGAGCCCCTGTTAACTCAGCTCTCTGGAAAGATGTCATCTGCATGAATTATAGAGCATCTTCCTGCTACTCTGAGAGACATTTTTTTCCCCTAAGCAGAGAGTTAAACTCAGAGTGAGCTTGTTAAGATTTCATTATTGGAAATATTACAAACAGACCAAATGACTTCACTGCTCCAGTGCCTTTCAGAAGCTCTTGTTCTGTGTCCAGGGGAAGCATATTCCATGTGTGATATTAAACAGTAGAGGGAAGAGCCTCAGTGGCTGGCCGTGACTACAGGGTGAAGCTGTCCCAGCTGCTCAAGTGGGAAATGAAATTGTGAGGGCTGGAAGGGACCTCGAATAGTATTTCTAAAATCTAAATGATAGGTTCTGAGTTGGTTTGGTTTCCCTCCCAAGGCTGCTTGTAAGCTAAGATGGTTATAAAGTGGCTGTAATGTTTAGGATCACAGAATCCATCAGGGTTGGAGGGAACTGCAAGGATCATGGAATCAGCCAGGTTGGAAGAGACCTCCAAGCTCATCCTGTCCAACCTAGCACCCAGTCTTATGCAATCAATCCAGTTCTAACCTCCCTGCCATGGGCAGGGGCATCTCACACTTAGATGAGGTTGCTCAGAGCCACAACCAGCCTGGCCTTATACTCCCAGGCATAAGGCTTCCACCCCCTCCCTGGGTAACCTTTCCCAGTGTCTCACCACCCTCATGCTGAAGAGACTGAGGTGGAAAGTCAAATCACCAACCAGAATTAGTTCTGTTCCATCTTAACCCAGGACAGGAAATTAAATATATGCTTAGAGATTTAATAGAGGCACTAAGATAGGACTTCCCTCCCCCACCTCCCCGAAGGAGTGTCTGGTATGAGGAAAACTAATTTCCATTCCCATCTCTGGTGCTTCTGCTCCAAAAAAACTGCCTGTATGTAGTTATTGTTTAGGAAGCTCACAGGCCCTGGAGCTTTCTTAGTCCACTGAGCCAGGTTTGAAGCAACCCAGCTGCTGCTCTGCTCCTACAGGGTCTGCAAATACCTCCTGCTTCTCTTTTGCTTCGAGATATTTGAAGCACCTGCCTGTTATTATTGGTGAGCTATCAGCAACCTGGGAAAAGGACAACATTCACTTCTTGGTGTGTAATGTCTCAGGGAAGGGGGTTTGGAGTTTCTGCCTGACAGAAGTAGAAGTTGAGGTATAAAGAAATGCTGCTCAGCGCTGTGCTGAGAGCTAGCTCCTTATATATATAGAGAGAGATACATATCCCCACATCTGTTTCATGTTCCTGTTCAATGAGATGTTTAAAGATAATTGCTTTGGGTAGAGATGGGCATTATTTGATCCAAAATTTATGCTATCTCAAAAATCATACTAGAAGAGGGAGAACTGAAGTGCAAATCACAGTCTCACAGTATCACCAAGGTTGGAAGAGACCTCATAGATCATCAAGTCCAACCTGTTACCACAGAGATGAAAATGAGCATTAAATGGGAGATAGCTGCATGTAGAGAGAGTCATAAAATGCCCTGGGTTGGAGGGGACCTTCAAAAGTCATCTGGTCCAACTGTTCTGCAGTCAGCAGGGACATA
>WAAF01015566.1:315206-332475 GCA_013400475.1 Tricholaema leucomelas | reverse complement strand
CTACCTGAAGGGAGGCTGTAGCCAGGTGGGGTTGGGCTCTTCTGCCAGACAATCAGCAACAGAACAAGGGGACACAGTCTCAAGTTGTGCCAGGGAAGGTCTAGGCTGGATGTTAGGAGGAAGTTGTTGGCAGAGAGAGTGATTGGCATTGGAATGGGCTGCCCAGGGAGGTGGTGGAGTCACCGTCCCTGGAGGTGTTCAGGAAAAGCCTGAGCTGAGGCACTTAGTGCCATGGTCTGGTTGACTGGATAGGGCTGGGTGCTAGGTTGGACTGGATGAGCTTGGAGGTCTCTTCCAACCTGGTTGATTCTATTCTATTCTATCCGTGTGGTCCCTTCCAACCCTGACTGATTCTATGATTCTAAGTCTTCAATTTAGAAACTAGTTTTTGTGGACAGCTTTCTAAGTAAAATGAATAAATATAGCAAGCTGAATGCAGCACGAAGGATTTTTCCCCCCTGTTTTTGTTTTAAGTGAAGTAGGTTTCAACTTGTTGCTTGCTGGGATATAATAAGGAATAATTTAAAAATGCAGATCATACACATTCAGTTCATCTTTTTTTTTCCACTGTCTTTGTCTTGCACATAGCTAAACCATGAAAGGAACCAAATGAGGTTCAACAAGGACAAGTGCAGAGTCCTGCACCTGGGGAGGAATAATAAACTGCAGCAGTACAGGCTGGGAGGTGACTGCTGGAGAGCAGCCCTGTGGAGAGGGACCTGAGAGTGCTGGTGGAGAACATTCATGGCACAGCAATGTGCCCTTGTGGCCAAGAGGGCAAATGGGATCCTGGGGTGTATTAAGCAGAGTGTGTCCAGCAGATCAAGGAGGTTCTCCTTTCCCTCTACTCTGCCCCGCTGAGACCTCATCTTGAGTACTGCCTTCAGTTTTGGGCTCCCCAGTTTAAAAGGGACAGAGATGTGCTGGAGAGGGTCCAGCAGATGGCTAAGAGGATGATTAGGGGACTGAAGGGCACTGCCTGATAAGAAGAGGCTGAGGGACCTGGGGCTGTTTAGTCTGGAGAAGACTGAGAGGGCTTTTAATCAATGTTTATAAAGATCTGGGGGTCAGAAGCGGGGGGACAGGCTCTGCTCACTGCTCCCTGGGATAGGACAAGCAGCAATGGGTGCAAGCTGCAGTACAAGAGGTTCCAGCTCAACATAAGGGGGAACTTCTTTACTGGAAGGGTCACAGAGCACTGGAACAGGCTTCCCAGACAGGCTGTGGAGTCTCCTTCCCTGGAGACTTTCAAGGCCTGTCTGGATGTGTTCCTCTGTGATCTGTGCTAGATCTGTGATTTGTGCTTTGTGATCTGTGCTAGATGTGTCCTGCTCTGGCAGGGGATTGGACTCGATGATCTCCTTGGGTCTCTTCCAACCCCTAATCTCCTGTGATCAGGCCCCAAATAATCAATCTGCAGAACACAGGTAGGAAAGCTTTAACAAAATAGAGACTTACCACAGTGATTGTTGTACTTGGAAGAACGTTTGTAGCAGGAACTGCTTTCTCAGCCTGCCTGTTGCCCAGCATAGTGGCAATTGTTTCACTAAGAGCTTCATTTACCAAATGACTTATCGTGTCTGAGTCCACTGGCAAGCCAGCATTGATAAAGAGTTGAAATCCTCTGCCACCTGCAAATTCAACTGAGAATGAAGAAACATAATGCATACATTCAAGTCTCACTTCTTAAAACACATGTACCATACTGCAGCCACTCATTTTATTCTCCATGAACATTTAATCACTCCCTTGCAATCCATGATTTTATTTTTACAGATAAAGAAACAACAACAGTGGGATGGTTTGGGTGTTACTCACCCTCCCACACTTAAGAAAATCACCCAGACTAGACTCAGCCAAGCTGGAAATTAAAGAATGAAGCTTTGTATTTACAGCTTAACACAATATCCAAGCAGGTATTTAAAATAGATACAGCTATAGACAGATATAGACAAGTTGAAAAGTGATACAGAAACACAACAGCCCTCCCAGAAACCAGAGTCCCCAGGAGAGGTTCCCAACCCCCCTTCCACCTCCCTTCCACTCCTCTACCTTATCCCACACTTTCCCTTACATTCAAGGTGAGTCTGGAGAATTGGCCAGGGGGGTTAAGAAGCAGAGGGATTAGACAGCAAGTTAGGGAGAGAAGGGAGGCAGCCAGAAGCCAGAGAGCAACTCTTTTGTCTATGTCTGTGCTCTTGTTTTTATCCATCTCAGCAAGCCTATGAGTGCAGCAGACATCACCATTGTTGCCTTTTCACAGCCTAGCATCTAATTCTCACCAAAATACCCCAGCTAGGCTCAAACTAGCACAGACACTCAACAATTCTGTTATCTGTGTTTTGTGTTCTTCTTTGTATCCATCTCAGCAAGCCTATGAGTGCAGCAGACATCACCATTGTTGCCTTTTCACAGCCTAGCATCTAATTCTCACCAAAATACCCCAGCTAGGCTCAAACTAGCACAGACACTCAACAATTCTGTTATCTATGTTTTGTGTTCTTGTTCTTATCCATCTCAGCAAGCCTATGAGTGCAGCAGACATCACCATTGTTGCCTTTTCACAGCCTAGCACCTAATTCTCACCAAAATACCCCAGCTAGGCTCAAACTAGCACAAGTAGAGAGGTTATTCAGGATCACAAAAAAAGGCAGCAGCAAAGGGCTGTGACATCAGAGGAGAAATGGTTGTTTGCCATTCTCACATGTTTCTAAAGGAGTAATTTTTTACATACCTATTAGTAAAAAAAAAAGGCAAACATAAGAGGCTTAGCAAAGTGCCAGATCTGATTAAGATGGTGGATAACAGAAGCTGATTTGTACAATGGTGTATTTTATGTGTTCTCTTTCTTTCTTTAGGTGATTTATTTCAAAGGCCTTATAACACTTGCCCTGTCTCAACATAAATTCAAACATGCCTTGTTGTATTTTATAGTTTTCAGTATAATCCACTCCTAGGCTCAGGCAACAGCTACCTCCACAGATTGTTAAAATCAGCCAAAAATTGAGATAATCCATCTGCTGAGACAAGTAACTTCTACTTACCAATGTCAGAGGTTGCAGCCTCACTGTCTTCACTTTCAGAGGTGTTCACACTGGGGACTGTTTCTTTCTGAACTGGGCACATCCCACTGATAATTTTTGCCATTATTTCTTGTTCCACCCTAGCAGAATCACAGAATCATAGAATCAAGCAGGTTGGAAGAGACCTCCAACATCATCCAGTCCAACCTAGCACCCAGCCCTGGCCAATCAACCAGACCATGGCTCTAAGTGCCTCAGACAGGCTTTGCTTCAACACCTCCAGGGCCGGTGACTCCACCACCTCCCTGGGCAGCCCATTCCAATGCCAATCACTCTCTCTGACAACAACTTCCTCCTGACATCCAGCCTAGACCTCCCCTGGCACAACTTGAGACAGTGTCCCCTTGTCCTGTTGCTGCTTGCCTGGCAGAAGAGACCAACCCCACCTGGCTACAGCCTCCCTTCACAGCAATGAGGTCTGCCCTGAGCCTCCTCTTCTGCAGGCTGCACACCTCCAGCTCCCTCAGCCTCTCCTCACAGGGCTGTGCTCCAGGCCCCTCACCAGCTTCGTTGCCCTTCTCTGGACACGTTCCAGTATCTCAACATCTCTCTTGAATTGAGGAGCCCAGAACTGATCTCCTTTTATGATCAGGTTACCTGCCAGGTGAATGTGGGGCAAGCTGTGAATGGAGTCTACCTGGACTTCAGCAAAGCCTTTGACACTGTCTGCCACAACAAGCTCCTGGCTAAACTGGCAGCTCGTGGCTGGGACAAATTCACTCTGTGCTGGGTCAGGAACTGGCTGGAAGGCCGAGCCCAGAGAGTGGTGGTGAATGGTGCCACATCCAGTTGGCAGCTGGCACTAGTGGTGTTCCCCAGGGATCAGTGCTGGGCCCAGTCCTGTTCAATATCTTTATTGATGGTCTGGATGAGGGGATTGAGTCCAGCATCATTAAGTTTGCGGATGACACCAAGCTAGGAGCAGGTGTTGATCTGTTGGAAGGTAGGAGAGCCCTGCAGAGGGACCTGGACAGGCTGGATGGGTGGGCAGAGGCCAATGGGATGAGATTTAACAAGGCCAAGTGCAGGGTTCTGCACTTTGGCCACAACAACCCCAAGCAACGCTACAGGCTGGGGACAGAGTGGCTGGAGAGCAGCCAGGAGGAAAGGGACCTGGGGGTACTGGTGGATAGTAGGCTGAAGATGAGCCAGCAGTGTGCCCAGGTGGCCAAGAGGGCCAATGGCATCCTGGCCTGTATCAGGAACAGTGTGGCCAGTAGGACGAGGGAGGTTATTCTTCCCCTGTACTCAACACTGGTCAGGCCACACCTTGAGTACTGTGTCCAGTTCTGGGCTCCTCAACTCAAGAGAGATGTTGAGGTGCTGGAACGTGTCCAGAGAAGGGCAACAAAGCTGGTGAGGGGCCTGGAACACAAACCCTATGAGGAGAGGCTGAGGGAGCTGGGGTTGTTTAGCCTGGAGAAGAGGAGGCTCAGGGCAGACCTCATTGCTGTCTACAACTACCTGAAGGGAGGTTGTAGCCAGGTGGGGGTTGGTCTCTTCTCCCAGGCAACCAGCAACAGGAGAAGGGGACACAGCCTCAAGTTGTGCCGGGGGAGGTTTAGGCTGGATGTTAGGAGGAAGTTGTTGGCAGAGAGAGTGATTGGCATTGGAATGGACTGCCCAGGGAGGTGGTGGAGTTGCTGTCCCTGGAGGTGTTCAAGCAAAGCCTGGCTGAGGCACTTAGTGCCATGGTCTGGTTGATTGTCTATGGCTGGGTTTGAGGTTGGACTGGATAATCCTGGAGATCTATTCCAACCTGTTTGATTCTATGATTCTATGATTCTCTTGCCACTTTGTTACTATGCAACTCACCAATTTATCAACTTGTTTTCTATAGTTTCTCTTCTCTGAATCAGTTCATCCAAAACATCAGAAGACTGCTGAGGAGTAGAAGCCACTGGAGGAAACACAGGACCATTGTATTTTGGTGAGGCAACTTTAAACTGTCCATTGAGCTCCAGAAGAGGCTCACAGAATTCTGGAATTTCCTCTCTCTCCTCTTCTTGATCCTAATAAAGAAGTGGAAAATGAAGTTACAGTGCATTTCTGGAAGGCAATGTCATTGAGGTAACTGTCAAATATTTTTCATTACTAGATGTGTCACAGCACACAAACCACATTCTCCCTTTTTCCATGTTGAAATGAATTGATGCAATTCTAAGCTTAGCAAGCCATAAATCCATAGAGGTACAAAGCTATAGGAACTGCTAAGTAAAACATGATTTGGTTCATATTTCCTGCCTGTGTTGCACAGGGCAGGGAGCCAGCGGTTAATGCTAATGCTTGAGAAATTTACTAGTGACATAAGTCAGGTTTATTTGATATAAACCCCAGAAGAACTCCTCCTTTAAACAGAAATGTAGGAAATATTCTACAGTAATTTATTAGATTAGGGGGTTTGGGTTGGTCTGGGGGTTGCTTGTTTGTTTGGGGAGTTTTGGTTCTTAGGATCATAGAATCAACCAGGTTGGAAGAGACCTCCAAGCTCATCCAGTCCAACCTAGCACCCAGCCCTAGACAATCAACCAGACCATGGCACTAAGTGCCTCAGCCAGGCTTTTCCTGAACACCTCCAGGGACGGTGACTCCACCACCTCCCTGGGCAGCCCATTCCAATGCCAATCACTCTCTCTGTGAAGAACTTCCTCCTAACATCCAGCCTAGACCTTCCCTGGCACAATTTGAGATCGTGTCCCCTTTTCTGTTGCTGCTTGCCTGGCAGAAGAGNCAGTGCTGAGCACAGGGGCAGAATGACCTCCCTTGTCCTGCTGGCCACACTGCTCCTGATTCAGGCCAAGATGCCATTGGCTCTGAATTTAACCTTAATGTGATATTTCTTACAAGTTATGGAAGTTACTTGGTGTGTGCTAGAACTGACTGGTTTGAAAGATGCTACTCTCCTTTCCCGCCCTGAGCACATACTGGAGAGGCTGAGGGAGCTGGGGGTGTGCAGCCTGCAGAAGAGGAGGCTCAGGGCAGACCTCATTGCTGTCTACAACTACTTGAAGGGAGGCTGTAGTGAAGTGGGGTTGGGCTCTTCTGCCAGGCAAGCAGCAAGAGAACAAGGGGACACAGTCTCAAGTTGTGGCAGGGGGGGGCTAGGCTGGATGGTAGGAGGAAGTTGTTGTCAGAGGNGGAGGAAGTTGTTGAGAGAGAGTGATTGGCATTGGAATGGGCTGCCCAGGGAGGTGGTGGAGTCACTGTCCCTGGAGGTGTTGAAGCAAAGCCTGGCTGAGGCACTTAGTGCCATGGTCTGGTTGACTGGATAGGGCTGGGTGCTAGGTTGGACTGGATGATGTTGGAGGTCTCCTCTAAGCTGGTTGACACTATGATTCTATGATCTTTCAGGATCTTTGAATAGTAAGAGTTCTTGAAAGAAAAGATGTAACTTACAAAGTAGGCAAACCAAAATACAGATATTTGAGTGACAAAGAAAAAGATGTCCTAACCCATTCTAGGCACAGAAATAAAACAGTGAAGTTAAACTCAGAATGGCACTGGATGCCTTGCAAGCTGATAAGTAGTTCATTCTGTTAGGATAGATGTATTCATGACCATAATTCATCCTGACAGCAAATGTAAAGATGTCTTTGTCCAGAGTTTCATTATGCATTTTCTTCTGCCTGCATTACTCCATAAATTTCCTTTGATGTTGCCTATTTAATATAATCTTTTCTGAAAGTATGCAAAATATAAACATCTGGATTAAATAAACCAAGTACATACAATAAATCTGACATTTATTTAGCAGATTCTGACAAACTTTTGCAGTTCTGCATTTCTAAATTATGTGTAAAAATATTTCAGCTTTCACAGAGGCACAAATCCAAAAGAAATGATTTTCATTTTGGGGTGATACATTATCCCTGCTGAACAGTCAGCAGTTAATTATACAGACTGAACTTGCACATAGATCAACTTGTAAACCAATTCTTAATAATCTACACTCAAATCTCAGTTTTACCTCCCTGGAGACTGTTGAAATATCTATCAAGACTCCCAATCAAAACATAGCATAAATTAGAAAATCTTTCAGCTATGATTGGAATATTAATCACTGTACTTTATTATAAAGTATCAAGCCAAAATTTTATGTCCCAATTTACTTTCAGATAATTAAAAACCAACAAGTTGAAACTATTTGGTGGTCTAGATTAATTTTGTTCCATTACCAAACAATACAGAATCATAGAATTAACCAGGTTGGAAGAGACCTCCAACATCATCCAGTCCAACCTAGCACCCAGTCCTGTCAAATCAACTAGACCATGGCTGGATGATCTTGGAGGTCTCTTCCAACCTGGTTGATTCCATGATTCTATTCTATGACTCTAATCTATGACTAGATGATCTTTAAAGGTCCCTTCCAACCCAAACTGTTCAATGATTCTATGATTCTATCCTAGACCTCCATTCTGAGCTGCGAAATAGTGGAACAGAGTCAGTACAGTGGTGCCATCTGAGTGCTGCTCCATGCAGCCACCAATGCACAGGCACATGCATGTGTGAGCCCACTGGCAATACACAGAATTCAACCAGGTTGGAAGAGATCTCCAAGATCATCCAGCCTAACCTGGCACCCAGTCCTGGCCAATCAACTAGACCATAGCACTAAGTGCCTCAGCCAGGCTTTGCTTCAACACCTCCAGGCACAGCAACTCCACCACCTCCCTGGGCTGCCCATTCCAATGCCAATCACTCTCTCTGCCAAAAACTTCCTCCTAACATCCAGCCTAGACCTCCCCCACAACAACTTGAGGCTGTGTCCCCTTGTTCTGCTGCTGCTTGCTTGGCAGAAGAGCCCAACCCCACCTGGCTACAGCCTCCCTTCAGGTAGTTGTAGACAGCAATGAGCTCTGCCCTGAGCCTCCTCTTCTGCAGGCTGCACACCCCCAGCTCCCTCAGCCTCTCCTCACAGGGCTGTGCTCCAGGCCCCTCCCCAGCCTTGCTGCCCTTTTCTGGACACATTCCAGCACCTCAACATCTCTCTTGAATTCAGGGGCCCAGAACTGGACACATCCACGCTCAACCTTCACCACTGGCTGCACCCAGGAGCAGGCAGCTGTGACAGCCTTGCCTCTGTTGAGCTACTGCAGCTAACAGCTGGCATTTCATACAAATACTTACCCTCTTCAGTTGCAACAGAATGAAGTTTTCATAATAAAAGGAGTGTGGGGGAAGACAACAAGAAGTTATTTTCCCATATAGCATTTTATGCACATTCTTTCATGAATCTGAAGCCTCTTTTATAACAATAACTTTGCTTTCTTTTGATGTCTTAAATACCCCTGCCACTCCAGAGGTTGATTTTATGCTTTCACATTGTGTTTGCCTTGCACATTTCTTAGAACATTGTCTGCGTGGTCATAGGCCAAACATGTGTTTCACTTGGAACATGTTTTGGTATTGTGGTTAAAATAGATCTCATTGCCAAAAAAGAAAAGATAAAAGCAATCCAGGAGAAAAATGAAAAGAGAAAATAGGAATAACTATATAAAAAAAACAACATTGCAGCTCTTTTTTATTTTGTTAGTTCATAAACTGATGTCTTAAATAACTTTCCTGTTTATTTTTATATAACAAAGCTGCCTTATTATTGTAATAGAAGAAAGTTGTCCAAATACAGGACTGGGGGAATGGAGCGAAGCTGGAGATAGGTAGGGTTCAGACTGGATATGAGAAGGAATTTGTTCAGCATGAGAGTGGTGAGAGCCTGGAATGGGTTGCCCAGGGAGGTTGTTGAGGTCCCATGGCTGGAGAGAGCATGAGAGGATTCCAGATCCTCCCAGGGTGCTGGGAAACAGGAAGAGGATCTTTAACCTGATCCTGGTTCCTCCTGGCAGGGAGGTTTACAGAGATGCAGGAAGGATCTCTAGCAGATGCGCAGAGAGCACCATGGCAGGGGCACTTCTTGCCATGTTATGAGGCATTCAGAATCATAGAATCAAGCAGGTTGGAAGAGACCTCCAACATCATCCAGTCCAACCTAACATCCAGCCCTGGCCAATCAACCAGACCACGGCACTAAGTGCCTCAGCCAGGCTTTGCTTCAACACCTCCAGGGATGGCAACTCCACCACCTCCCTGGGCAGCCCATTCCAATCCCAGTCACACTCTCTATGAACAACTTCTTCCTAAAAGCTTGATGAAAAAGCACTTTAAGAGGAATACTAATCAGCAATAGCAGTATCAACCTCTTGGTGTTTACTGAGTCCTAAATGAAGGCGGATATGAAAGCTGCCATTTTCCACAGATGCAAGAAGCTCATTGCTGTCCACAACTACCTGAAGGGAGGCTGTAGCCAGGTGGGGTTGGTCTCTTCTTCCAGGCAACCAGCAACAGGACAAGGGGACACAGTCTCACATTGTGGTGGGGGAGGTCTAGGCTGGATGTTAGAAGGAAGTTGTTGGCAGAGAGAGTGATTGGCGTTGGAATGGGCTGCCCAGGGAGGTGGTGGAGTCGCTGTGCCTGGAGGTGTTCAAGCAAAACCTGGCTGAGGCACTTAGTGCTATGGTCTGGTTGATTGGACAGGGCTGGGTGCTAGGTTGGACTGGATGAGCTTGGAGGTCTGTTCCAACCTGGTTGATTCTGTGATTCTATGATTCTAAAGCATGTAAGGACCTCAAAGGCAGATGCAAATTGCTCTGTGCAGAAATTTTCTCCAAGGCAACCTTCAGAAGATACTTTTTTTAATATTGTAAAATATAAGTCACCTTCCTTAAAATGTGTCAGAGTATCTTAGGTATGCATTACATCCAGAGCTTAAAACAGTGAAATCTAAGTGCTGTAATTACTGCTGATTTTAAAGGACTACTTTTATTTCTAGTGGATTCTAACACACTCAAATGAAAGCTAATTTTAGTTCTTTAGCTGTAACTGTTCAAAGGTCCTTTACTTACTAACAGATATTCATTTCTAATCATAGAATCATAGAATGGTTTAGTTTGGAAGGGACCTCAAGGATCATCCAGCTCCAACCCCCTGCCATAGGCAGGGACACCTCCCACTAGAGCAGGTTGCTCAAGGCCTCATCCAGCCTGGCCTTAAACGCCTCCAGGGAGGAAGCATCCACAACCTCCCTGGGCAACCTGTGCCAATGTCTCACCTCCCTCACTGTAAAGAACTTCCTCCTAACATAGAAGTTATAGCATTGTTAGCAGTTCAGTATTGCTCATAATGTGTATTTTCATAGTTGCTAGTAAAGCAAAGCCATTTTCTACATTGTGTTTTCAGTTATGAGAGAATAGTATTGAAAATAAAACCAACATAAAAGTGTTTAAAAGTAAAGGAGACCTAAGCAATATAATTACCTGGATGACATCAGCAACATCAATGAAATTATTTCCTGGAAACTTTGTGTCTTCCTCCTCACTATGTAAATCTTCTGGAGGCTTATAAAGACAAATTGAAATTGTTAGGTATTTGGTATTAGGGGGGAAAAAATGTGTTGGCAGAAAAAGTTCATGACAAAAATGCAATTAAATCACCACTCACTGTCAACAGCCTGAATCCAGCTGAATGCTTTAACCACCTTAAAAGTTATGAGTAATTCCTTTGCAAAGCATAAAGAGAGATTATCAGAACTTTATCATGTATGCTGACAACTAAAACTTGCTGTTACCAAATCTAATGGAATAGCTCAGCATCAAAAGTTCTAGGGCAATGCCTCTAACTCTTCACAAATCCAATCCAGTACAATGAAGTATCATAGAATCACAGAATCAACCAGGTTGGAAGAGACCTCCAACATCATCCAGTCCAACCTAGCACCCAGGCCTATCCAGTCAACTAGACCATGGCACTAAGTGCCTCATCCAGGCTTTGCTTCAACACCTCCAGGCATGGCGACTCCACCACCTCCCTGGGCAGCCCATTCCAATGCCAATCACTCTCTCTGACAACAACTTCCTCCTAACATCCAGCCTGGACCTCCCCCGGCACAACTTCAGGATGTGTCCCCTTGTTCTGTTGCTGCTTGCCTGGCAGAAGAGACCAACCCCACCTGGCTACAGCCTCCCTTCAGGCAGCTGTAGACAGCAATGAGGTCACCCCAGAGCCTCCTCTTCTCCACGCTGCACATCCCCAGCTCCCTCAGCCTCTCCTCACAGGGCTGTGCTCCAGGCCCCTCACCAGCTTCGTTGCCCTTCTCTGGACACCTTCCAGCATCTCAACATCTCTCTTGAATTGAGGACCCCAGAACTGGACACAGCACCCAAGGTATGGCCTGAGCAGTGCTGAGTAGAGGGACAGAATAACCTCCCTCGTCCTGCTGGCCACACTGTTCCTGATCCAGGCCAGGATGCCATTGGCTCTCCTACCCACCTGGGCACACTGCAAAACTTCACACACTTGAGTCTAGAATTATCTTAAGCAATTAACTTATGTGTGATTTCTACAATGTTACTTAATAATATAATTTTTTAAACAATAATTCCTAATTTTGCCCACAGTCTGGGTCTTATTCAGTGAATACCTAGAGCACAGGGCTCTGGAGGATGTAACTACTTAATTCAGGATAGCAGCTAACTCACAAGATAAATAGAAAGTACAATAACTACACAAAAGTAATGACTACATCACCTAACATCCAGCCTACACCTCCCCCAGTACAACTTGAGACTGTGTCCCCTTCTTCTGTTGCTGCTTGCCTGGCAGAAGAGCACAACCCCACCTGGCTACAGCCTCCCTGCAGGGATGTGGGCCAGTAAGGGATTATAGCTCTTAATAGGACTGAGAAATGCTGTTTTCCTTAGCATTTTGCTATGGTGATTATTGTGCCTTGGAAGAACAGCATCTTGCCAAAATTTTTCACTTGCTTAAGCAAATATCTCATAAATTCTTCAGAATAGTTACTGCATTTTTCTTGGAACTGTCAAATTTCACTAAGTAAAACTATGAGGTAATGAGATAACTTTGTAGTAATTTAACATTCATAAACTTAATGTTCATAAATGAAACAATTCAATGCATTTTCTTCGTTAATAAACTAAATTCACAGACATTTAGACAATCAATACCTGTATCACAGCCTTGACAGGAGGACATGCAGGTTCAGAGCCTGGAAGATCGTGGTTTACACTCCCACCATCACTTGAAACACTGTCAATGTCTACATTTGGTAACACCTAGGACAGAAAAAAGCACCAATCTGAATACCTATGTATTAGTTTGGCTACTATCATTAAACAGTTTAGATCCCCTCTTCCACTTGCTGCTAAGCCATTAAACTTCAGAGAGATCCCTTTTTCTTACCTGTATAGAATCACAGAAGCAACCAGGTTGGAAGAGACCTCCAAGATCACCCAGTCCAACCTAGCACCCAGCCTTACCCAGTCAACCAGACCATGGCACTAAGTGCCTCATCCAGGCTTTGCTTCAACACCTCCAGGCACAGTGACTCCACCACCTCTTTGGGCAGCCCATTCCAATGCCAATCACTCTCTCTGGGAAGAACTTCCTCCCAACATCCAGCCTATACTTCCTGCAGCACAACTTGAGACTGTGTCTCCTTTTTCTATTGCTGCTTGCCTGGCAGAAGATACCAATGCCCACCTGGCTACAGCCTCCTTTCAGGTAGTTATAGACAGCAATGAGGTCAACCCTGAGCCTCCTCTTCTGCAGGCTAAACACCCCCAGCTCCCTCAACCTCTCCCCACAGAGTTTATGTTCCAGGCCTTTCACCAGCTGTTGCCCTTCTCTGGACACCTTCCAGCACCTCAACATCTCTCTTGAATTGAGGAGCCCAGAACTGGACACAGCACTCAAGGTGTGGCCTGACCAGTGTCGAGTACAGGGGAAGAAGAACCTCCCTGAACATAGAATCAACCGGGTTGGAAGAGACCTCCAAGATCATCCAGTCCAATCTAGCACCCAGCCCTATCCAGTCATCTAGACCATGGCACTAAGAGCCTCATCCAGGCTTTTCTTGAACACCTCCAGGGACAGCAACTCCACCACCTCCCTGGGCAGCCCATTCCAATGGCAAATCAAATGATCTGGTAACTGATCCTAAGTATCTGATGACTTGGTTCTGAAAAACAAAATACTGTAACACACCAAACTAACCTCAGAGAACAGAGGAAATCATGTACTGTCAAGAAAAGAGGTGAAGATCTCTATTTCCCTGATACAGTCTTGCATGTGTGTTGTGGTAGGCCTGAGAGGCTCAAAATAGGCTTAATACATGTCCTGGCTTGCTCAGGCATGTTTTTCTGCTCCACAAGAGAGGCAAGCATGGAAAATAAGACAAAAGAACCTGGAGGCACTAAGTCTAAGGACTCTGGCCTTGTGGAACACAAGGTACACACACAGCTTGTGCCTGCCTTGTGCAAGGCCTGTGCTTAAACAATTAACCAGGTGAAATAACAGCAACATGCACATGGATGAAATGCAGTTACAACAAACCACACACTACTTTACCTGTATTTTACTCTTGAGTTCCAGGAATCACTTTTACCTTAAAGATGTGTGTAGGAGTGTGTACATTATCAACAATTTGAATCCAAAGTAATGACTGTGCAAGAAACATTAACTTCCTTGACAACAAAACCAGCCAACCCACTAGGTAAAGGCTGCAGTGGTTGGCTAATCAGGAGTTGACTATCATTTTGAAACAGGAATCATAGAATCATACAACAGAATCAGAATCAGTCAGGCACAGAAACACAGAATCAGTCAGGATTGGAAGGGACCACAAGGATCATATAGTCCCAACCCCCCTGCCATAGGCAGGGACACCCTACACTAAATCAGTGTGGTGGTTTGGGTGTTCCCCTCCCCCCCACACTTTAGAAATCACCCAGACTGGACTCAGCTGGCTCTGGAAATTGAATGAAGCTTATATTTACAGCTGGCACAATTTACAAGCAGATATTTACAGTATATACAGTTATAGACAGAAATAGACAAGGGAAAAAGGTAATACAGAAACACAACTCCCCTCCCAGAAACCTGAGTCCCCAGGAGAGGCTCTCTACCACCCCTTCACCTTCCCCCTACCCCTCTCTACCTTACCCCACTCCCAAGGAAGAATGGAGGTTCAGCCAGGGGGGTTAGGAAGCTAAGTGGATTAGTCCAAAATGAAGGTTAAGGTTAGAGAGTAAGATGCAGCTCAACCAGTTGCCCAGCAGCAGCCCAAGTGAGAGACACACTGGTTAATCTATGTTTGCCTTTTGTTCTTACACATCTCAGTAAGCCTATGAGGGAAGTAGACATCAGCTCTGTTTTCCTTTCACAGCCTGTGATCTAATTCTTCTCACCAACACATTCTAGTTTGCTTCAAACTAGCACAATCAGCCTGGCCACAGACTCATTCAGCCTGGCCTTAAACACCTCCAGGTGCCTCCCTGGGCAACCCATTCCAGGCTCTCACCACTCTCATGCTCAACAACTTCCTCCACACCTCCAATCTGAATCTGTAATCTTAAAAGCCAATGCAGTCATCCAAAAACCCTGACATTTATATTAATACTGCTTTTACTCCAGGTTTGTTCTGCCTCAACAATTTCATTCAAAGGAAAAAAAAAAGAAAATCAAAATATGACATAGAGTTACAGAATGATAGAATCATAGAATGGTTTAGGTTGGAAGGGACCTCAAGGATCATCCAGCTCCAACCCCCTGCCATAGGCAGGGACACCTCCCACTAGAGCAGGTTGCTCAAGGCCTCATCCAGCCTGGCCTTAAACACCTCCAGGGAGGAAGCATCCACAACCTCCCTGGGCAACCTGTGCCAGTGTCTCACCACCCTCACTGTAAAGAACTTCTCACACTTGGAAGAAATGTTTTCTATTCTGGTCAAATAATAAAGGTAATTGTTCAAATATGACTAAAAAATACTAGCATCAAATGACACTTTCTTCACCTCTCCATTCTATGTTTCCACTGAAAACCATTTTCTGATGTCAAGGGAAGCTACTGATGGATAAGTCTGTCTTTAGTCACCATTTATCACAACAAACAAAGAATCACTGCTCTTGATGTTTACCTGCACAGATAGTTGAGGTGGATCCTTCTTCTCTGATCTCATCTCTATTACAGCTATGTTTGGCTTCTTTACCTCAATGAGTGGTTTTGGTGGCACTTGTGGAAGGGAAGTTGTAACTGTTACAGGGTGTGGTTTACCAATAACTACTCCAGCAGGATGCAGAGAGGTGTCACTAATTTGGGTTTGACCTAAGGATAGTTTAAAAAGAATTAAAGATATGGATGTGTATATATATATAAACATCCCCAAAGGCAGTAAATTAGTAAGTTAATTAAATTTTCATTCTGAGCATCTGTGTTTCAAACAGAATCATAGAATCAACCAAAAACCTTTAAGATCATCGAGTCCAGCCATTATCCAACTCTACCAAGTCTGGTGGTAAACCATGTCCTTCAGCACCTCATGTCTATGTCTTTCAGTCACCTCTCTGAGGACCTTTTCCAGTGTCTGAGAACACTTTTGATGAAGAAATGTCTTCTAATATGGAATTATAGACTCAACCAGGTTGGAAGAGACCTCCAAGCTCATCCAGTCCAACCTAGCACCCAGCCCTAGCCAGTCAACCAGACCATGGCACTAAGTGCCTCAGCCAGGATCTTCCTGAACACCTCCAGGGATGGTGACTCCACCACCTCCCTGGGCAGCCCATTCCAATGCCAATCACTCTCTCTGACAACAACTTCCTCCTAACATCCAGCCTAGACCTCCCCCGGCACAACTCCAGACTGTATCCCATTGTTCTCTTGCTGCTTGCCTGGGAGACTGAACCTCACCTGGCTACATCCTCCCTTCAGGGAGTTGTAGACAGCAATGAGGTCTGCTCTGAGCCTCCTCTGCTCCAGGCAAAAACACCCCCAGATTCCTCAGCCTCTCCTCACAGGGCTGTGCTCCAGGCCCCTCACCAGCTTTGTTGCCCTTCTCTGGACACCTTTCAGCACCTCAACATCTCTCTTGAATTGAGGAGCCCAGAACTGGACACAGCACTCAAGGTGTGGCCTGACCAGTGCTGAGTAGAGGGGCAGAATAACCTCCCTTGTCCTGCTGGCCACACTGTTCCTAATACAGGCCATAAGACAGAGATC
Source organism: Tricholaema leucomelas (assembly GCA_013400475.1). Lineage (NCBI taxonomy): Eukaryota > Metazoa > Chordata > Aves > Piciformes > Lybiidae > Tricholaema lacrymosa > Tricholaema leucomelas. The sequence continues at coordinate 316,321 of WAAF01015566.1, read as the reverse complement.
TTGTGCTCAACTACAGAACAATTAAAAAGTCCCCTGTTAATAGGTACAGCGAATTTTAAGGCTTTCCCAGCAGAAATTGTGAACTCAACACTTCCGTTAGTTCATAGAATCTTAGAATCAATCAGGTTGGAAGAGACCTCCAAGCTCATCCAGTCCAATCTAGCACCCAGCCCTAGCAAATCAACCAGACCATGGCACTAAGTGCTCACTTTCTTGACTACCATGACACCTAGTGCTGAAACGCAGAACAGCTACACTGTTTGCTGTTCAGAAGTTACATACTGTGCTGCTTTCCCGACCTCACATTTCCTTAATCATATTCAAAATACTATTACACTTAATATATCATCCCACACATTTTTGTTGGTGACACTCCTTTTTATTAGTATTGCCTTCTTTAAATGCCAATATAATACTAAGCCTTCCCAAAACAAGGCCTATATAAAGGTTGTGTTGAAGGTCCATAAATACAGAAGCCATAATAATACCTTCAATGTGTTTGGCACAACCTTGCTGAAATTGTTTGGCTTAAGTCATCGCAAATACTGAACCCAAGGACCATGATTCAGGTCCTGCTTCTATGAGTATCAAACTTAAAGCCATAAAAAGAACCCTAGAAAGGTAAAGTGTACCAAAGGTACAGCTAAGCAATTAAGTGCTCTCTCAAGGTGTTGTGAGACACCCAGCACAAAGAACAAGGAGAACCAGAACATTATGCTTTTCCCCTGCAATAAGGGCAGCTGAAATCTCATGGCAAATCACTGACTTCAGAAGATGGAAGCTCTATTTCCATGAAGTGGCAGTAATTCACCTTTACAAATTCACTCTATGCTGGGTCAGGAACTGGCTGGAAGACCGAGCCCAGAGAGTGGTGGTGAATGGTGCCACATCCAGTTGGCAGCTGGCACTAGTGGCGCACTCCAGGGATCAGTGCTGGGCCCAGTCCTCGTCAGCATCTTTACTGATGATCTGGACAAGGGGATTCAGTCCAGCATCAGTAAGTTTGCAGATGACACCAAGATAGGAGCAGGTGTGGAGCTGTTGGAAGGTAGGAGAGCCCTGCAGAGGGATCCGGCCAGGCTGGATGGGTGGGAAGAGGCCAATGGGATGAGATT
>WAAF01015566.1:287599-315105 GCA_013400475.1 Tricholaema leucomelas | reverse complement strand
AAGGGGACACAGTCTCAAGTTGTGGTGGGGGAGGTCTAGGCTGGATGTTAGGAGGAAGCTCCTCCCAGAGAGAGTGATTGGCATTGGAATGGGCTGCCCAGGGAGGTGGTGGAGTCACCGTCCCTGGGGGTGTTCAAGCAAAGCCTGGCTGAGGCACTTAGTGCCATGGTCTGGTTGACTGGACAGGGCTGGGTGCTAGGTTGGACTGGATGATGTTGGAGGTCTTTTCCAACCTGGTTGATTCTATTCTATTCTATTCTAAATCCTTCTGCAGGTTATGTTCTCCTACCTAGTGGAATAGCCATAGGAATTAGGTGACCTTCAAGTGGACCACACTCAGCAGGCACATCTTGACTTGGACTAAAAAGATACTTATTCTCTTGGGCAAGAGGGTATAAAGGAAGCTGCTTCCTGGGGCTGGTTACCACCTTCTGTGTGCGAGGACAGGTCTGTGTTCTTGCTGACTTTACCTTTGTACCTGGAACAAGAGAAGACAGACAGATTGTGTGTCACAAACATATGTACAAACCCAGTAACATCACACATTCAACTAATGCAAGCCCTCACAGAATCACAGAATTAACCAGGTTGGAAAAGACCTTGGAGATCATCAAGTCCAACCTAACACCTGCTAAATAACTAAACCATAGCACCAAGTGCCTCACCGTCCCTGGAGGTGGTCAAGGAAAGCCTGGATGAGGCACTTAGTGCCATGGTCTGGTTGACTGGATAGGGCTGGGTGCTAGGTTGGGCTGGATGATGTTGGAGGTCTCTTCCAACCTGCTTGATTCTATTCTATTCTATTCTATTCATCCAGTCTCCTTTTAAAGACATCCAGGGATGGTGACTCCACCACCTCTCTGGGCAGCCCCTTCCAATGGCCAATTCTTTCACAAACATCAGTTTAACAGTTTAGGTTGGCTGCTTCTAAGACAAGCAGCACCTCATCAGCACATTCCAAAGAAAACATTCTTGCTGTAGAGCACCCACAGTCTGTAAACAACTTCAGCCCTTCTCTGAATGTAAAGCTGTTGATACAACTACAAAGGTTTTGCTGAGGGATGGAAGGAAGGAAAGAGAATCATAGAATAAGCCAGGTTGCAAGAGAACTCCAAGCTCATCCAGTCCAACCTATCACCCAGCCCTATCCAGTCATCTAGACCATGGCAGAGCCTGAAGTGGCAAATTAGATGCCTCAGTATTGACAGCAATTGAAGGAGCTGAAATTACAATTTTTGACCATCTGAATCTAGCAAACAAAGGCAGAGAAACGTGAAGAGAAGGACACAAGAATGGCAGCAGGCTGGAATGAGAAGTGATTCATCAGCTAAGAGGAAACCCATGATTTTGGTTTGAAATACAGGGTTAGAGGAGCATGCATGAAAAACAGGCTACAGAATACAGCCAAAATTTCATCTGTTGTTCATCTGATGAACTGCCCCCATTTTATAAACACACAGTTTGTCTCTAGCCACAAGACTGACAGGTACTCAAGGGAACAGCTCTAACCGACACGTTCCCAGCTTAACAACTCACTGCTACTGGAAAATAAAGCTATAACCCAATATTCATAGGCCTTGACTTGCAACACTGAGGAAGCACTAATTTTTTGGGACCAGTTTCAAAAACACATTGTTATATTCTGAAAATGCATTTATTCTGTTACCCAGAAGTAATTTGTATGGAACAATGCCTAAGGCTATAGTAGGGGAGAACATTCATTGTGTATTTCTCACTACTCCAGGTCTTATTCAACCTGTGTTCTTTGCAAACAATGAATATTAGTAAGGAAATTATTAGCAATCTAAAGGGATAAAAACTGCCTGGAACATCCCCAAAAAAGGAGTCAGCAGTTGTGAATCAAATACAAGTGCTTCTACTGCTGTTTTGTAGGCATTAGGAAAAGGAACCTGGAAAGAATCACATTGGTAACCAGCTCCATAGAATCATAGAAACAACCAGGTTAGAAGAGACCTCCAAGATCATCCAGGCCAACCTAGCACCCAGCCCTATCCAGTCAACCAGACCATGGCACCAAAGGGAGGTGTTCAAGAGAAGACTGGATGGGGCACTTAGTGCCATGGTCTGGTTGACTGGCTAGGGCTGAGTGCTAGGTTGGATTGGATGATCTTGGAGGTCTCTTCCAACCTGGTTGATTCCATTCTATTCTATTCAGGCTTTTCTTGAACACCTCCAGGGATGGCAATTCCACCACCTCCCTGGACAGCCCATTCCAATGCCAATCACTCTCTCTGGCAAGAACTTCCTCCTAACATCCAGCCTAGACCTCCCCCACCACAGCTTGAGACTGTGTCCTCTTGTTCTGTTGCTGCTTGCCTGGCAGAAGAGATCAACCCCCAGCTGCATACAATCTCCCTTCAGGTAGCTGTAGACTGCAATGAGGTCTGCCCTAAGCCTCCTCTTCTGCAAGCTGCACACCCCCAGTTCCCTCAGCCTCTCCTCACAGGGCTGTGCTCCAGACCCCTCACCAGCTTCGTTGCCCTTCTCTGGGCACCTTCCAGCACCTCAACATCTCTCTGCAATGGAGGAGCCCAGAACTGGACACAGCACTCAAAGTGTGCCCTGACCAGTGTTGAGTACAAGGGAAGAATAACCTCCCTTATCCTACTAACCACATGTTCCTGATACAGAATAACTTCACTACAGCTGAAAAACGTTGTCTTATTCCTCTGCTGTATCTAATCATCACCCCTCCTGTATTAATGGCCAGTTAACACACAGCAGCAAGCACTTTTTGGGTTTGTTCACATTTAATATCTTCCTAATTAAAGAATAAATGTCAGTGATTACACAATTTAGAGATAGTAAAGATTGATAATGTGACTTTGAACAAATGCAGACAAGCAAGAAAGGCAATTCATTCAAGAAGTGCTATTTTTGTACACACAAACTATGGGGTTTAAGTCTAGAAACAAGAAGGGCAAAATCCTAACTCTCCAGTGAGACAAAATAGGTCATAGAATCATAGAGTGAACCAGGTTGGAAAAGACCTCCAAGCTCATCCAGTCCAACCTAGCACCCAGCCCTGTCCAATCAACCAGACTGTGGCACTAAGTGCCTCAGCCAGGCTTTGCTTCAACACCTCCAGGGACGGCGACTCCACCACCTCTCTGGGCAGCCCATTCCAATTGCAAATCACTCTCTCAAAAGGTCAGAAAGAAGAATCTCTGGAAAAGGTTTCAAGGCCATGCTGGATAAGCAATGCAATGAGAAATCACAATACAATGCTGTGGTCAGTGGGATGTCTGGGCAGGATATCAGTCAGAAAACTTCCATATATGATAATGCTGCACTCAGTACTAATTCTCTGTCTCTGTAAATATTAAAACAGATTGGACATTAAAAGCCCATTTTGATTGTTAAGGAAAATCATCTGGAAACTGAAGTAGCAGTAAAGGGAAGCCAAAAACTCCCTATAAATTTGAAGTGTCCCACTTACTTCTGAACCATAAGATATGTAGTCATGGGGAGAAGTCATTAAGGGCAGGATTTCTGGTGTCTTTCAGTGATGAGCATGTGCCCTTCTGCAAAGCATAGGTTAGCCAGAAGAACTTGTTCAAAGACAGATTAGTTGACTCAGTAACATAAATAGATAGAGTTCAGTGGCTTGTGATTTAGAAGAGGTCACACCACATGATCTAACAGTCCCCCTGGCCTTGAACTCTTGAGTAAAAGCAGAAACTGGCAACATATCTGTAATACTGCCAAGTTGTAAAAACAAGGTTCTCACAGTAGGAATGATTAAGTACTGTACACACACAGCACCTCATTTTAATTGCTTTCAACTTTTCATTTCCCTCTGAAAAGTTTATTTTGCACTAGGCAAAAACTAGACATTTAATTAAACTTAGCTTAAAAAAAAGCCTGGTTTATATATATTTATCAGCTCAAATGATGCAAGGAAACTTTTTTTTGTTAAGAAATGCTTTCTTACTCAGAGAAGTGTTAGCTGGAGGGTTTTTTATTTTCCTAACTTCCCATAAAAAACCAAGCATCAGTCACTACAGTTTATTTGCAAGGAAAATGGCTGAGTTATAAAATGACTGAAAAGAGATTCTCCAGATGGCCATTTCAGTCTTAAATAAACATCCTTATTCTAACACTAATTTAAAACAAGCTCAGTAGACTGCTTTAACAAAATAAGAGTCATTTAATAAGTCTGGGGTTTCCAGCCAATCAAACCCAAGGCCAAGGACTTCCAAGTGTTTTTAAGCCTTTATCACCTGGTACATCAGTGCTGGGAAAGGAATCACAGGCTCACAGGATGTTAGGGGTTGGAAGGGACCCAAGGAGATCATCGAGTTCAACCCCCCTGAGAGAGCAGGACAATCCTATCTAACACAGGTCACAGAGGAACACATCCAGACAGGCCTTGAAAGGCTCCAGGGAAGGAGACCCCACAACCTCCCTGGGGAGCCTGTTCCAGTGCCCCATGACCCTTACAGTAAAGAAGTTCCCCCTTGTGTTGAGGCGGAAACTTTGCGTGCGAACCTGTGAAGGAAAAAACTAAACCATGCTTAATCCAAGCAAGATTTCCTTCTTTTCCTAAGAACTTGGTGATTTAAAGTGCTAATTCAACTTTACTTCATAGAATCATAGAATCAGTCAGTGTTGGAGGGCACCATAAGGATCATCTAGTTTCAATCCTCCTGCCACGGGCAGGGACACTCTACCCTAGAGCAGGCTGCCCACAGCCTCAGCCAGCCTGGCCTTAAACACCTCCAGCCATGGGGCCTCAACCACCTCCCTGGGCAACCCATTCCAGCCTCTCACCACTCTTATGCTCAACAACTTCCTCCTCACAGTCAGCCTCAATCTCCCCACCTCCAGCTTTGCTCCATTCCCCCCAGTCCTGTCACTCCCTCACGACCTAAAAAGTCCCTCCCCAGCTTTTTTGGAGGCCCCCTTCAGATCCTGGAAGGCCACAAGAAGGTCACCTCGCAGCCTCCTCTTCTCCAGACTGCACAGCCCCAACTCTTTCAGTCTGTCCTCACAGCAGAGCTGCTCCAACCCTCTGAGCATCCTCGTGGCTCTTCTCAGGACACGCTCCACTACATCCACATTTTTCTTGTAATGGGGGCTCCAGAACTGGATGCAGTACTCCAGGTGGGGTCTCAGCAGAGCACAGCAGAGGGGGAGAATCACCTCCCTGGCCCTGCTGGCCACACTTCTCCTGCTGCAGTCCAGGCTCTGCTTGGCTTTCTGGGCTGCAAGTGCACACTGCTGGCTCATTTCCTTTTATTTACACTCTTATTCTAGAGGACTATAGATCTCTTTCTAATTTCATTATTTAAGCTTTCCTGCCCTAACACTTTCATAATAGCAGCCCTCAAAGCATTTAACTGCTTTGTCTTCATGAGATCCATGGGAAAGGCCAAAGTATTGCTATTCTGTTTTCTTGGCAAGATACAAGAAAGCAGGAACATTAAGCAGTCCAACCAACTGTCTTATAAGAAGAGTCAAAGACAAGTAGTGCCAGTATCAAACAAAGGCTGACCTCACTTTAAAGCCATTAAAATCAGAAAACTTGGAAACAGGACTCACATTAATAGGAGTGCTAGTAAGTGACAAGCTAAAAACCCAAACATCCCTATTCTTCCTTTCTTTCTTCCTTAAAGAAGAATACAGGGAGGTGTCTTACTCTATTTACTGTCAAGATAAAGACAAAACCACAACTTTCTCTATCTGCAGTCTGATGTGAAATAGAGAAACAAATTTTATGGTGGTTTTATTACAGCAAACACACAGCATTGTACTGCTCTAGTATGACTCCACCACTTGGAAGAGAATCACTTTGGGTAAAGGCTATCCAGAGTTCACTCTGTTTTCAAGCAAAGAGCTTTTAAATTGTTACTTGTCACACACAGGAGTTCTGGGACAATGCAGCATGGATCCAGCATACAGTTTTCTCCTTCATTTTTATCTGCCTCCAACACCAAACAAGGAACAGCACAGAAGCAGCCAATTACAACTCCATGCAACCTGTACCTTTGCATGGCACTGGCACTACTGAATGAAAGCTCTTTCTGGTAGAAAATCTGCAGCATCAAATGATCATATGACCTACTTCTCCTAATTGGTTGGGCCAAGCAGAGCCTGGACTGCAGCAGGAGAAGTGTGGCCAGCAGGACGAGGGAGGTGATTCTCCCCCTCCACTCTGCTGAGACCCCACCTGGAGTACTGCATCCAGTTCTGCAGCCCCTATTCCAAGAGGGATGTGGAGATGCTGGAGCATGTCCAGAGAAGGGCCAGGAGGATGCTCAAAGGGCTGCAGCAGCTCTGCTGTGAGCACAGACTGAAAGAGTTGGGGCTGTGCAGGCTGGAGAAGAGGAGACTCCCAGGTGACCTTCTTGTGGCCTTCCAGGATCTGAAGTGGGCTACAAAAGAACTGGGGAGAGGCTTTTTAGGCTATCAGGGAGTGACAGGACTGGGGGGAATGGAGCAAAGCTGGAGGTGGGGAGATTGAGACTGGGCATGGGGAGGAAGTTGTTCAGCATAAGAGTGGTGAGAGCCTGGAATGGGTTGCCCAGGGAGGTGGTTGAGGCCTTGTCCTTGGAGGTGTTACAGGCCAGGCTAGCTGAGGCTGTGAGCAGCCTGCTCTAGGGTAGGGTGTCCCTGCCCATGGCAGGGGAGCTGGAACTAGATGCTCCTTGTGCTCCCTTCCACCCCTGAATGATTCTATGATTCTAATTGGAGAGGGGGAGCATTTTTTCTGCCTGTTTACAAAAGACTGTTTCTGGAATGATGAAATTGGCCTCCGTGGAAACGCTGCGACCTTCTATAATGGACAAGAGCCCAATAAATACAGAAGAAAAATATCATTTAGGATTCAGCAAAAGCAGAACTGCTGATTAAACATCTCTCAAGAATTGTCTGTTCTCAATCCAAACCTTAGTGGTCACAGTGTTGTTGTTATTGCTACACTAAGTGCTTATTAGCACATATTTTATTCAGAAAAATCTGTGCAGAATCATCTAAGTTACAGACATTCAGCACAGCAAGGTGTCAAAAGGAGGCATAGATCATGTTTTGTTTAGCCTGGAGAAGAGGAGGCTCAGGGGTGACCTCACTGCTCTCCACAAGTACCAGAAGAGAGGCTGTAGCCAGGTGGGGTTGGTCTCTTCTGCCAGGCAAGCAGCAACAGAAGAAGGGGACACAGTCTCAAGTTGTGCCAGGGGAGGTCTAGGCTGTATTTTAGGAGGGAGTTCTTGCCAGAGAGAGTGATTGGCATTGGAATGGGCTGCCCAGGGAGGTGGTGGAGTGGCCGTGCCTGGAGGTGTTCGAGCAAAGCCTGGCTGAGGCACTTAGTGCCATGGTCTGGCTGATTGGACAGAGCTGGGCGCAAGGTTGGACTGGATGATGTTGGAGGACTCTTCCAACCTGGTTGATTCTATGATTCTGCACAGTGTTTCAAGAGAGGTAAAGTAACATACATAAGCACAAAAGTAGCAATTTTCAAATACCATCTCCTCACCTTTTCAAAAATAAAGTGAGTTTTTGAAGTTCTAGAGCCCACATTTTCCAGGAGGGAAACGAGAACTGCAAATTATTTTCTAGCAACATCACTTTGTCTTCATTGATCACAACTGGACTCCAGAGCACAGGTAAGTAAAGTGCCAGGAAAATGGTATAAAGCCTGCAATAAGCTTAAGAAATGATTCTTGTAGCAGTTTGAGGATTTACCACTGTGGATGTGCATCATAATATCAAAAACCTTCCAAATCCCATCAGTGGTTGTCTTCAAAGGCATATATATATATATCTACATATATATATTTCCTACCATACATTTTAATGGTCTAAACACATGGTCTCAACAGATGACTGCCTTTTCATCTTAGTCTCTTTTATTTCATACAGAATATAATATTTTGACAGTCATAATAAAAACTCAGGAACCATTATTCAAACATGGCAGTGAAGACTGCATCAAGTATACTTTCCCTGCGTAAGTAACAACATCCACTTTGGCCACAACAACCCCAAGCAGCACTACAGGCTGGGGACAGAGTGGCTGCAGAGCAGCCAGGCAGAGAGGGACCTGGGGGTGCTGGTAGGTAGTAGCTGAAGATGAGGCAGCAGTGTGCCCAGGTGGGCAGGAGAGCCAATGGCATCCTGGCCTGGATCAGGAGCAGTGTGGCCAGTAGGACAAGGGAAGTTATTGTGCCCCTGTGCTCAGCACTGGTCAGGCCACACCTTGAGTGCTGTGTCCAGTTTTGGGCTCCTCAATTCAAGAGAGATGTTGAGGTACTGCAAAGTCTCCACAGGAGGGCGACAAAGCTGGTGAGGGGCCTGGAGCACAGCCCTGTGAGGAGAGGCTGAGGGAGCTGGGGGTGTGCAGCCTGCAGAAGAGGAGGCTCAGGGCAGAGCTCATTGCTGTCTACAGCTACCTGAAGGGAGGCTGTAGCCAGGTGGGGTTGGGCTCTTCTGCCAGGCAAGCAGCAACAGAACAAGGGGACATAGAATCACAGAATCAATCAAGTTGGAAGAGACCTCCAAGATCATCCAGTCCAACCAAGCACCCAGCCCTAGAGAGTCAACTAGACCATGGTCACTACGCTGGACAAACAGACTGGATGGGTGGAGCACTGCTGGATAAAGAATGGGCTGGATGGTGGCAGAGAGTGGTGATGAACAGCACAATGTCCGCCTGGCGACCAGTGACAAGTGGCATCACTCTGGGGTCAGTGCTGGCACCAGTGCTGTTTAACATCTTTGTCAGTGATATGGACAGAGGAATCAGTGCACTCTCAGCAAGTCTGCAGATGACATCAAGTTGTGTGGCACAGTCAACTTGCTAGAGGGCAAGGATGCCATCCAGAGACCTGGACAGGCTGGAGAGTTGTGCCCAGGCCAACATCATGACACTCAACAAGGCCAAGTGTAAGGTCCTGCACCTGGGTGGGCACAATCCCAAGCACAGATACAGGATGGGTGGGGAATGCTGAGTGCAATCCTTATGAAAAGGACCTGGGAGTCCAAGTTGATGAAAAGCTCAGCATGACCCTGCAGTGTGAGTGCAGCCCAGACAGCAACCCTGTGCTGGGCTTCAGCAAGAGCAGTGTGGGCAGCAGGGCAAGGGAGGGGATTCTGCCCCTTTGTTCTGCTCTCGTCAGACCCCACCTGGAGTACTGTGTGCAGTTCTGGAGCCCCCAGCACAAGAAGGACATGGAACTGCTGGAGCGGGTCCAGAGGAGAGCCACGAAGATGCTCAGAGGGCTGCAGCAGCTCTGCTATGAGGATAGGCTACAAGAGTTGGGGCTCTTCAGCTTGGAAGAGAAAAGGATTTGAAGAGACCTTACAGTGGCCTTCAGTATCTGAAAGGGACCTACAGGAGGTCTGGGGAGGGATTATTGACAAGGTCTTGTAATGACAGGAAAGGGGGTAATGGGTTTAAACTGGAAGAGGGGAGATTTAAACTAGATGTTAGGAAGAAGTTCTTTACACTGAGGGTGGTGAGACATTGGCACAGGTTGCCCAGAGAGGCTGTGAATGTTCCCTCCCTGGAGGTATTCAAGGTCAGGTTGGATGAGGCCTTGAACAACCTGTTCTAGTGGGAGGTGTCCCTGCCTATGGAAGGGGGTTGGAATTGAATGATGCTTGAGGTCCCTTCCAACCTAAACCATCATGTCTCCGGCAGTAAAAAGATAGCTGATGTCAGAAAAACTGCTGTGCATTTAATATTAATCTCACTTTCTGTCTTAAGAATCAGTTAATTTGGAAGAGATAACTGGGAAATAAACCAGATCCAATTAGAACAGGACTTTCTGCTAACTCAGGATAAAGCTTATCTACATTTGCCTATGCCAGATACAGAGCTTAGCCTTTTTATTATTTTATGCCTTTTTCTAGGGTTTGAAAATTAGAATCACCTGATCCTAATACTCTGCTTACAAAATAAATGAACAGAATTATTACTCAACTAATAACCTTTATCGATTAAATAACCTTACCAAGTTACTACAAAGCAGATGGTACAAAACACGTAGCACAAAAGAGCTAACACAAAACTCCACATTCAACTCACAGCTGACTAACAAAGTAAGTTAGCTGCAGATAGTGAACTTAACCAATGCTTCTGATTAATGTGTCTCTCAATATTTTCAAGTGACTAGATGCTATCTTCACACTCAGAAGCTTAAATTTTCATATTTTAATTGATGTATTAGAAGTGGGAAATGAAATATGATTCATAGAACGACAGAAACAACCGGGTTGGAAGAGACCTGAAGGGAGGCTGTAGCCAGGTGGGGGTTGGGCTCTTCTGCTAGGCAAGCAGCAATAGTACAAGGGGACACAGCCTCAAGTTTTGCCAGGGGAGGTGTAGGATGGATGTTAGGAGGAAGTTCTTGCCAGAGAGAGTGACTGGCATTGGAATGGGCTGCCCAGGGAGGTGGTGGAGTTGCCATCCCTGGAGGTATCACAGTCTCACACTATCACCAAGGTTGGAAGAGACCTCACAGATCATCAAGTCCAACCCTTTACCACAGAGCTCAAGGCTAGACCATGGCACCAAGTGCCACGTCCAATCCTGCCTTGAACAGCTCCAGGGACGGCGACTCCACCACCTCCCTGGGCAGCCCATTCCAGTAGCCAATGACTCTCTCAGTGAAGAACTTTCTCCTCACCTCAAGCCTAAATTTCCCCTGGCGCAGCTTGAGGCTGTGTCCTCTTGTTCTGGTGCTGGCTGCCTGAGAGAAGAGAGCAACCTCCTCCTGGCCACAACCACCCCTCAGGTAGTTGTAGACAGCAATAAGGTCTGCCCTGAGCCTCCTCTTCTCCAGGCTAAACAATCCCAGCTCCCTCAGCCTCTCCTCGTAGGGCTGTGCTCGAGGCCTCTCCCCAGCCTCGTTGCCCTTCTCTGCACACGTTCAAGCATCTCAATGTCCCTTCTAAACTGGGGGGCCCAGAACTGGACACAGCACTCAAGGTGTGGTCTAACCAGTGCAGAGTACAGGGGAAGAATGACCTCCCTCCTCCTGCTGACCACACCATTCCTCAGTTGAAGCAAAGCCTGGATGAGGCACTTGGTCTGGTTGATTGGACAGGGCTGGGTGCTAGGTTGGACTGGATGATGTTGGAGGTCTCTTCCAACCTGCTTGATTCTATGGTTTTATGGTCTGGTTGATTGGACAGGGCTGGGTGCTAGGTTGGACTGGATGAGCTTGGAGGTCTCTTCCAGCCTGGTTGATTTTATGATTCTATGATTTTATGGTCTGTTTGTTTTGACAGGGCTGGGTGCTAGGTTGGACTGGATGAGCTTGGAGGTCTCTTTAACCTGTTTGATTCAATGATTCTATGAATGGCATTATCCAAACACCTCTTAAACACTGGGGCACCAACCACCTCTCTAAGCTTTAAATTGAAGCGCAGGTGAGCTACAATTAGTTTCATTTAGATATGGAGTTTCTAAGAGAAAAAAATGAAAGGGAAGATCTTCACATCAAAGAATTGCTTACCTCTGACACACTCTATCACCTTGGGTCTCTGAACTTTAGATTTGGGAGAGGGAGAGTTGAATCTCAGGTATGGTGCTTTTTTAAGCGTGCTACGATGGCCCTGGTAAATTGGTTTCCCATAAACGTGGCGCAGATGATCTTCATTTTCTGCCACTGCACTTCCACTCACAGGGCCCTGACACAGACACACACACAAAAAAAGTAGTTTACAATTCTTCACGTATGGGAATGTGAACACATCAGCAGTGCTGCAAAAGTCTAGAGGGAGTAAAAGAAGCGGTGCAACAAAAAGTATAAATTGCCAACAGACAGAAACATCTACACATAGAGGATATATAAAAGAAGGATCAGAGGATCAGAGGATCACAGGATGTTAGTGGTTGGAAGGGACCCAAGGAGATCATCCAGTCCAACCCCTGTTGGACTGTGGCAGGGGGTTGGAGCTGGATGATCCTTGAGGTCCCTTCCAACCTAAACCATTCTATGATTCTATGATTCTAACCCCCTTGCCAGAGCAGGACAATCCTATCTAACACACATCACAGAGGAACACAACCAGACAGGCCTTGAAAGGCTCCAGAGAAGGAGACTCCACAGCCTCTCTGGGGAGCCTGTGCCAGTGCTCTGGGACCCTTGCAGTAAAGAAGTTCCCCCTTGTGTTGAGGCAGAGCCTCTTTTGCTGCAACTTGCACCCATTGCTCCTTGTCCTATCCCAGGGAGCAAGTGAAACAAAAAAGTGAAAGAAGCTTACTAATAGCTGAATCAAACAGCAGGTGCTGGGTAAGGCAAAATCCTAAGAAGACAACGAATTCTACATTGTTAGGGATGCTTAGCTTAGGCTTCTCCAATGCATGAAAACAAGGACAGGAAAGACAGAGGTCAAGGCTATCACTTTCAGTTAAAATGACTAGTTACAGACTCAACCCATTTTTCATATGCATGCTGCAGCCTAAAGCATAGCAGTTGTTACCCAAAAATGAAACCAACTACTTGGGAACTCACAGCTGCCCTTTCTTCTTTCCTCTGCAAACTTTCAGAAGAACAGTAAGCTCTACACTTCTGTTTGCTTGTGTTATCTTCTGCTTGCTTCTGCAAGGATTTAGCTGCAGATAAAGGCTTCTTTGTTGAGCATCCTTGGGATTTTTTATTTCTTTCTTTAATTTCTCTGTTGGACTTCGTAGCCTTGATGTTTTGGGCTCTCTTGATCCATGGGACCTTTTGATCATAGTTCACCTGTTCTGAATCATTTCTTGCCATTTCAGCCTAAAGATAAAAGGTAAACCTAATAAAAGGAGATTTTATCTTCAAGGTATCAGAAGAATCTGTGGATAACTTTGAAGTTCTGAGAAATGGCCTGGTTTTTCATGTTAGCCAGCAACTCTGACCAGTGATTTTCATTAAACAGCTTAAGTTTTAAAAGAGAAGCAAATATTTTATTAGAGTATAATAAATGCTAGTAATAATAAGCAGTTTCCTCATGTTTTTAGGCTATGAGTCAATCATGTTTAACTATTGACATGAAAGAACAATCATAGAATTATAGAATAGTTTAGGTTGGAAGGGACCTCAAGGATCATCCAGCTCCAACCCCCTGCCATAGGCAGGGACACCTCCCACTAGAGCAGGTTGCTCAAGGCCTCATCCAGCCTGGCTTTAAACACCTCCAGGGAGGAAGTATCCACAACCTCCCTGGGCAACCTGTGCCAGTGTCTCACCACCCTCACTGTAAAGAACTTCCTCCTAACATCCAGTCTAAATCTCCCCTCTGCCAGCTTAAACCCATTCCCCTTCGTCCTAACATTACTAGACCGTGTAAATAGTCCCTCCCCAGCCTTCCTGTAGGCGCCCTTCAGATACTGCAAAGCCACTCTAGGGTCTCCTGGAAGCCTTCTCTTCTCCAGGCTGCAGAGCCCCAACTCTCTCAGCCTGTCCTCATAGCAGAGCTGCTGCAGCCCTCTGAGCATCTTCGTGGCTCTCCTCTGGACTGGCTCCAGCAGTTCCATGTCCCTCTTGTGTTGGGGGCTCCAGGACTGCACACAGTACTCCAGGTGGGGTCTGACGAGAGCAGAGTAAAGGGGGAGAATCACCTCCCTTGCCCTGCTGCCCACACTGCTCTTGTTGCAGCCCAGCACAGGGTTGCTGTCTGGGCTGCATGTGCACACTGCTGGCAGAAACCTGAAGTCTTTTATTCCAGCCATACCTGGATTTCTTCACTGATTGTCTTAATCCACTCATCTACAGTCCTTCTGATACGAACTTCTTCCAATACATCTCTGAAACAGAAGAAAATTATTTTAGGTCAATGCTTCTTCAGTAGCACCAAACAGATTTGTTCCTGTGTAGCAGTGACCTATAAACACAATAAAAACACAAGACAGAGGTAGCAAGATGATGCACCTCTACAATATCCAAAAGGCACTAAGCGTAGATCCTTGAGGTCCCTTCCAACCTAAAGCATTCTATGATTCTATAGCCTACCTAAGTATGTTCTCACATAATGCCTCCTGCAAATTCCCTCCTCAGTTGCATGCACTCATAGAATCAACCAGGTTGGAAGAGACCTCCAACATCATCCAGTCCAACCTAGCACTCAGCTCTAGCCCATCAACTAGACCATGATACTAAATGCCTCATCCAGGCTTTTCTGGATGACCCACATTAGGTGGGTCAACAACATTTAGAATCACAGAATCATAGAATCAGTGAGAGGTGGAAGGGACCACAAGGATCATCTAGTTCCAACCTCCCTGCCATGGGCAGGAACACCCTACCCTAGAGCAGGCTGCCCACAGCCTCATCCAGCCTGGCCTTAAACACCTCCACCCATGGGGCCTCAACCACCTCCCTGGGCAACCCATTCCAGGCTCTCACCACTCCCATGGTGATATTTAAGAGAATCATCTGGTAATTGCTCAAAAAGATTCAAGAAATACTGCACTAGTTCTTGAATGAAAGAGTGACAAAAGGTCACAGAATGAGTCCCAGGAAGCAGAGAAGCAGGGGGTCTAACCTGTTTGCAGTCAAGGCGTTAATGAAGGCATACATGGCGTCTCCGTCCTTCGCGCGAATGATGGCCCCCAAATTCTCCTCAAGAATTCTTTTGTTGTTCTGAACTCCTCTCAAAATCATTGCAGCATCGCTCAGTATAGATGTTGGCACTTTAACACTTTGTAGGATGGATGGTTTATTGAGCTGATGATATTCAGGCAGGTCAGATGCAGCAGTGGGCTTTTTTAACTGAAATTGAAATAGATTCTCTAATCATAGAATCAAGCAGGTTGGAAGAGACCTCCAAGATCATCCAGTCCAACCTAGCACCCAGCCCTAGCCAGTCAACCAGACCATGGCACTAAGTGCCTCAGCCAGTCTGTTCCTGAACAGACCCAGGGACAATGACTCCACCACCTCCCTGGGCAGCCCATTCCAATGCCAATCACTCTCTCTGCCAACAACTTCCTCCTAACATCCAGCCTAGACCTCCCCTGACACAACTTGAGACTGTGTCCCCTTGTCCTCTTGCTGCTTGCCTGGCAGAAGAGCCCAACCTCACCTGGCTACAGCCTCCCTTCAGGTAGTTGTAGACAGCAATGAGGTCCCCCCTGAGCCTCCTCTCCTCCAAGCTGCACACCCCCAGCTCCCTCAGCCTCTCCTCACAGGGCTGTGCTCCAGGCCCCTCACCAGCTTCATTGCCCTTCTCTGGACACCTTCCAGCGCCTCAACATCTGTCATGAATTGAGGAGCCCAGAACTGGACACAACACTCAAGGTGTGGCCTGAGCAGTGCTGAGTACAGAGGCAGAATAACCTCCCTCATCCTACTGGCCACACTGTTCCTGATCTAGGCCAAGATGCCATTGGCTCTCTTAGCCACCTGGGTACACTGCTGGCTCATCTTCAGCTACTACCTACTAGTACCTGCAGGTCCCTTTCTTCCTGGCTGCTCTCCAACCACTATGTCCCCAGTCTGTAGTGCTGGTTTTAATCAGATCAACTTTAATCAGTTCTGTACATGCTGATCAGAATTCCCACTAATTTACTGCCACATCAATGCCCATCACATGAAATACATCCCATATGGACCATCAGCAACTTCAACCACTCAGGAACATTCAGTCTGTGGCAAGGATATTTAAAACTCAAGTGAATGGAAAGACATCCAAAAGCTCTCAAATGTCAAATGATATAATGTAGAAGAAGCAAGGCTAATGGAGCTAACAAGCATGTGAGAAGATGGCAGTTAGATATGTGAAGTATCAGATGCAAATGTCTTTAGTATAAGCCTAATAAAAACTGAAGTCCTCTAAATATACTCTCTCATTTGGCATCAATCTGTCCCAAAAATACCAAGCAATATACTTATGTTTGAATAGCAACAAAATAAACCCCTCAATAGCATCATGATCCTCTCCTCTATTCACTTTCTGCCTTTCAGGAGAAACAATAAAGCAGCTATTAGCTTCTTACTTTGCAGAACCTTTTTACAGAGATAAAAATCAAGCATATATTAGCTGCTAAACACAAAAGGAAAGGACGTGGGTACATGGGAAAGCAGGAGCCATGCAGCTTTAGTTCTCACATTCCTTCTCACACTCCTGATGAAACCAAAGAGGTCTCCAAGCAGAGTGCTTCATTTTCCATGAAGGAAATACACACAAAGAAAAATATTGAAAAGGCTATGAAACATAGAATCAAGCAGGTTGGAAGAGACCTCCAACATCATCCAGTCCAACCTAGCACCCAGCTCTGTCCAATCAACCAGACCATGGCACTAAGTGCCTCAGCCAGGCTTTGTTTCAACACCTCCAGGGACGGTGACTCCACCACCTCCCTGGGCAGCCCATTCCAATGCCAATCACTCTCTCTGCCAACAACTTCCTCCTAACATCCAGCCTAGACCTCCCCCACCACAACTTGAGACTGTGTCCTCTTGTTCTGTTGCTGCTTGCCTGGCAGAAGAGACCAACCCCACCTGGCTACAGTCTTCTTTCAGGTAGTTGCAGACATCAACGAGGTCACTCCTGAGCCTCCTCCTCTCCAGGCTAAACAACATAAATGTTCACAAAGAATAAAGAAACCCCAAAACAAAAAAAAAAAATCCAAATTTGAGTAAATTGCTTGAGAAAGCAACAACTGAAAAAACGGGAAAAAACAAATCTGAGAGATCACAAATCAGTTTTGGATTTAAGTCTACTATTTTTATCAAATTAGAATTAAATGAAGGTTTATGTTCTAATAGGTGTGCTGCTGAAGCACAATGGACATAACATGCCACAACAACCCCAAGCAGCACTATAGACTGGAGACAGAGTGGCTGGAGAGCAGCCAGGAAGAAAGGGATCTCAGGGTGCTGGTAGATAGTAGCTGAAGATGAGGCAGCAGTGTGCCCAGGTGGGCAAGAGAGCCAATGGCATCCTGGCCTGGATCAGGAAGAGTGTAGCCAGTAGGACAAGGGAGGTTATTCTGCCCCTGTGCTCAAAACTGGTCAGGCCACACCTTGAGTGCTGTGTCCAGTTCTGGGCTCCTCAGTTCAAGAAAGATGTTGAGACACTGGAATGTGTCCAGAGAAGGGCAACGAAGCTGGTGAGGGACCTGGAGCACAGCCCTGTGAGGAGAGGCTGAGGAAGCTGGGAGTGTGCAGCCTGCAGAAGAGGAGGCTCAGGGGTGACCTCATTGCTGTCTACAACTACCTGAAGGGAGGCTGTAGCCAGNAAAGCCTGGATGAGGCACCCAGCCTTAGCCAGCCAACCAGACCATGGCACTAAGTGCCTCATCCAAGCTTTTCTATCTGTCACCTCCCATGAGTACAGGCAGTTGTGTAGTGACCTGACAACTTTCCTTTTCTGGCAGGTTAGTTTTCAGCCACATCTTGAGATGGTGGCCATGTAGTCTTAGAACTAGCAACACCAAGAGATCAGAAGATGCTGCAGACCTGCCAGTTAGACCCAGATCACAAAGTAGGGCTATATCCATTTGAGATGGAAGCTTTATGCTTGACATTTGTATTACTCTCTCAAGGTAGTCCTGCAAGCCTGAGTAAGATGAGTGAAAGACTCAGTTAAATCTTACCTCAGGTAATGTCACCTGTATCATTTCAAACCAATACAGGTAGGCACTAGCTACTGTAGCTATGGCTCACTGCAAGCATATTCAAAACTGTTTCAGTATTAGAGCATTCAAAATACAATAAACATTCCAATGATACCTTCATAAGCTCATTCAAGTCCGATTTCCATGTATTTGCTTCCTAAAGAGACAAGAAGAAGAGCTGTTAAAACTTATTTAAAGTAGAGTCCTGTGAAGGTCTCTGCTGCCAGGCAAGCAGCAAGAGATAAAGGGGATACAGTCCAAAGTTGTGCCAGGGGAGGTCTGGGCTGGATGTTAGGAGGAAGTTGTTGGCAGAGAGAGTGATTGGCATTGGAATGGGCTGCCCAGGGAGATGGTGTAGTGACTGTTCCTGGAGGTGTTCAGGAAAAGCCTGGCTGAGGCACTTAGTGCCGTGGTCTGGTTGACTGGATAGGGCTGGGTGCTAGGTTGGACTGGATGATCTTGGAGGTCTCTTCCAACCTGCTTGATTCTGTGATTCTATGACTTTCATTACTCCCTCAAGGTAGTCCAGTAAGACTGAGTAAGATGAGTGAAAGACTCATTAAATCTTACTTCAAGTAATGTAATCTGTGCTTTTTCAAACCAATACAGGTAGGCATTAGTTACTGTAGCTTTAGCTCACTAAAAGCTTATTCTAAACTGTCACACTAGAGGGCAGGGATCCATCTAGAGGGACCTGGACAGGCTGCAGAGGTGGGCACAAGCTAACTTCGTGAGGTTCAACAAGACCAAGGGCAAGGTCCTGCAGCTGTGTCGAGGGCAATCCCAAGCACAAATGCAGGCTGGGCAGTGAGTAGCTGGAGAGCAGCCCTGAGGAGAGGCACTTGGGGGTGCTGCTGGACCACAAGCTCAACAGGAGCCAGCAGTGTGCACCTGCAGCCCAGAAAGCCAAGCAGAGCCTGGGCTGCATCAGGACAAGTGTGGCCAGCAGGGCAAGGGAGGTGATTCTCCCCCTCTACTCCTCTCTGCTGAGACCCCACCTGGAGTACTGCATCCAGTTCTGGAGCCCCCATTACAAGGAGCCCCAATTACAGACAAGGGCCATGAGGATGCTGAGAAGGCTGCAGCAGCTCTGCTATGAGGACAGACTGAAGGAGTTGGGGCTGTTCAGTCAGGAGAAGAGGAGGCTCCCAGGTGACCTACTTGTGGCCTTCCAGTATCTGAAGGGGGTCTCCAAAAAAAGCTGGGGAGGGACTTTTCAGGCTATCAGGGAGTGACAGGACTAGGGGGAATGAAGCAAAGCTGGAAGTGGAGAGATTGAAACTGGGAGATTCAGCCTGGCCATGAGGAGGAAGTTGTTGAGCATGAGAGTGGTGAGAGGCTGGAATGGGTTGCCCAGGGAGGTGGTTGGGGCCCCATGGGTGGAGGTGTTTAAGGCCAGGCTGGATGAGGCTCTGGGCAGCTTGATCTAGGGAAGGGTGTCCCTGGGCATGGCAGGGGTTTGGAACTAGATGATCCTTGTGGTCCCTTCCAACCCTGACTGATTCTGTGATTCTATGACAGTATTTAAAATAAAACAAACATTCCAATGATACCTTCATAAGCTCATTCATGTCCGATTTCCATGTATTTGCTTCCTGAAGAGACAGAAGAAGAGCTGTTAAAACCTATCTAAAGGGAGATCTGTCAAGGTAAAATCTTGAGTAGGCATTTGATCAATGTAAATGGGCACAAGGAATTCCTCCTGAGCTACTACATCTCACTGCACAGTTCTCTTGGACTAGAGCACCACCTTGTGTTGTGTTGTCTCAGTTGATTCGTACATCTGCTTGCATACAAAGCCAGAAGTCATTTATCTCAAACATTTACCTTCTCATTCCACTAATGTCTCAATAATGAGAGCGAATAGCTAGCTGAGTGACTCAACTCCACATCTGCTGAAGGATCAACTCAGTCTTCCTAGTGACCTTTTTCATGAGGAAGAATTTGAATACATTTATGTCAAATGTGCCTTTTGCATCTGCCATTTCTCCTCCCATTTCTCCAGTCCCATGCTGCCTGTAGTAAGGTATGTGATTCCAGTCCAGGTTTTGGCAAGAGTGGTAAGCAAAAGTTTACAGTATAAATAGGGCACATAGCACTTATTCC
This sequence comes from Tricholaema leucomelas, assembly GCA_013400475.1. NCBI lineage: Eukaryota > Metazoa > Chordata > Aves > Piciformes > Lybiidae > Tricholaema lacrymosa > Tricholaema leucomelas. Next base: position 295,433 of record WAAF01015566.1, on the reverse strand, counting down.
TCCTAGTAAGAACTGCCAAATGTGCCATCCACTTACAGAATCTATAAAACAACACATCAGCTGTAGTATAAGATAGGGCAGATGAATCATAGAATCATAGAATCAAGCAGGTTGGAAGAGTCCTCCAACATCATCCAGTCCAACCTAGCACTCAGCCCTATCCAATCAACCAGACCATGGCACTAAGTGCCTCAGCCAGGCTTTGCTTCAACACTTCAGGCACGGTGACTCCACCACCTCCCTGGGCAGCCCATTCCAATGCCAATCACTCTCTCTGGCAGGAACTTCCTCCTAACATCCAGCCTAGACCTCCCCTGGCACAACTTGAGACTGTGTCCCCTTCTTCTGTTGCTGCTTGCCTGGCAGAAGAGACCAACCCCACCTGGCTACAGCCTCCCTTCAGGTACTTCTAGACAGCAATGAGGTCTGCCCTGAGCCTCCTCTTCTGCAGGCTCCACACCCCCAGCCTTCTCAGCCTCTCCTCATAGGGTTTGTGTTCCAGGCCCCTCACCAGCTTTGTTGCCCTTCTCTGGACACCTTCCAGCACCTCAACATCTCTTTTGAGTTGAGGAGCCCAGAACTGGACACAGCACTCAAGGTGTGTTTTGCCAGCACAGAACCATTCTAGCACCAAAGGATCACTAGGATGAGGAACAACACACTGATGTGTGCCAAGCAGTTCTCTGGCAACTGCACTCTTTACAAAAAGAAGTGGCAAAAGGAGAAAGGAAGCAGCTTAGAATTATACAATCACAGAATTGGTTTGGTTAGAAAAGACCCCTAAGATCATCAATTTTAGCCATCAACCTAACACCACCATGGCCATAAAACCATGTCCTGAAGCATGATGTCCATGTTTCTTGGGAGTGGATCCAGGGATGATGATTCCACCACCTCCCTGGCCAGCCTGTTCCAGTGCCTGACAAGACATTTTTCCTGATATCCAATCTGAACCTCCCAGAGCACAATTTTAGTTCATTTCCTCTTGTTCTATCATCTGAAGCTGAGTAAAAAAGACTGACCCCCACCTCATTTCAGGGAGATGTAGAAAGTAGTGAGGTCTCCCCTCAGGCTCCTCTTCTCCACACTAAGAAATCCCAATTGCCTCAGCCATTCCTCCTCAGACTTGTACTCCAAACTCTACATCAGCTTTGTTACCATTCTCTGGACATACTCCAGCACCTCAATGTCTTTCTTGTAGTGAGTGGCCAAAACTGAACACAGTATTAGAGCTTAAGTCATCCCTAGAGCTGACTGCAGATAAATGGAACATTGCTCTTTCCAAAATGGGAATGTCAGATCACTGTCATGGCTCTGGTATCACAGGCAGAGAGTCACCAGAAAATAGGCACAAAAACCATTCAAAACCTTAAAACTAACAAATAACTACACCATTCTTTTGTTGTTGTTGTTGTTAGTTTCTTCCTTTTTAACCTGCTTTGTTTGGTAAAATGGCAGTAAGAGCCTTTACAGTCCAGTCCATCACATACTCATAAATACACTAACTCAGGCTCAAAGCAACTTCCACATACACAGGCTTCCAGAATTCAAGCAAAGCCAATCTTTCTACAGAGGCAAAAACAAGTGTAACCTTTAACTGATCCCAAACCTTTATGGTTTTCTGCACATTTTTTATTCCCCTTACTCAAATTCTTCATCATTCTGATCACAGGGGCTTTACCTGTAGCATATTATGCATTTCTTTTCTCAGATGGCCAAGATCTTCAAGTAAATCATCTGCTTTTTTCACACTTTTCTCAACAGAACTGGCATTTTGGGAGGAGCTCTCCAGAGCAGGGAACCCATCTGTATGCAGAGCAGTGTGCCTGATGGAGAAACACTCTGATTAAACATCTCACAGCTCCTTATGTGGCTCAATGAAGTAGCCAAAAGTGAAACTAAGCATGAATGCAAGGTGTAAGAAAAACAAAGGTTTATATATGGACAGAGGAATTGAGTGCACCCTCAGCAAGTTTGCAGATGACACCAAGCTGTGTGGCACAGCTGACTTGCTGGAGGGCAGGGATGCCATTCAGAGGGACCTGGACAGGCTGGAGAGGTGGGCCCAGGCCAACCTCATGACGTTTAACAAGGCCAAGTGTAAGGTCCTGCACCTGGGTCGGTGCAATCCCAGGCACAGATACAGGCTGGGTGATGAATGGCTGAGAGCAGCCCCTGAGGAGAAGGACCTGGGGTCCTGGGTCGACGAGAAGCTCAACATGAGCCGGCAGTGTGCACATGCAGCCCAGACAGCAACCCTGTGCTGGGCTGCATCAAGAGCAGTGTGGGCAGCAGGGCAAGGGAGGGGATTCTCCCCCTTTACTCTGCTCTCGTCAGACCCCACCTGGAGTACTGTGTGCAGTTCTGGAGCCCCCAACACAAGAAGGACATGGAACTGCTGGAGCGGGTCCAAAGGAGAGCCACGAAGATGATCAGAGGGCTGGAGCACCTCTGCTATGAGGACAGGCTGAGAGAGTTGGGGCTCTTCAGCCTGGAGAGGAGAAGGCTTCGAGGAGACCTTATAGTGGCCTTCCAGTATTTGAAGGGAGCCTACAGGAAAGCTGGGGAGGGACTATTTACACGGTCTAGTAATGTTAGGACGAGGGGGAATGGGTTTAAGCTGGAAGAGGGGAGATTTAGACTGGATGTTAGGAGGAAGTTCTTTACAGTGAGGGTGGTAAGGCACTGGAACGGGTTGCCCAGGGAGGTTGTGGATGCTTCCTCCCTGGAGGTGTTTAAGGTCAGGCTGGATGAGGCCTTGGGCGAGCTGCTCTAGTGGGAGGTGTCCCTGCCTGTGGCAGGGGGTTGGAGCTGGATGATCCTTGAGGTCCCTTCCAACCTAAACCATTCTATGATTCTATGATTCTATAAAGTGGATGAGGCACTTAGTGCCATGGTCTAGTCGACTGCATAGGGCTGGGTGATAGATTGGACTGGATGAGCTTGGAGGTCTCTTCCAGCCTGCTTGATTTTATGATTCTATGATTTACTGACTGCACATGAGGTTACAGGCAGGTTATTGGGTTTTCTGTTTACCACTTAGCAATTACAACTGTATCCTTCTATTTCCCATAGCAGAACTACATCTAGAAGTCATATCTAACAGTGACATTTAAACTTTAGGCATCTTTCCATTTGAAGTAATTGATGTTTTTGTCTATACTGCCATAAATAAGGCAGTAGCTATGTGGCTGTTCCTCCTTGTATTAGTGAAATTATTGCCTGGGGACAATATGTTCTGGATGGCTAAGAACATTTCCTCACCCATGTTAAAGCTTATGAATCATTAGGCAGATGCTGCTCCTTCTCAACAATGAGTTCATAGAATCAAGCAGGTTGGAAGAGACCTCCAAGATCATACAGTTCAATCTATCACTCAGCCATAGCCAATGAAGCAGACCATGGCACTAAGTGCCTCAGCCAGGCTTTGCTTCAACACCTCCAGGGACAGTGACTCCACCACCTCCCTGGGCAGTCCATTCCAATGCCAATCACTCTCTCTGCCAACAACTTCCTCCTAACATCCAGCCTAGACCTCCCCTGACACAACTTGAGACTGTGTCCCCTTCTTCTGTTGCTGCTTGCCTGGCAGAAGAGAACAACCCCACCTGGCTACAGCCTCCCTTCAGGTAGTTGTAGACAGCAATGAGGTCTGCCCTGAGCCTCCTCTTCTCCAGGCTGCACCTCCCCAGCTCCCTCAGCCTCTCCTCACAGGGTTGTGCTCCAGGCCCCTCACCAGCTTTGTTGCCCTTCTCTGGACACGTTCCAGTATCTCAACAACTCTCTTGAAATGACAGTATTGAATTGTGTATCTCAGCATCTCTCTTGAACTGAATATGTTCCAGACTGGACAGCTAAGAACATTTCCTCACCCACTTTAAAGCTTACAAACCATTAGGCAGATGCTGCTCCTTCTCAACGAGCTCTCACACAGCTCCCATTAGTAGGCAGCCTGGAGTCTCACTGACAATGATAATCCCACTTTTGCACAACACTTGTACAGCTCACTTCCTGACACTACTCTCCAAGCTGCTACAATAGAAGAAATAGACCCTGAAGACAGAAAAAACACTTGCAAGTGACAGTCACTGACCTCTGAGCAAAGTGTTACCAGCTGGCCTTAGCAACAAGCCTTCAGTATGATAGAAAGCCAAAGGAGTACAGAAACATGAGTGCTCCATTGGTTTATTTCAAGCACAGCTTCATCAGACTTAAGGACCACACCAGTATCTCTATTACACCATCAATATCTACTACACCCTCCTCAATTCCATTAAAACAAACAAAATAGCCTCCTCAATTTAGGGCCTCTACATTTATTTACCTGTCTCTCTCAGAATACCAGCTCATTTTATTACTCTTTAATGCCGTCTCCTCAGAAGACTCAGTTTGCTTCAGTGGCATTTCTTGAGAACTCAGAACACGCTCACGGAGTCTCCCTTCACCTAAGGCATTCAAAAAAGGAGGTTACATTCATGATTATGTTTGTTCAATGTGTTTAATATCTGCCTTAAATGTTCTTCCTCAAATAATTCTGAACACAAACAACTAAAAAATGATGCCTGATTTTTTGTTGTTCTAAACTTAGTTTCAAGCCACTAAAGTGATCAAAAACAATAGAAGAAAATTACTTCATGGTTGTTTTACATGTGCTGTTTTCATTATGACAGCCTAGAGACCCCACAGATTCATGGTTTCATAGACTCATAGAATCAACCAGGTTGGAAGAGATCTCCAAAGTCATCTACTCCAACCTAGGACCCAGCCTTGTCCAGTCAACTAGACCATGGCACTAAGTGCCTCATCCAGGCTTGGCCTGAACACATTCAGGGACAGTGACTCCACCACCTCCCTGGGCAGCCCATTCCAATACCAATCACTCTCTCTGCCAACAACTTCCTCCTAACATCCAGCCTAGACCTCACCTGGCACAACTTCAGACTGTGTCCCCTTGTTCTGTTGCTGCTTGCCTGGCAGAAGAGACCAACCCCACCTGGCTACAGGTGGTTTGGGAGGGTAGCTGCCTTCTCCCAGGCAACCTCATTGCTGTCTACAACTACTGAAGGGAGGCTGTAGACAGGTGGGGTTGGGCTCTTCTCCCAGGCAAGCAGCTACAGAACAAGGGCACACAGTCTTAAGTTGTGCCAGGGGAGGTATAGGATAGATGTTAGGAGGAAGTTCTTCACAGAGAATATTATTGGCATTGGAATGGGCTGCCCAGGGAGGTGGTGGAGTCATAGTCCGTAGAGGTGTTCATGAGAAAACTGGATGAGGCACTGAGTGCCATGGTCTGGTTGACTGGCTATGGCTGGGTGCTAGGTTGGACTGGATGAGCTTGGAGGTCTCTTCCAACCTGGTTGACTCTAGGATTCTATGAAAAAATTCCAATTCCAATGATAATAACAAAGTTAACTGAGTATCTCCCAAGTTTTACATTCTCCTTATATAGATAGATAAAATGTAGATAAAATATATATAATCTTCCTTAAACCTGACAATTAACAATCATTCAATTTTCCACTTGAGAAAGCATCTCAGTAAGCAGTTATGTTGATATGCTATAGGTTAGATCAGGACCATCATGAAGGCCTTCTTTTATTACGAGTGATTAGCCACAAACCCAGCCCTTCCCAAATCTAGCAGTTATGTTGATATGCTTTAGGTTAGATCAGGACCATCATGAAGGCCTTCTTTTATTACGAGTGATTAGCCACAAACCCAGCCCTTCCCAAATCTAGCAGTTATGTTGATATGCTTTAGGTTAGATCAGGACCATCATGAAGGCCTTCTTTTATTACGAGTGATTAGCCACAAACCCAGCCCTTCCCAAATCTAGCAGTTATGTTGATATGCTCTAGGTTAGATCAGGACCATCATGAAGGCCTTCATTTATTAAGAGTGATTAGCCACAAAACCAGTCCTTCCCAAATCCAGCAGTTATGTTCAAATGCTATTGGTTAGATCAGGACCATCATGAAGTCTTTAATTTATTAAGTGTCATTATCCCCAAAAGCAGCCCTTCCCAAATCTAGCAGTTATGTTGATATGCCATAGGTTAGATCAGGACCATCATGGAAATTTTCATTTGATGAGTGATTATCCACAAAACCAGCTCTTCCCAAATCTAGCAGTTATGTTGACATGCTAAAGGTTAGATCAGGACCATCATGAAGTCTTTCATATGATGAGTGATTATTCACAAAGCCAACCCTTCCCAAATCTAGCAGTTATGTTCAAATTCTAAAGGTTAGATNAACCAGCCCCTTCCAAATCCAGCAGTTATGTTGACATGCTATAGGTTAGATCAGGACCATCATGAAGGCTTTCATATGCTGAGTGATCATCCACAAAACCAGCCCCTTCCAAATCCAGCAGTTATGTTGACATGCTATAGGTTAGATCAGGACCATCATGAAGGCTTTCATATGCTGAGTGATCATCCACAAAACCAGCCCCTTCCAAATCCAGCAGTTATGTTGACATGCTATAGGTTAGATCAGGACCATCATGAAGGCTTTCATATGATGAGTGATTATCCCCAAAACCAGCCCTTCCCAAATCTACTTTCAAATAGTCTGAATAGATGTATTTAAGTGCCAGCAACCCAGCAGCTCATATTAGGTGAGGCTCACACAAAGTAAGCCCAAGGCCATACTATTCATGCCAGTGGAGAACAGCAGTGTCTTACAGTACCTCCATCTGTGGATTTATGAATGTTTTCCTTTTCTGTTACAGGGTTTCCTTTGTTTGAGATTGTCACATTCTTTGATACAGGTTCTGGAGCAAACCTCCGAGGAACTGGTGTACTTGGAGGAGACTTTTGTGTATGAATGACATGACTTTGAAATTGTCTTGGATATGCTTCATGGGAAGGAAAAGAAAACAACACAAAACAAAGTTATTTAAATGTTAACAGTTTTCTGGATAAGAAAAAATACAAATCTAGAAAAAGAAACATGTCAGCATTGTGGATTTTCCACTAAAATGCAAAACACTGAAGAACTTGTTAGAAAAATAAACAAGGGGGAAATTTCATACTTCCCAAGTGTTGTGATAAAGGGACCTATAAAACCCCAAAACCTCAACTGTGCTATGAAATAAGTTCATTAGAATCAGTAAGATTATTTTAGGACAGGGCTAGGTGCTAGGTTGGACTGGATGAGCTTGGAGGTCTCTTGCACTCTGGTTGATTCTATGATTCTATGAAATCTAAGCCTCTCTTGGTGCAGACTAAGCACTTAGAAAATACAAAACCCTGAACTAAAATGGAAAGCTTTCAGAATATGTTGTATATGATATATATTATAGAACCACAGAATGATATTGGTTGGAAAAGAGCTTTAAGATCATCGAGTCCAGCCATTATCCAACTCTACCAAGTCTGGTGGTAAACCATGTACCTCATCACCTCACGTCTGTGTCTTTCAATCACCTCTCTGGGGAGCCTACTGCAGAGTCTGAGAACCCTTTTGATGAAGAAATTTCTTCTAACATGCAATCATAGAATCAACCAGGTTGGAAGAGACCTCCAACATCATCCACTCTAATCTAGCACCCAGCCCTAGACAATCAACTAGACCATGGCACAAAGTGCCTCATCCAGGCTTTGCTTCAACACCTCCAGGGTGTTGGCGCCTGGGCTGCCCAGGGAGGAGGCGACTCCACCACCTTCCTGGGCAGCCCATTCCAATGCCAATCACTCTCTCTGCCAACAACTTCCTCCTAACATCCAGCCTAGACCTCCACCACCACAACTTGAGACTGTGTCCCCTTTTCTCTTGCTGCTTGTCTGGCAGAAGAGGCCAACCCCACCTGGCTACAGCCTCCCTTCAGG
>WAAF01015566.1:225808-277970 GCA_013400475.1 Tricholaema leucomelas | reverse complement strand
GCCACCTGGGCACACTGCTGGATCATGTTCAGCTACTATTTACCAGTAGCCCCAGGTCCCTCTCTGCCTGGCTGCTCTCAGACACTCTGGCTCCAGCCTGTAGCACTGCTTGTGGTTGTTGTGGCCAAAGTGTAGAACCCTGGATTTACTCCAGTACCTCCAGTGTCTGAGATTTCTCAGGGTTGGTCTTTGCAGTAAAGGCTGAGGCAGGGAAGCCATTCAATAGTTCTGCCACCTCTGCCATTACCTGTCTCTGTCTCCCACCTTACTGAACAATGGACTCACTTTTCCCCTGTTGTTCTTTTTAGTACTGATGCATTTAAAGAAGCCCTTCTTGTTACCTTCCACTTCCCTAGCCAGCTTTAATTCCAAGAGAGCCTTGGCCTTCCCTGTTGCATCTTCACAAACTTTACCATTATTTCTATAATTCTCCAGAGATTTGCTTTCTGACTCTATTTTGGGCATAACATTGCACAGATAAATACTATTTCTAAAAAGATGATCCACAAACTGCATCAAGAACTGTGACACACTGGAAAAAACAATCTTCTTAACTTTCTTATTTAGGTCCCTGTGTGCCTGCACTGTCTCCAGTATCTAATGCTGCCTAAAACCTTTTTGCTTAGTGTACTTGTGAAATGTCATGGTGGGATTAATGACTCTTCTGATAAAAGTAAATAGTCCAACACTGAAGGACCAGCAATATGGAGTCAATTATGGAGTTCTGTTGAGGGAGCTATGACTGACCACCTCATCCTGCACCAAGATGCTTTTCATGTGCAAAACAGTCTGGGAAAACAAACAAACACAACTTCTGAAATTGTGCTGGTACCTGCAGCACCAGAACACAGAATTTCTTAGCCTGGAAAAGCCCTTCAAGCTCATCAAGTCCAATCATTAGTTTCACACTGACAAGTCCTTGACTGAACCAAAGCCCTCAGCACAACATCTAATCACTAGGAATCGCTAGGGTTGGGAAGGACCACCAGGATCAGCCAGTCCAACCTTCATCCCTACAGCCTTCATCACTAGACCACAGTCTCCAGCACCTCAGCCACTTTCCTTTTAAACACCTCCAGGGATGGTGTCTCCACCACCTCTCTGGGCAGCCTGTTCCAGTGCCTGACCACTTGCTCAGGAAAGAACTTCCTCCCACCATCCAACCTAAACCTCCCCTGATGCAACTTAAGGCCATTTCCTCTTGTCCTATCATTAATAACTGGGGAGAGAGACCAGCTCCAGCCTCACTACAACCTCCTTTTAGGTAGTTGTAGAGGGCAATAAGGTCCCCTCTCAGCCTCCTCTTCTCCAGACTAACCAACCCCAGCTCCCTCAGCCTCTCCTCACAGGTCATGTTTGCCAGACCTCTCCCCAGCCTCATCTCCCTTCTCTGCACCTGCTCCAGCACCTCCATGTCCCTCCTATACTGTGGTGACCAAAACTGGACACAGCACTCGAGGTGTGCTCTCACGAGTGCTGAGCACAGGGGCATGAGCACCTCCTTACTCCTGCTGGTCACAGCAGTGCTGATAGAACACAAAGAGGTTTTGAACACAAACAGTTATTCGTTATTACACTAGTACAGGACTGAGAATACTTCACAGTGTTGGTACCGCAAGGCACAGCTGGACCCTCACAGCGAACTACGCACCTGAAGGGGCGCTGCGGGGGTTGTCGGGGGTTACCCCCCTGCACGGGGTCCTGGTTGCTGACAAGGCTGGAGTAACACAGGGTGTTCTTTCTCCAGTCGAAGCCGCATCGGCTGCCTGGCAGGGAGAAACCACGTCACGCAGCTTCTTCACAGCGATCGTCACTTTTTTCATACGGCTACCGGCAGCTGTCACAGCTTCAATGGGCTTCTCCCTGTGGACACCAGTGGAGTGAATGAGCACATCGCCCGCAGTGAGACTGGCCACGGAGTCCTGGCTGAGGCTGGAGTTGCTTTCCAATTCCATCTGGATCGCATCGTGCAGCTCTAGAAGAGTCCAAAAGCAACACCCTAAGAAAGAGGCCTTCCCTGGGGGCCGGGCACTACTAGAGCGGCTCCCGCGCAGGCCACCCAGGGAAAGCGGCCTAGAGGTTCCAAGAAACGTTCCCCCGCCGCGTCCCGGGCACACCTGCCCTCCCCGGCGGCCCGACGGGTAGAGAGAACCTCCCTCCCCGCCACCGGTCCCACTCCCGCCGCCCGTACCGGAAGCGCGCACTGCCATGACAACGCCGCCTGCCTGCGCGCCTCAGGCGCCTGCGCCCAGGTCCGCTGCTCAAAAGCGTCCGGGAGGAAACCTGCGCCCGGAACCCCCTTCCCCGCTTCCGGCACGGCAGCGCAAGGGTGGAATAACAGCGCCGCGCAGCGGGGCAGAGAGTAAAGCCGTCGGTAAGTCCTCGCTGGCAGATTCGCTCCGTGGCGAATTGGCGGGGCCGCTGGGCCCGCTGCGGCCGGGCCTGCTTTGCTCTGCGCTCCTCTGCTCCGCTCTACATTTCCCGCGCGGTCCGGGCTGGTGGTGGTGTGGGTGAGTGCGTGGGCGGCGGCGCGCCTGAGGCGGGCCCGGGCAGCCGGGGCCGGGGAGCCGAGACCGGGCAGCGCGGCCTGGCCCAGCGGCGGGTGGGGGGATAGCATTGGAGGGTGGCAAGCCACGAGCAGCCGCCAGGTGCGGCCATTACCGGGAGAGGTGGGGAGGGCGGGATGAGGAAGGTGCCATGGATGAGTTAAAAGCTCTCTGTTGGGAGGATTTTACCTTAGTTTCCCAGTGGTTTCTTGCCGTGGGCTGGAAAGCAATCTGTGTCGGCACAGGCCCGGCGAGCGTTGCTGGGGTGGGTTGGAGCTTGGCTTGGCGAGGGTCTCCTTAGGTGAAGGAGCTCAAGGTGCCCTTGAAAGCAACAGCTGAAGGATGCAGTAAAACAAACAAACAGAAATATCCCAAAATCTTGCGGCAATTGTCTTCTCTCCAGCTCAGGCTTTGTTCTTGCTGGGTCACAGGTATCAGTCAAGTCTAACTTTAATTTGGGGGGTGCAGTGCTGGGCGTGAGCTGACAATCTGTGCTCAGGCTGTAAGGCCACCTCTGTCGTGGGATACATCCAAAGCAGCACGGCCAGCAGGTCAGGGGAGGGAATTTGTCCTTTTACTCTGACGAGGCCTCATCTGCAGTGCTGTGTCCAGTTCTGGAGTCCTCAGTGCAGGAGAGATGTGGACCTGTTGGAGTGAGGACAAAGGCAGCCATAACAATGATACAAGGACTGGGTGATACAGGGCAGGAGAGATGTGGACCTGTTGGAGTGAGGACAGAGGCAGCCATAACAATGATACAAGGACTGGGTGATACAGGGCAGGAGAGATGTGGACCTGTTGGAGTGAGGACAGAGGCAGCCATAACAATGATACTGGAACCCCTCCACGGTGAGGATGGGCTGAGAGAGTTTGGGTTGCTCAGCCTAAAGAAGAGAAGGCTTCAGGGAGACTGTACAGTACATAAAGGGGGCCTGTAAGAAAGCCACAGACAGACTTCATAGCAGGGCCTGTTGTGACACTTAGTGCCATGGTCTGGTTGACTGGACAGGGCTGGGTGCTAGGTTGGACTGGATGACCTTGGAGGTCTCTTCCAACCTGGTTGATTCTATGACAAGGGGTGATGGTTTTAAACTACAAGAGGGGAGATTTAGACTAGGTACAAGGAAGAAGCTTCTTACACTGTGCATGGTGAAATACTGGCCCAGGTTGCTGGGAGAGGTGGTAGATGTCCCATCCCTGGAAACATTCCAGGTCAGGTTGTCCCAGGTCAGGTTTTCCCAGGCTCTAAGCAACCTGCTGTAGTTGAAGGTTTCCCTACCTACTGCAAAGGGGTTGGATTGCATGACCTTTAAAGGCCCCTTCCAATCCAAACCATGATATGCTTCTAAATGAGGGACCACTTATGGAGAAATGTGTTTCCTCACAGGACAGACCTCATTGCATGTGTTCAGTCTGTTCAAAGAGGCTCTTGGGATGTCTCATTTCCAACTTACTATAACTCACCTTTGGTGTTAAGGCACCTCTTCTACCATTGACCTCTTTCTCTTCAGAGTATGGTCTAGCCCACAGCCATAAGGTAGGATCACACAGAATGGCTTGGGCTGGAAGGACCTTTAAAGGACATCTAGTTTTGACCTCCCTGGCACAGCCAGGGACACCTTCCACTAGATAATGCACATCCTTCTGTGCAGCCACTCTCTGGTCAGTCCCTTTCTCATCTCACCATGTGCCTGTGAAGGCTGACTGTGGTGTGTGGAGCAAAAAGAAAACTGTAGTGTGTAACTACACTGCAAATACAGTCTGGAGGGAAGTGTCTGAACCCACATGAGTGTGGGGGAGAAATGGGTTCTGCCTTTCTGGCAGGCAGGGAGGGACATGGCAGGGCTGTCAGTGCTGCCTTTCTGGACTGGTGCAACGCCAACAGTTGGTTGCTCAGGTTCACAGCACTGGGAGTTCAGTGTTACATTGTCTCTTGCCATGAATTTCTATTCCTGGTTTCATAGGTACTTGGAGTTTGATAGATTTGGTAAAAGAGGTCAAGAGTTCTTTAAATCACTTTGGTTTGTTTTTTTCAATTTGATGTGAATCAAGTTCTACCATAGGAGGGCAGGGATGCCATCCAGAGGGACCTGGACAGGCTGCAGGGGTGTGCCCAGGCCAACCTCATGACATTCAACAAGGCCAAGAGTAAGGCCCTGCACCTGGGTGGGCACAATCCCAAGCACATCTCCAGGCTGGGTGGGGAATGGCTGAGTGCAGTCCTGAGGAAAAGGCCCCGGGAGTCTGCGATGATGAAAAGCTCGACATGAGCCTGCAGTGTGAGTGCAGCCCAGACAGCAACCCTGTGCTGGGCTGCAGCAAGAGCAGTGTGGGCAGCAGGGCAAGGGAGGGGATTCTGCCCCTTTACTCTGCTCTCCTCAGACCCCACCTGGAGTACTGTGTGCAGTTCTGGAGCCCCCAGCACAAGGACATCAAACTGTTTGAGCCAGTCCAGAGGAGGCCACGAAGATGCTCAGAGGGCTGCAGCAGCTCTGCTATGAGGACAGGCTGAGAGAGTTGGGGCTCCTCAGCCTGGAGAAGCCTTTGAGGAAACCTTATAGTGGCCTTCCAGTATCTGAAGGGGACCTACAGGAAGACTGGGGAGGGGCTGTTTACAAGGTTTTGTAATGACAAGACAAGGGGGAATGGGTTTAAACTGGTAGAGGGAAGATTTAAACTGGATGTTAGGAAAGGGTTCTATCCAGTGAGGGTGGTGAAACACTGGCACAGGTTGCCCAGGGAGGTTGTGGATGCTTCCTCCCTGGAGGTGTTCAGGGCCAGGTTGGATGAGGCCTTGAGCAGCCTGCTCTAGTGGAAGGTGTCCCTGCCTATGGCAGGAGTTCAGAACTGGATGATCCTTGAGGTCTTTTCCAACCTAAACCATTTTGTAGTAATTCCCAATGATGAAAACCAAACCCATTTTCTACAAACTGTGGCTGCTTTATCTTCACATATTTATTTGACTTGATGTTTTTATTCTTTGTCCCTTTTACACCCATGCAGAAACTGTGGTGTGTAGACACTTGGGTATGACTGGAAGTGAAAGCTGAAGAAAACACAGCCTTTTAAGCAGAGAGTACCTACACCTAATTCAGTTATTCAGCCTAACAAGGGTGATGGATTTACTTCTCTCCACATACCCCTCCCACAATAAAATACAGTCCCTTGCAAAAAGGTTGAAGTAGCTCCTCCAAAACAGAGCTTGTTTAGTTTCCATGGGAAAGGTTACTGCTGATTCAAGATTAGGTAACTGATGCTGATGTTGATTACATCACCGGGGGAAAAACCCTTCCTCGATGTAGTCTACAGAATGCCCTTCACCTCTGAGAATTCTGAGCTGTTAAAAGGAGGCAGGTTTTTCAGCCACCCAGCAGGACAGTAGTAATAATCAAAAGCTCTGTTCCAGTGAGTGGTGCTTCAATTATGTTCTGCTTCTAAAGGTCTGGAGATCCAGCTGAGGAAGCTGTATTCCTGCAGATAAGAAGTTTTAAAAGAGTTCTGACCTCTGTATTCTGGCTCCTGTTCCTCCTGCCCTACCAACAGACAGATGATTAACCCTGGGTAACTAGGAATCTTTAATCTAAGCACTGGTTTTACTTAATCTTCTAAAGAAGCTGTCACTCTGTAGTGCTTTTGTGTTTCCATGGCAATGGGAGTGGCAGCCACAGCAGCAGGAAATACTGGAGACTTTTTTCCCAGATTCTAAAAACAGGGCTGGGAGCTGACATGGATTTTGCAGAGAGAAGAGGTTTGTGTAGAATCACAGAATTATTTAGCTTGGAAAAGACCTTTAAGATAATTAAGGCCAACTGTTGTAGGCTAAAACTTTCACTGTCTTTGTAAACAGAGTGGAAGAGGTTATACTTAACTACAGATTTTGCTCAGAGAGGCTTATCTTAAGAGAACATCTCTTTAGAACATCAAAACATCTGGAAGAACTCCAGAGCCCTCCAAGAAGGGAGATTTCCAGCTGTCACTGCTTTCCTGGTGAACCAGCACATCCAGACATGTGGCCCTTGTTGCAGAGCTTTATTTTGGTTCCTTCGATGTGACATGTTTAGAACTGCAGTGTTGAAATCTCAGATCACATTTAGCCCAGAAGAGAGTAAAACCAAGATGCAGAGACTTAAGCCTGAAGCAGGCTGGAGCTGTTTGAGCAGCTATGGAAGAAGCTCTGGTGTGTTAGTGGAGGTGCCAGGCCTCATAATAGGTTCTCTCTTCACTTATTTCAGCTTGTCTCTACAGAGTGGAGGGAAAGGGACAAACAGCCCCAAGCAGCGCTATAGGCTGAGGACAGAGTGGCTGCGNGGTGTGCAGCCTGCAGAATTGGAGGCTCAGGGCAGAGCTCATTGCTGTCTACAACTCCCTGAAGGGAGGCTGTAGCCAGGTGGGGTTGGTCTCTTCTGCCAGACAACCAGCTACAGAACAAGGAGACACAGTCTCAAGTTGTGCCAGGGGAAGTCTAGGCTGGATGTTAGGAGGAAGTTGTTGTCAGAGAGAGTGATTGGCATTGGAATGGGCTGCCCAGGTTGATGCTGGAGTTGCTGTGCCTGGGGGTGTTCAAGAAAAGCCTGGATGAGGCACTTAGTGCCATGGTCTGGTTGATTGGATAGGGCTGGGTGCTAGGTTGGGCTGGATGAGCTTGGAAGTCTCTTCGAACTTGGTTGATTCTATGAACATTAAAAGGATACACTGAACAGCCTCTGTGAGTAAACCAGACGTGCACATTTCTGGTTGAGGTAGCACATTTTTAGGCGCTAAGACAACTGCCTGCAGTTTGTAGCTACTGAAGGGGCGCAGTGGAGCTGTACAACTTCACTGCCTGCTGTGTGGAAGAGGTAAAATACCTGTAGAGGGACGAGTGCTTCAGGCGATTCAAACCAGATAGTGCCATTGTGCTGATGCAAATCAGAGCTGTTTTCCAAGTGGAAGTGAGAAAGCTTTGTGGAACTGCAGTTTGGGAAGTCTGTAATTTTAAACTTGCCAAAATTTAGTCACAGGAGAACAAAAGCTCAAGCTGGTTATAAACAAGCAATACTGAGTGTGAGAAAGTGGCACTGAGTGGCACTGACAGTTGGAGGTTTTCATTCTGTTGCTTGCAAAAGGACTGCAGTCTTTTCCTATTCTCTGTGGTTTCTGTCTCTCTATTTGATAATCCACTTAATCTGACTTTAGAGAATTGTCACTGACTTTTTTCTCCTAGCAGGCTGAAAACAAGAGTGGAGTTGCCATCCACTTTCACTCACTACTTGCTGTCCCAGGTGACACTGACATCCACATCTTAAAACAAGCCAGAGCTGTACCTTAACCGAGTAACACTTTTTTTCAGAGCAACCATATCTTGTAAGGTCTCCTTAAGAGCAAACTGTGTGACTTACATGCCCATGAGGAATTCTTGGTCCTGGGGGTAGGCATCTTAAATCTAGTAGCCATATGTGTTCTTTGTCTCCAATCCCTGAACTGCCTTCCTGTGAGGTGATAAAGTTATTAAGAGGCAGATGTTAGAAAGAATCAGTCAGGGTTGGAAGGGACCACAAGGATCAGCCAGTTCCAACCCCCCTGCCATGGCCAGGGACACCCTACTCTAGGGCAGGCTGCACACAGCCTCAGCCAGCCTGGCCTTAAACACCTCCAGCCATGGGGCCTCAACCACCTCCCTGGGCAACCCATTCCAGCCTCTCACCACTCTCATGCTCAACAACTTTCTCTTCATGCCCAGGCTGAGTCTCCCCACCTCCAGCTTTGCTCCATTCCCCCTAGTCCTGGTACTCCCTGACAGCCTAAAAAGTACCTCCCCAGCTTTTTTGGAGGCCCTCTGCAGATCTTGGAAGGCCACAAGAAGGTCACCTCCCAGCCTCCTCTTCTGCAGACTGAACAGCCCCAACTCTTTCAGTCTGTCCTCATAGCAGAGCCCTCTGAGCATCCTCGTAGTCCTAATGCTACAATCACTTCTGCTGGGAAGTAGTGTGAGTGCATGCCTGTTAGAGCTTCACAGTGCTATTTTTAGTTGCTTAGTTTTCTCCCTCTTGTGGAAATAACTTCTAATGATTTTCTTGTTGAGAAAGCTTTCTCTCCCCCTTCCCACTGCTGTTTAAGCATTCTAAAATGTGAACATCTTGCCCAAAATTCAGCAAAGCATACTACTGGATTAATTGTGAGTGGCCCTTGCTAAAGGGCTAAATGAACTTCTTTCACAAAGTGATTACAGTTCAGTGCTAATTTGTCTTCCACGAGTTGATGGAAATTAAACTGAAGGATCTTGTTCTCATCAGTGTGCAATGTGAGCTTGTGTTGTCATCTGTGAGAGGTCTTACATAAGATGTGAGTTAAGGGGAAGGGAAGAGTGACTCTCGGTATTCTAGGAAACCTGCAGGGATGCTTTAGAATAGAATAGAATCAATCAGGTTGGAAGAGACCTCCAAGATCATCCAGTCCAACCTAGCACCCAGCCCTCTCCAGTCAACCAGACCATGGCACTAAGTGCCTCATCCAGGCTTTTCCTGAACACCCCCAGGGACGGTGACTCCACCACCTCCCTGGGCAGCCCATTCCAATGCCAATCACTCTCTCTGTGAAGAACTTCCTCCTAACATCCAGCCTATACTTCCCTTGGCACAACTTGAGGCTGTGTCCCCTTGTCATGTTGCTGGTTGCCTGGGAGAAGAGACCAACTCCACCTGGCTACAACCTCCCTTCAGGTAGTTGTAGACAGCAATGAGATCTGCCCTGAGCCTCCTCTTCTCCAGGCTAAACAACCCCAGCTCCCTCAGCCTCTCCTCATAGGGTTTGCTTTCAAGCCTTAAATTGCTTACCATGCTGGAATAGGAATGTGAGTCTTACTTGAAGATGCTTGCTTCAATTCATGGATCCACTGATGTACATTCTTCCATTTTACTTTGTCTATTTCACTTCCTGTGAGGCTCTTCTCATTTTGTTCTGGGTTTTTTTCATTTAAGTCACTATATTCAATGATCAGAACATTTGCTCTAGTTGAACATTTGCTCTATTTGAAGTGTTTGGTGAAAATGTAGCTGTATAGAAACCAAACATGGTTTGCTCTCATGCAGGCTGGCTTATGCTGTATCTCTTCACAGTGCCTACCATCTTATACTTGCCTTTTTTCCTTACTGTTGTTACAGATGACCTCTCAAGTCACCAAAGCTGTAAGGTTAGAGAATGTTATTGCTTCTTTTTCCCCCTATTCCTGCCCTACTTTTACTTTGTAAGCATTTATAAATTAGCCTGTCCTCACTCTGCCCTGGTGAGACTTCATCTTGAATACTGCTTTCAGTTTTGGGCTTCTCAGTTTAAGAGGGACAGGGATCTGCTGGAGAGGGTCCAGTGGAGGGTTACGAGGATGATTAGGAGACTGGAGGGCATGGCTGATGAGGAGAAGCTGAGGGACCTGGGGCTGTTTAGTCTGGAGAAGACAGGGAGGGGATTTAATCAATGTTTATAAATGTCTCAGGGCTGGGGGTCAGGAGGAGGGGGACAGGCTCTACTTACTAGATCCCTGGGATAGGACTAGGAGCAGTAGGTGTAAGCTGCAGTACAGGGGGTTCCAGCTCAACACAAGGGGGAACTTCTTTACTGTAAGGGTCCCAGAGCACTGGCACAGGCTCCCAGAGAGGTTGTGAGGTCTATCTCTCTGGAGCCTTTCAAGGCCTGTCTGGATGTGTTCCTCTGTGATCTGTGCTAGATTGTGTGGTCCTGCTCTGGCAGGGGAGGTTGGACTGGATGATCTCCCAGGGTCCCTTCCAGCCCCTAACATCCTGTGATCTTCTTTTTTTTTTTTTAAGTCATCTTAACTGTTTGAAATGCTTAAGGGATTTAAAGGCAAGCAGTTAACAGGTGGATCTGGGAAGGTTTCATGCCTGGAACATATTTCAAGTAGATCACTTTCCTTCAAGCAGATGGCTTAAAGGTTTGCTGGAATAGTTCCATTTAAATACACTTTGAAGATGTGTAGAATTCCATTTGCTGTCAAATGTTATGGTCTATATGTGTGCTTTTGGTGTGAAACTCTGCTTTTGTCTCCAGAACAGGTGACAGAATCAGAGGTGATTGAAAATGGCTGGACAAATATCAGAGTCTGATCAGATCAAGCAGGTAAGATGCAGTATTCATGAATGGTGGCTTTGGAGATCTTGTATTACTTTGTCAGGTAGAGTGAAATGTCTAAGCTATGGAGAAGGACAGAAAAGTTGAAGTTGTTAAGACTAGTTCTGTAGCAACTAACATTTAAACATTTGGCCACTGGCAGGTACAGTATAGGATTTGAAGGGAGGCTGTAGCCAGGTGGGGTTGGGCTCTTCTGCCAGGCAAGCAGCAAGAGAACACGGGGACACAGTCTCAAGTTGTGCCAGGGGAGATCTAGGCTGGATGTTAGGAGGAAGTTGTTGGCAGAGAGAGTGATTGGCATTGGAATGGGCTGCCCAGGGAGGTGGTGGAGTCACCATCCCTGGAGGTGTTCAAGCAAAGCCTGACTGAGGCATTTAGTGCCATGGTCTGGTTGATTGGACAGGGCTGGGTGCTAGGTTGGACTGGATGAGCTTGGAGGTCTCTTCAGTCTGGCTGATTCTATGATTTGAGCACTAGCAGCATTTCATGCTGAGATCTTTGCTGCTAGTTTTGGGTTTGTTTTTTTTCTCAGTGACTTCTTCTTTAAATGGTAGTGGCACCAGGTGGGCCATGCAGCTGTGTGTAAGGAAAAAGAAATGCAGGATTTTTTCAATACTCATTGACCCAATTTTTACTTCTAGTTCAAGGAGTTTCTTGGAACATACAATAAACTTACAGAAAACTGCTTCCTGGATTGCATAAAGGATTTCACTAGCAGAGAGGTTCAGCCAGAAGAGGTAGGTAAATCCTTTTAATACCCCTTTGGTGGAATTGCTGTGTAGCATTCAATATTCAGAAGCAACTTGGAAAGTTTTGATCTTCCAACCAGCTAAAAAGCCAGGCTGAATACTCTGGTAGAGTGTAGGGGGTATGGCATGTGACAGAGATGATTTGGATGCCTCCAAGAGAGAGACTGGAAGGTGTCCAGAGAAGGACAATGAAGTTGGTGAGGGGCCTGGAGTACAGCCCTGTGAGGAGAGGCTGAGGGAGCTGGGGGGGTGCAGCCTGGACAAGAGGAGGCTCAGAGGTGACCTCATTGCCATCTACAACTACCTTAAGGAAGGCTGTAGCCAGGTGGGGTTGGTCTCTTCTCCCAGGCAAGCAGCAACGGAACAAGAAGACACAGTCTCAAGTTGTGGTGGGGGACGTCTAGGCTGGATTTTAGGAGGAAGTTGTTGGCAGAGAGAGTGATTGGCATTGGAATGGGCTGCCCAGGGAGGTGGTGGAGTCACCGTCCCTGGGGGTGTTCAAGCAAAGCCTGGCTGAGGCACTTAGTGCCATGGTCTGGTTGATTGGACAGGGCTGATTGATGATTCTATGAAAGGAAGCAAGTTAGTGGAAGCCAGGTCTTGCCTGTTGTTCTGCTTCTCCAAATATGGCCAAAGATGATGAGAAATACTTGTTTGTATCCTAACAGTTTGGTTACAAGAGGAAACCAACCAAAGCAAATTGGTTTTGATGTGTTGGATCATCAGCTTACAGACAAACTAAGGGCTAGGACCTCTTGAATTTTGTCATTGTCTTCATAGAATCATAGAATCTACCAGGTTGGAGGTGACCTCCAAGGTCATTCAGTCCAACCTAGCACCCAGCCCCATCCAGTCAACCAGACCATGGCACTAAGTGCCTCATCCAGGCTTTGCTTGAACACCGCCAGGGATGGTGACTCCCATCTAGATGTCTAACCTAAACCTTCCTCTTGTCCTGTCACTTATTACCTTGGGAAGAGAGTGACACCCACTTCCCTACAGCCCTGGGATGTCCCACTTTTCTTTAATGAACCACTTGACTGATCTGATGTGGAAATGTCTGTGCTCCTATTAACAGCTGTACTTTCTTATTCAATAATTATGTTTAATACCTTTGTGAATCTCCACAGTTTACATTTGAGAAAGGCAAACCAAAAGAAAACAAAACCCAACACCTCTCCTCCCCCCACCACCAAAGAAAAGGCACAGCAACAATAGCTTCTCACCTCTTTCTTACAGCATACCTGCACTGCAAGTCTGAACTTCCCCAAGCACCCTAGCAGAAATACCACACCCTCTGGGAGCAGGGTCTTGGGGTAATTCCAGGGTTTGTTTCCTAGTCAGGTTTCACTCTGGCTTAACTGGTTTTGCTTTAGCTGATGCCAGATCCAGGAGAGAGAAGGGTGGGTGGTGTACAGAGTTCTGCCTGGTTCATTTTCATCCTCTCTGCCTGGTTCATTTTCATCCTCTCTGCCTGGTTCATTTTCACCCTCTCTGCTTTTCCTGTCCCTTAATACAGAATCAAAGCAACTTTTGGTTCTCTGCTAAATTGTGCAAAGTGGTTGTCTTTAGAATTGTTCAGAAATAATCCCATAACTCTCTTTCTACACAAAACCCACCACTGACTTCAAAACATAACACCATGGGTGGAAGGGGCCCTTCTATTTGTTGAGATACTGGAAGGTGTCCAGAGAAGGGTGACAAAGCTGGTGAGGGGCCTGGAGCACAGCCCTGTGAGGAGAGGCTGAGGGAGCTGGGGGTGTGCAGCCTGCAGAAGAGGAGGCTCAGGACAGACCTCATTGCTGTCTAGAGCTACCTGAAGGGAGGCTGTAGCCAGGTGAGATTGGTCTCTTCTGCCAGGCAAGCACCAATAGAACAAGGGGATACAGCCTCAAGTTGTGCCAGGTGAGGTCTAGGCTGGATGTTAGGAGGAAGTTGTTGTCAGAGAGAGTGATTGGCATTGGAATGGGCTGCCCAGGGAGGTGGTGGAGTTGCCTGTTCAAGAAAAGCCTGGATGGATGGGGCACTTAGTGCCATGGTCTAGTTGACTGGATAGGGCTGGGTGCTAGGTTGGACTGGATGATCTTGGAGGTCTCTTCCAACCTGGTTGATTCTATGATTCTGTTTCTTTCTAGCTGATTGATAATACTTCAGAGAGTGCTCTGCTTGCTTCTGTGATGGTTAACCAAGCAGGTACAAGAACCTGATAAAGCTAACAGGAACAAGGTCAAAAGAAGTCTAAACTGAGCTAGCAGGCAACTGTCAAAAATAGTATGTTTGTAAAGAGAATTTTTAACTGCTAATTTAATAGATGTAACATTTATTCCAAAATGGAATGCTTGATATACTTTAACTGCACAAGAGGAGCCTCAAACCAGCACGATGAAATGGTAATATCTCCTAGCTGTGAGAAGTTTTCATGAAGATTTTCATATGAGAAGGAATATTAAAAGCTGTTTCAGACATTCCTCAAAACCCAGACTTCATTTTCCACTGCATGGACAGGCTCTGCTCATTTAGGCCCTCACAGACTCATTCTGCTTTGAAAAGACATTTAATATCATCAAGTCCAAACACCAATGTAACTCTTCCAAGTCTGGTGCTAAACCATGTCTCTTTAGCACCACATCTCTGCATATTTTAAACACCTCCAGGGATGGAGACTCAACCACCTACCAAGGCAGCCTATGCCAGTGTTTGAGAACCCTTTCAGTGAAGAAGTTTCATAAAGTCATAGAATCAACAAGGTCGGAAGAGACCTCCACGATCACCCAGTCCAACCTAGCACCCAGACCAAAGCCTGGATGAGGCACAGAGTTTCTTCTGATATCCAACCTAAACCTCCCTTGGTGCAACTTGAGGCCTTTTCCTCCCATCCTGTCACTCAGTACCTGGGAGAAGAGACCAACACCAAACTCATTCTGACCTCTTTTCAAATAGTTGTAGAGAGCAGTAAGGTCTCCTCTCAGCCTCATTTTCTCCAGACTAAACAGACAGACTCCCTCAGCCACTCCTCATGGGAGTTGTTCTCTAGACCCTTCATCAACTCAGTTGCCCTAATTTGGACATGGTTCAGCACTTCAGTGTCCTCCTTCTTGTAGTGAGGACCCCAAAATTGACCAAAGTACTCAAGGTATTGAGTTCTGTTCCTGTATTAGGAACAGTATGGCCAGTAGGACAAGGGAGGTTATTCTGCCCCTGTACTCCATACTGGTCAGGCCATACCTTGAGTAGCATGTCCAGTTCTGGGCTCCTCAATTCAAGAGAGATGTTGAGGTGCTGGAAGATGTCCAGAGAAAGGCAACAAAGCTGGTGAGGGTCCTGGAGCACAGCCCTGTGAGGAGAGGCTGAGGGAGCTGGGGGTGTGCAGCCTGCAGAAGAGGAGGCTCAGGAGTGACCTCATTGCTGTCTACAGCTACCTGAAGAGAGGCTGTAGCCAGGTGGGGTTGGGCTCTTCTGCCAGGCAACCAGCAACAGAACAAGGGGACACAGACTCAAGTTGTGTCAGGGAAAGTATAGGCTGGATGTTAGGAGGAATTTCTTCCCAGAGAGAGTGATTGGCATTGGAATGGGCTGCCCAGGGAGGTGGTGGAGTTACCGTCCTTGGGGGCGTTCAAGAGAAGACTGGATGAGGCACTTAGTGCCATGGTCTAGCTGACTGGCTAGGGCTGGGTGCTAGGTTGGACTGGATGATCTTGGAGGTCTCTTCCAACCTGGTTGGTTCTATGATCACACTAGGACAATTCACTTCCCTGGTCCTCCTTGTCACATTGTTTCTGATGCAGGCTAAGATGCTGTTAGCCTTATCTTGAAGTTTAACACAGAGCATGAGGTATAATCATTGAATTATTTGTCCCTGTATTTGATTATACATCAGGTCCTCTTTGGGGGGGAGTGCTTGAATTACTGTTTAAAACCTTCTGTTTCCCTCTTCTTCTAGATGACCTGCTCAGACCACTGCCTACAGAAATACTTAAAAATGACCCAGAGGATCTCCATGAGATTTCAGGAGTATCACATTCAGCAGAACGAAGCTCTGGCAGCTAAAGCAGGACTGCTTGGCCAACCTCGTTAAACACGAGCACTCTGCTCAGACTTTACCAGCAGTGCCAGTGTTCACTGGGCAAGAACACAGCTTGGATTTTCTACTGTCAGGATATATGTCTGGCAACTGAGAGTTCTGGCTGCTGTTCAGACAGTGAAAATCACGAAGGGTTAAACAAGAAGTTAGTCATGGTGGACTGGCAACGGAGGCTGTTCCTGAGATCCTTTTTGCTCCACAGTGAAGTTAAAAATGATACAAGCTTTTTGAGGGCCCACAGACTGGTATGTTTAAATTTCAAGGTGGGGTAGGAAGATTTTCTTTCCTTTCTGCTAGGACTGCTTCAGATAAAAGATTTAAAAAGAAGTGTGATCTGGAAAACCACACTTTATTTAATTCAAGTACAATAAATGGGATCTGTACACTTGTATGTTTGTTTCTTACTTCCTGAGGAGAGGGACTTGAGGGTGCTGCTGGATGAGAAGCTCAATAGGAGCCAGCAGTGTGCACTTGCAGCCCAAAAAGTCAACCAGAGTCTGGGCTGCATCAGAAGTGTGGCCAGCAGGTTAAGGGAGGTGATTCTGCCCCTCTACTCCACTCTGCTGAAACCCCACCTGGAGTACTGCACCCAGCTCTGGAGCCGCCATTACAAGAAGGATGTGGATGTGCTGGAGTGTATCCAGAGATACAGATCCAGAGACCAAGTGGGTTGATCAGAGGGCTGCAGCAGCTCTGCTGTGAGAACAGACTGAAAGAGTTAGGGCTGTTTAGTCTGCAAAAGAGGAGGCTCTGAGGTGACCTTGTGGCCTTCCAATATCTGAAGGGGGCCTAGAAAAAAAGCTGGGGAGGGACTTTTTAGGCTGTCAGGGAGTGACGGGACTGGGGGGAATAGAGCAAAGCTGGAGGTGGGGAGATTCAGACTGGATGTGAGGAGGAAGTTGTTGAGCATGAAAGTGGTGAGAGGCTGGAATGGGTTGCCCAGGGAGGTGGTTGAGCCTGCATGGCTGGAGGTGTTTAAGGCCAAGCTGGATGAGGCTGTGGCCACCCTGATCTAGGGTAGGGTGTTCCTGGCCATGGCAGGGGAGTTGGAACTGGCTGATCCTTGTGGTCCCTTCCAACCCTGACTGATTCTATGATTCCAAGCATAGAGGTCTAGGCTGCTGAGAGCAGTGCTTTCATTTGCTGAGTGCTCATTGCTTCCCAGCTACTATGGAGTCCTGTTCATTCAGTGCTGCTTTTAAGTTGCTAACACCTAACAGAATTAGTGACTTTGTTTCATCAACTGGGGATTTGGGCACATTGTACTTGGGAAGAGCTTCTGTTGAGCTGCCATTACAGAGCCTGATGATCAGTCTTCTGGAGTGCTGGATGGTGATGATCAGAACATCAAGTCAAGGGTGGTTGTAAATGGCAGGCATTTGCTGTAATTAAATAGCTGATGTAGGCAAGGGTGTTCTGCCAGCTTATCCCTAGGTTGTGCTTGCTTCATGCTTCACTAGGTCACTTAAAAGGACACAGGCACTGCTAATGACACACTTGTGTCCCAAGACAACTTCTAGACTCCTTGTTTGCCTTGGGGAAACACAGGGGTCTTCCAAACCCAGCATGATGCACTTTAAGCACTGAGCTTGCTGGCAGTTTTCCTGTTTAATTAAGTGAATGCTACCAGAAAGGACAAAGTATGCACAAAATGCTGTGCTTTTGTGCTGCTGGAAGAATACAGGGAGATGTTTATGGAAGCTTGAGGTCTAGGCTGGATGTTAGGAGGAAGTTGTTGGCAGAGAGAGTGATTTGCATTGGAATGGGCTGCCCAGGGAGGTGGTGGAGTCACCGTCCCTGGAGGTGTTCAAGCAAAGCCTGGCTGAGGCACTTAGTGCCATGGTCTGGTTGATTGTCTAGGGCTGGGTGCTAGGTTGGACTGGATGAGCTTGGAGGTCTCTTCCATCCTGATTGATTCTATGATGTGGTTTGGGGTCCTTTGAATGGACCTTGATGGCTGCAATCCTGCAGTCACTGTCAGTACAGTAGAATGATAGCTCACAGGCACATTTTACCTTAGCTCTAATAACATACAGTAACAAAAGGAACCAAACATCAGGCTTACCACAGCCACTTTGAAATTTCAAGTGATGAATACTCAAACAAAGCTGTTTCACATCAGCTGCCAGGTTCTGCTGCTGAGTGGAAAGGCAACAGCAAGGAACAGAAAAGGTAGGAGGCCTACCCACATGTTTTTGTTGTTACCTTCTCTGTTGCTTTTTATTTCCAGCAGCCTGTTGTCTTTCTGTGCTTAGCTCCCCAGGCTGTGGGTTACTAGGCCATGATGGCAGCACACCTCTCATTTGCATTGGATGCTGCTCTGCTTGCTGCTCTTCAGAGCTCCACAGAATTTGTCCATAGGCCTTTCAAAGGTGGGAGAAACTACTATGTTCCTACAGTCTCCCTCACATGTGTTTTGTACTAGCTGTAGCACTAGCTTGTTCCGATGTAGCCCAAGCCTTGTTACCTTGGAGAAGGCTAAGAGCTACCTCTAAAATAATAAAGGCTAAAAAAGAGCCCAAATAAGGCAGCAAGTGTCCCATGTTTGTTTTTTTCCACAGGAATAACAGGATAATAGCAGCTTCATCGATTGCTACAATTAGGCCACAAATATTCATAGAATCAGAAGAGGTTTNGCAGTGAGGTCTGCCCTGATCCTCCTCTTCTGCAGGCTGCACACCCCCAGTTCCCTCAGCCTCTCCTCAGAGGGCTGTGCTCCAGGCCCTTCACCAGCTTCATCGCCCTTCTCTGGACGCCTTCCAGCACCTCAACATCTCTCTTGAATTGAGGAGCCCAAAACTGGACACAGCACTCAAGGTGTGGCCTGAGAAGTGCTGAGTACAGGAGCAGAATAAACTCCTTTGTCCTACTGGCTACACTGTTCCTGATCCAGGCCAGGATATCATTTGCTCTCCTGCCCACCTGGGCACACTGCTGCCTCATCTTCAGCTACCATCTACCAGCATCTCCGGGTCTCTTTCTGCCTGGCTGCTCTGCAGGCACTCTGTCCCCAGCCTGTAGCACTGCTTGTGGTTGCTGGGGAGTATTCTAACCTCCATGACATAGTTTAATATGGAGCATTTCCCATTCCTCCTCTTGAACAGCTTTAAGTTTGCACAGCCAAAATCAGAATAAAATGAAACTAGAGCTCAGTCTCCATATCCTATGTGAAAGGCAACAGAACTTAAGGCAATGTGCAGGAATGGAGCCAATGCTGACAGAAAGAGGAACAAAGGGTGAAAAGGTGCATCCTGCTGAGGAATAAGTACTGATAAAGATGCGAAGAGAGTGAGCCAGAGAGGAGGTGGGAGGAGAGAGCAGGCAACAGCAGTGCAGCCTTTCAGATACTGTCTTGATGAGAGTGGGCCAGTAAACAGCCATGCATTTGGGGGTGACATTCTTTACCACAGTGTCTGAAAAGGCAGGTCATTACTGGTCAGCTCACATCAAACAGTTTCAAGAGGAGGGGTCAAAGGAGCCTTGCTCCAGAGGGCCCTGTACATCAGTGGTAAAGGCAGAGTGATCAGAGCAATCAGCTGGAAGATTATAAGAGAGTCCTTTAATTCTCTCAAAGATAAAAGCAAAGTCCTACTTTCTATAACCCCTTGCTGAGAGTTTTCAGCTGTTGAATGCTTTGCTGGAAGGCAGGGAAAGGATGTGACTGCAGTCTTCTGCAAGGAAACTGGGGGTTAAACGCCTAACAGCCAGAGACAGATTGTGGCTGAGACCTCAGTGCAAGGAGGAATTTCTCTGTAGTCTTACCTACCTAACTCTGAGAACTGAGGTTTTAAGCAACAGCTCTGGTTTTCACCAGTTTTTATTAGTTAGGAGAGGGACTTGGGGGTGCTGCTGGACGAGAAGCTCAACAGGAGCCAGCAGTGTGCACTTGCAGCCCAGAAAGCCAAGCAGAGCCTGGGCTGCAGCAGGAGAAGTGTGGCCAGTAGGGCCACGGAGGTGATTCTCCGCCTCTACTCTGCTCTACTGAGACCCCACCTGGAGTACTGCATCCAGTTCTGGAGCCCCTGGGACAAGAGGGATGTGGAGATACTGGAGAGTGTCCAGAGAAGGGCCACGAGGATGCTCAGAGGGCTGCAGAAGCTCTGCTTTGAGGACAGACTGAAAGAGTTGGGGCTGTTGAGTCTGGAGGAGGCTCCCAGGTGACCTTCTTGTGGCCTTCCAGGATCTGAAGGGGGATACAAAAAAGCTGGGGAGGGACTTTTTAGGCTATTAGGGAGTGACAGGACTGGGGGGAATGAAGCAAAGCTGGAGATGAGTAGGTTCAGAGTGGAGGTGAGGAGGAAGTTACTGAGCATGAGAGTGGTGAGAGGCTGGACTGGGTTGCCCAGGCAGGTGGTTGAGGCCCCATGGCTGGAGGTGTTTAAGACCAGGTTAGATAAGGCTCTGGCCAGCTTGATCTTGATTAGAGTGTTCCTGGGCATGGCAGGGGGTTGGAACTAGATGATCCTTGTGGTCCCTTCCAACCCTGACTGATTCTCTAAGTCAGCACACAGCATCTGTGGAATCTAGTTCACCCAAACAACACCTCTCTGGCACATAACAAAGTATTTCATACAAATTCCACATCTTCCCCTTCCTTACATAACTGGCATAGCTGGCAGGATTCATGGCAAATTAGGTCAAGATGTACCCAGATGAGGGATTAGAGGAGGAGTAGTTTAGAAATAGCTGACAGGACTGGAAGGGAAATGTTGTTGGATTACTCTGAAGAGCAGGGAAAGAGACATCTCCAGTAACACCTAACAACCCTTCACCAGCAAGGCTCAGAGCGAGTTAAATGAACACTACTTGATAAAACAACCTGGAGGTTCTCACAGCTGTGAGTGAGCTCTAAGTGCTGATTTTTCTTTGCTGGCAAGGAATGGAACAGAAATTACATGTGCTAAAATTTCTGTCCTTTTTGGTAAGCAGTCAGCTGTGCTGGGGAATGAAAGCCAAGAGTAACAAACCAGATGCTTTTCACCTCGGAAAACTATTGGTTGTATTGGAAATGAATAATCATTATGAATATTAATGTATGTATTAATATTATTTTCATTATTAAGACTGAAAACCTCGGGAAAATTCCCTGAGATTCTTTGGACTTATGGTGGCCAGGAAGCAACTGCACAGAATCAAAGAGTTTAAACAAGCAGAACTTGGAAAACAGTAACGCGAAAACAGGAAAAATCCTAACTATGCTTATGGAATCTTGGCATTGACTCCAGCAGATGTACTCACAATGCTTTTGGTCCCTGAGTAAGTCTCCTGTATCAAAGACACTTTCAAACTCGTGATAATGATCCCAGAGTAGCATAGAAAATATTCCAGGCAGAGAGGAGAGATGCTGCTAAGCTGGTGGGTGTGAGCTGCATACGCGTGGCTGCAGTTAATGGGCTGCAAGTGAGGAGAGGCAGGATGGCTCCAGGCTGAACGCAGGAGGGCAGGTGCAGAAAGGTAGGGTTCTAAATCATCTGCCTTTAAATACTACATTTTGAAGATCAAGCTGGCCAATAGGCACTAGCATTATAGTTCCAGCCAATGAATTCAAAGCTTTGTGCCTCCTCAGTTCATTAAGAGAGATGCTGAGGTGCTGGAATGTGTCCAGAGATGGGCAACAAGGCTGGTGAAGGGCCTGGAACACAAACCCTATGAGGAGAGGCTGAGGAAGCTGGAGCCAGGGGGGCTCAGCACCACTTGTGCTGCCCTCATCGTGCCTGCATGGTCAAAGGAACAGAATAGAATCGAATCAACCATGTTGGAAGAGACCTCCAAGCTCATCCAGCCCTATCCAGTCATCTAGACCACGGCACTAAGTGCCTCAGCCAGGCTTTGACTCAACACCTCCAGGGACAGCGACTCCACCACCTCCCTGGGCAGCCCATTCCAATGCCAATCACTCTCTCTGCCAACAACTTCCTCCTAACATCCAGTCCAGACCTCCCCTGCCACAGCTTGAGGCTGTGTCCCCTTGTTCTGTTGTTGGTTGCCTGGCAGCAGAGCCCAACCCCACCTGGCTATAGCCTCCCTTCAGGTGGTTGTAGACAGCAATGAGGTCTGCCCTGAGCCTCCTCTTCTGCAGGCTGCACACCCCCAGCTCCCTCAGCCTTTCCTCATAGGGTTTGTGTTCCAGACCTCTCACCAGCTTCATCACCCTTCTCTGGACACACTCCAGCACCTCAACATCTCTCTAAATATTATAAAGAGCAGGTAGCTGTAGAGCTGGAGCAGAATCAACCAGCACAGCTCTGCTCAGAAACAGAAAGAGGATTTCTCTGAAATTGGGAAGGAGGAGGAATAGCCACATAAATAGCACTGAGACAATTCAAAACAAAGAGGAAGCCAGGAAAGCCTTATTCTTAGAAAGAGTGAGAACCAGCCTGCTTTCACAACTGAGATGGCTTTATCTGCTTTCCTTAGCTGACAGAGATGTAGTTGTCATCAGGCTGTGACTAATCACAAAATCCACCACTCAATGGCATTAAAACAAGCACATGTTCCAAGAATGAGAGAATGGTTTGGGTTGGAAGGGATCCTAAAGATCTAGTTCCAACCCCTCTGCCATGGACAGGGACACCTTCCATGAAACCAGGTTCCTCAAGGTCCCATCCAGCCTGGCTTTGAACAGTTCTAGAGTTGGAATCACAGAATCACAGAATCAGTCAATTAGAAGGGAGCAGAAGGATCATCTATTTCCACCCCCCTTGACAAACCCAGGGACACCCTTCCCTAGAGCAGGCTGCCCACAGCCTCATCCAGCCTGGCCTTAAACACCTCCAGCCATGGGGCCTCAACCACCTCCCTGGGCAACCCATTCCAGCCTCTCACCACTCTCATGCTCAACAACTTCCTCCTCACCTCCACTCTGAATCTCCCCACCTCCAGCTTTGCTCCATTCCTCCCAGTCCTGTCACTCCCTCAGAGCCTAAAAAGTCCCTCCACAGCTTTTTTGGAGGCCCCCTTCAGATCCTTGAAGGCCACAGTAAGGTCACCTGGGAGCCTCCTCTTCTCCAGACTGCACAGCCCCAACTCTTTCAGTCTGTCCTCACAGCAGAGCTGCTGCAGCCCTCTGAGCATCCTCCTGGCCCTGCTCTGGACACACTCCAGCATCTCCACATCCCTCTTGTAATAGGGACTCCAGAGCTGAATTCAGTACTCCAGGTGGGGTCCCAGGAGTAGAGAGGGAGAATCACCTCCCTCAACCTGCTGGCTACACTCAACAACTTCCCTGGTCAAACTGTTCTAGTGCCTCACCACCCTCACGGTGAAGAATTTCTTTCTAATGCTGATTCTATGATAGGTTGGACTTACCTTAAAGGTCTTTTCCAACCTGATGAAGTCTGTGGATTAAAACACACACACAGAGAAACCCCAAAACCAACAAACCCACAGAAAACTAACTTACATATTCCTCCAAAACACCGGATGAGACTAAAGAATCTGGGGAAGCAAACAAAAATC
Source organism: Tricholaema leucomelas (assembly GCA_013400475.1). Lineage (NCBI taxonomy): Eukaryota > Metazoa > Chordata > Aves > Piciformes > Lybiidae > Tricholaema lacrymosa > Tricholaema leucomelas. The sequence goes on along the minus strand of WAAF01015566.1, from coordinate 255,015 downwards.
CTTCCAGTAAATGACATCTACTTAGGGGTAACTAATAAAAGTGAGTAATTTTCAACTCTCCCAGAGACCTCTTAAGAAAATCATCCTATTTGGTGGCAGATAATATGGCAGAGTGACAGCTTTCCTTGACATATGAGGGCAACAGCTGGATAAATAGCATGAGCTAATTATAAGATGTGGTTCTTTCTAAGCCCCAGTATTACAGTCAGTCAGGCTCTGGTATCATCCCCATTGGTTCCACTACTTTCTTAGGTTCTTTACATCTCCAGAGGTAAACTTTAGAATAGAACAGAATCAATCAGGTTGGAAGAGACCTCCAAGATCATCCAGTCCAACCTAGCACCCAGCCCTATCCAGTCAACTAGACCATGGCACTAAGTGCTTCATCCAGTCTTTTCCTGAACACCCCCAGGTAGAATTATCCTGCACACTGTAGCAAATAACAAAATCCCAAGTAGAGAGAAGTAAAACTAACCAAGAATGTACTGCTCAGTGATGCAAGGGCACAGTGAAGTAAACAGTTCGACACACTTCTGTTAACACATTCAGCTTTTGGCTCCAGCTTCTGTCTTCTGCCTCATCCCTCAGGTTTGTTTCAAGTCATCAAACCAAGCGTGCTCTGTTCTCTAAAAACAACAGCGTTTCACAGCCTTTCTTACTTACTGCTGCAAAAGAAAAAACATCCAGTAAATGCCACCCAGAAAGCCAAAGATATTTTTAATGTAGAAAAGGAACATTTTAAAGGAATGTTCATTTCTTTAATGCCAAGATTCCATCTGATTGAGAAACCTCTCTGGAAAGAGAAGGCGTGCTCAGGAGTGGGTAGTCTGAAAAGCAGATCATAAAATCAACCAGGTTGAAGAGACCTCTAATGGCACAGAATCAACCAGGCTGGAAGAGACCTCCAAGATCATAGAATCATAGAACCAACCAGGTTGAAGAGACCACTAAGATCACAGAATCAGTCCAGGTTGGAAGAGAGAGAGAATTCACTTCTCTCGCCCTGCTGGCCACACTTCTGATGCAGCCCAGAATCTGGTTGGCTCTCCAGGACGCAAGAGCACACTGCTGGCTCATGTTGAGCTTCTGATCCACCGGCACCCCAAGGTCGCTCTCCTCAGGGCTGGTCTCCAGCATTGTCCAGCCCAAACTATTACCCAGTCCTGTCCAATCAACCAGACCATGGCACTAAGTGCCCCAGCCAGGCTTTGCTTCAACACCTCCAGGGATGGCAATTCCACCACCTCCCTGGGCAGCCCATTCCAATGCCAATCACTCTCTCTACCAACAACTTCCTCCTAACATCCAGCCTAGACCTCCCCTGCCACAACTCCAGACTGTGTCCCCTTGTTCTGTTGCTGCTTGCCTGGCAGAAGAGACCAACGACACCTGGCTACAGCTTCCCTTCAGTTACTTGTAGACAGCAATGAGGTCAGCCCTGAGCCTCCTCTTCTGCAGGCTGCACACCCCCAGCTCTCTCAGCCTCTCCTCACAGGGCTGTGCTCCAGGCCCCTCACCAGCCTTGCTGCCCTTCTCTGGACACCTTCCAGCACCTCAACATCTCTCCTGAATTGAGGAAGCCAGAACTGGACACAGCACTCAAGTTGTGGCCTGCCAGTGCTGAGTACAGGGGCAGAATAACCTCCCTTGTCCTGCTGGCCACACTGCTCCTGATACAGGTTAGGATGCCACTGCCTCTCCTGCCCAACTGGGCACACTGCTGGCTTATGTTCAACTACTCTCTACCAACACCCCCAGGTCCCCTTCTGCCTGGCTGCTCTCAGCCACTCTGTCTCCAGCCTGTAGTGCTGCTTGGGGTTGTGGTGGCCAAAGTGTAGAACCCTGCACTTGTTCAATCTCATAGCCCATTGGCCTCTGCCCACCCATCCAGCCTGGCAGGGTCTCTCTGCAGGGCTCTCCTACCCTCCAACAGATTCGCACCTGCTCCTAGCTTGGTGTCATCTGCAAACTTACTGATGCTAAACCCAATCTCCTTTAATAGGACTTTATGTCCTTGCATGCAAATGTTTCAATCATTTTCCAACTTTCAGATATATTCAACTACAAAAATAATAAATCTGTCAGCAATCTGACAACTCCTTCTGTCAGCTGCAGGAGGTGGGGCAAAGGCTGAATTCTCTTGAAGCCCTTTTTTAACAGAATCATAGAATGAACCAGGTTGGAAGAGACCTCCAACATCATCCAGTCCAACCTATCACTCAGCCCTTCCCAATCAACCAGACCATGGCACTAAGTGCCTCATCCAGGCTTTGCTTGAACACCTCCAGGGACAGTGACCACCTCCCAGTTCTAAGCAGTCTTTGATCCTGTAATCTGAATTCTGGTGTGTTGGGTTTTGTTTTTTTTACCTCCTAACTAAGCTTGAAATAACAGCTATAATTTTGAGGGAAAACTGTGAAAGCCTAGAAGAGAACAGCAGGAAGCCTGCCAAGAGGCTGCTTAAAGCTGATACTGAAAAAAACACCCTAAAAATCCTAATTCATTATAATCAGAATTAGTGCATCTCAACAGCATGAACTCTCAATTAAGGCAAGGGAACACACTTTGGAATATATTTGACATCAACAAAGCAGAAGCAGATTGTAGTAAAGGGAGAAGTAAAAAAGAATTCATTTTAAAAATCCATTGGCAGTTGGTGTTGATTTCATCTTTAGCACTGCACACTCCCATGTTACTTTGTTAACCTTTTTTCCCTGTGGTGCTTTTAAATGTCGTAAGAAACTGCCTGAAACATCTACTGAATCAGCTGGCTGACTGCTAGACTGCTTGCCAGAAAGATAAAACCAGAAAGTCAGTAACACAGCAGAGGCTTTACCTGTGGCTTGGCAGAAAGTTCAGCTTTTCTCACAGATTTAGTGGCCTGCCAGAACAGCAACACTGGTTGTTACTGGGGGAGTGTGGGTGGCTGATCATGACTACTAGTGCAAGGTAGACAGGGGGAGAGAGGAAAGTCTCCATGTCAAAGAGCAATCACCTGTTAGAATGGGCTTCCATGTTCATGAAACCATACCTTGCTTCTTTCATGTGATACATGTCCAGAGAAGGGTGATGAAGCTGGTGAGTGGCCTGGAACACAGCCCTGTGAGGAGAGGCTGAGGGAGCTGGGGGTGTGCAGCCTGCAGAAGAGGAGGCTCAGGGCAGACCTCATTGCTGTCTACAACTCCCTGAAAGGAGGCTGTAGCCAGGTGGGGTTGGTCTCTTCTGCCAGGCAAGCAGCAACAGAAGAAGGGGACAGAGTCTGGAGTTGTGCCAGGAGAGGTCTAGGCTGGATGTTAGGAGGAGTTGTTGGCAGAGAGAGTGATTGGCATTGGAATGGGCTGCCCAGGAAGGTGGTGGAGTTGCCATCCCTGGAGGTGTTCAAGAAAAGCCTGGATGAGGCACTTGGTGCCATGGTCAATAGGGTTGGGTGCTAGGTTGGTCTGGATGAGCTTGGAGGTCTCTTCCAACCTGGTTGATTCTATGATTCTCGAGAGGAGAAGCACACACTCACAGTTTAGGACGAAGTAAAGACAGTTAGAACCCATCCATCAGGTCTGCATGCTGTACCTGCCCTTAGACCTCACACAATCTGTAGACAGACATTAGGTATGTGCAAGAGATGTAATTCATCCTACAGTTTCACTGAGTTTAAAAATTAGTTCTGCAAATATTATNAACATCCAGCCTAGACCTCCCCTGGCACAACTCCAGACTGTGTCCCCTTCTTCTGTTGCTGCTTGCCTGGGAGAAGAGACCAACTCCCACCTGGCTACAGCCTCCCTTCAGGTAGTTGTAGACAGCAATGAAGTCACCCCTCAGCCTCCTCTTCTCCAGGCTAAACAACCCCAGCTCCCTCAGCCTCTCCTCACAGGGTTTGTGTTCCAGGCCTTCCACCAGATTGGTTGCTCTTCTCTGGACACATTCCAGTGTCTCAACATCTCTCTTGAATTGAGAAGCCCAGAACTGGACACACTAGAAGATAGAGATGTAGAGAGAAGTTAGGTATGTGGAAGAGATTTAACTGATCCTACAGTTTCACTAAGTTTAAAAATCACTTCTGCAAAGATTATCATAGAACATTAGGAAGTTAGGAGGAAGTTCTTTACAGTGAGGGTGGTAAGGCACTGGAACGGGTTGCCCAGGGAGGTTGTGGATGCTTCCTCCCTGGAGGTGTTTAAGGCCAGGCTGGATGAGGCCTTGAGCAGCCTGCTCTAGTGGGAGGTGTCCCTGCCTATGGCAGGGGGTTGGAGCTGGATGATCCTTGAAGTCCCTTCCAACCTAAACCATTCTATGATTCTATGATTCTATGATTACCACTATTTATCATGGAAGAGGAAGTCTGAGAAAATGTGACCCATTTTATTTCCTTTTGAATGAGTATTGCTTTTTATTCATAGCTATTATAAGATGAACAGTAAAAGTTAGCTCTGAAAAAAAAAAAAAAAAAAAGTCTTTACAAGCGAGATTGATGGAGATTAATTTCCCTATTTAGGTTAAGTCCAGACATTTACAAGAACAACCACTTAAAAATAGAATATAAAGCCTATGTTTAAAACATGGCCTTTATTAACGCTGTCTCGTGAGCTCCATATTTATCTTACATTGAAATAGTTCTGCTTTGCTTAAGAAAAGACAGAAAAAGTGCATTTACAAGAGTACTTTTTCTTTAATTTTCTGCAAAAAAAAAAAAAAATATATATATATATATATATATGGATAAGAATTGGAACCACAAAAGTTGACAAATGCTGCAAAATGATCATTTCCAGAAACATCCATTGTAGTAATGCTACGCCGTCACTAGTGTTTCCTTCTGCCTTTATGCCTTGTGAACCAGAAGATCCTGCTATATAAGTCTAGAGCATCTAGGTTATTACTCTACAGCATATTAAACACAGGAGGTGCGGGGTGGGGGGAAAAGAAGAGGTGAAGAACCTCTTTCAATTTACAAACATGGATAAAAAAAATTGATTAAAAAAAAAACAAACCAGGAAATCACCTTTTATACATCATGTATATGCAAACTGCTTTAAACACATGGTTTGGGAGGAGTTATTTACAAACTAACCCATCCGCGGGGACAATGCCCGGACGGAGCGCACAGAGCGGCTTTACGGTCGCGTCTCGGCTTTGGGAGAGAAGAGAAATTCGTTGGGCAGTAGAGCAAACAGAAAGGGCAACCCAAGGAATTTTGTTCCTCAAAAGAAGAGTAGTAGGACTGCCAAAGTTGTCAGATAAAGCCGGAGTTTAACCCAGATGCCTGCTTCCAGACTTGGCCGGGGGGGGTGTGGGGGGTGTGTGCAGAGGACGCGCGGACAGAGCCATGTGAAACACAGGTGCGGCTACTGGGTACACACCTCCTTACAAGCCCATCACTGATCAGGGTTTGGTTGTTGTTGCTGTTGAAAGAGTGAACTAACCTAGATATTTTTTTTTTTTTTTAATTTCATTTTTAATTGTTTGTTTTGCCTTTTTTTTTTTTTCCAATTTTATTAATATCTTAAAAAATACATAAAAATACAACATCCAATGTCTGAATAAATATATTTAACAAGTTGCAAGATACCCTTATTTTACACACACAAAAAGAAAAGAAAAGAAATTTTCAGCTTTAGAAATCTTGTTAAATAACTTCACTGTGGTTTATATATTTCATTTTTCCTCTTTTTTTTTTTTTGTTTGGTTTTTTTTTTTTTTCATTTTTTCTTCTTTTCGTAACAAAATAAAACCTCTGAAATTACATAGAAAAAAAGACAAAATATTTTTGTCAAGGGATAAGATAGTCCACTGAAAACCTATTCACAATTCCACTGTAAACATTAATAAACATTAAAATAGTTGCATAATTGTGTGCTCAAAAAATCCTATAAAAAGTGGAAGACTTTATTACAACTGTAGTTTTCAGTCAACTACACTTCCTTTCACAATTTATTTTGTCCCATTTACACCTTTTAGAACTGGGCACACTGCTGAACACATACTTTGGCAGTTCTGTAGAGCAAGTGCTTCCACAAAGAGGAACTACTCACCACAAGTTACCGTACAGCTTGGTGAAAGTGCAGCAGTTACTCGAGTCTTTTGATAATACTCTGGGTGTCTGCTTGGCTCACTTGCTTTTCTAAGATCTCCCTAGAACACCTGAATGCTTCACTGGACATAACTTCTCAAATTTGATAAGTGCCCTTTCTCTGCATTAATGAAAAAACAAAAACAAAAAAGACAAACACAATGACAAGCATGTCACGTTGTGCCTAAAAAACCTTCAGTTACCAATGAGCTTAAATTCTCTGAACAGTAAATTAAACCGAAGAAGAGGGTAGGAGGGGAGAACAGGTAGAGTCCAGCAGTGGAAGTGTGTACAGGATATACTTGGCAATGTCAAACCAGTTGAGTGCTTTCTGTGGTTGAATTTCACCATTTATGTCCATGGCAGCAAGTTGCTGGCAAGGCAAAGAAATGTTTATCACCTGCATTCTACAGCAAGCACGTTTTGAGGAGGAGAAGATGATGATGGACTCATTCCAGTGTCTGATGAAGCAGATGACATGGAGGCTCCTGTATGTGACACTGAACACAAATAACAACAGATCAGCATTAGGCTATCAAAGCACATGTCAAGGATGAAAGTTTCCTTGTTAGTAGGTTTTTAAAAAGACCCCAAAGCTGCAGAGTCACTGAAAACTGGTAGCAAAGTTTTTACCAGTTGCTTTCTGTGGCTGTTTGAGCTCGATTTCTAGCTCAGACACAACAAAATTCAGAACAGAGAAACTTAGAAGTGGAAGCTCTGAGTGGAGAGGTGAATGTTCCAGGGATAGGCCATATAATGGCAACAATGGATAAGTTAATATCATTTCATTGGAGCATTGGATTACAGGATGTTAGGGAGTGGAAGGGACTCAAGGAGATCATCCAGTCCAACCCCCCCGCCAGAGCAGAACAATACTCTCTAACACAGATCACAGAGGAACACATCCAGACAGGCCTTGAAAAGCTCCAGAGAAGGAGACCCCACAACCTATCAAGAGCTTTATGTCATGGAAAAGCTTAGATTGGAAGGTACCTCAGAGATCATCTGCTCCAACCTCTCCACCACAGGTAGGGTCATCTCTTAATTAGATTTGGCTGCTCAAGGCCTCATCCATCCCGGCCTCCTCAGGGAGGAGGCATCCACAGCCACCCTGAGCAGCCTGTTCCAGAGTCTCACCACCCTCATACTGAAGAACTTCTTCCTAAGATACAGTCCCCTTGCTGCTTCTGCTGCTATCTTCCCCATCTTCCTTAAGGTCATCATATTTCTGTAATAAGAGTGCCACACTTTCCCTGATGTATTCACTCACACTGGAGCAGTAACCTCACCACTCCTGCAGCACAGCCCAGCTGAGAAGATCAATCAGATCAGTCACTACACTGAAAACTCAGACCAAGCTTGTACTCGAAGTTCAAGTTTCTGATAGGCATTTGCAAGATAGTGGATGTTTGTGTTTCTGGAAAGCCACAAATACTCTTTGTGGTAGTTTGAGGGGGTCCCAGGTCCCCTTGAAACAAAGCCATAAGGACAGAGGCTCATTCCAGGGGGATGGACCTGCTCATCCCAGGATATTATAATATCGTTCTATTCCCTTTCTGGTATTGCAGTTTATAAGATAGTGCTTGATGCACTTCTCCCCCTTCTCATCCCTGCCTTCACTTCTCTGAGCAGCATGCACTCTTACCTTATGGTTCATGGGGGAGTTGGCAGGCCACTGAGGCCTTGTGGGCCCAGCTCAGGAGGGGCAGCTTTGGCCTACCTTACATGCTGACTGAGGGGTTGAAGGGGTGGAGGATTCTAGAAGCCCAGTTTGGGCCTACTGGATTTTATACTTATTCTACCTGATTGCCTTTTACATNAGCCACTCTAAGGTCTCCTGGAAGCCTTCTCTTCTCCAGGCTGCAGAGCCCCAACTCTCTCAGCCTGTCCTCATAGCAGAGCTGCTGCAGCCCTCTGATCATCTTCGTGGCTCTCCTCTGGACCCGCTCCAGCAGTTCCATGTTCTTCTTGTGCTGGGGGCTCCAGAACTGCACACAGTACTCCAGGTGGGGTCTGACGAGAGCAGAGTAAAGGGGGAGAATCCCCTCCCTTGCCCTGCTGCCCACACTGCTCTTGCTGCAGCCCAGCACACGGTTGGCTGTCTGTCTATATATGTATATATACATATATATATGTATGCTCTTACAAATAGAACCTCTCTCTAAACTTCCAATCAATGTACAATGTCCTCATTCTTACTCCCGAAAAGGGATAAGAGTTGATTCTGTTCTGCAGAATGCTTGTGGCCCAAACTGGAACGCTCTTATGTATACATACAAATATGATAAACATTAGAACACTGATATTTCCCCCAAAAGTACTGTCAGTTAAACTCTGAGTTATGTAGTTTCAAGCAGATTAACCCCTCTCAGGGGAAACATAAATCAGGAAGTTACCTTCTCTGTCTTTCTTTTTTAATCGCTTTCTTCTCCTATCTATGGTCGCTACTTCGGACTTCAAGGACATGTAGTATTTCCGTATTTCCTGTAGCTTTTCTTGTAAGAAGGAGATCTTTTCAGTGCTGCTCATATTGTCCAGTTCATCTGAAAAGCAGGAAGAAAAAAATACACCTTCATCAAGGTGGATTTCAACAAATGCAATTGTTGAGTCTATGAGATGCGGTGCAGAGTATCGCACATTCCCCTAATCACACCATAAAAGGCCTATACCTAACTTAGAATCCCAAAATAGGCTCTGAAAGAGTATTTCCTTCCAAATGCCCTCTAAGCAAGTCACTTAAAGAAGAAAACAAAACGAACAAAAGCCAAAACAATGAAAAAAAGGAACTTACTGAGCTGAAAACTCCATTTGTACACTCTAGGCGAAGCATTCTGGTGGTGGTGTTTCTCTTTGTGTTTATCCTTCTCTCCGTCTTTGATGTGAGGTGAAATCACTCTTGCAGGTGATCGAGAAATCTTCTGTGGTTTGGATGCATTTAATTGTTTCACAGGAGTACATTTACTGGAACTGTCCAGGACAGGAAGGTCTTCACTGTCACTGCTTTGTCCTGCAGTAAGAAAAAGGTATTTGGACTTCAAAAACATAACCTTGACCTCATTGCTGTTTACAACTACCTGAAGGGAGGCTGTAGTCAGGTGGGGTTGGTCTCTTTTCCCGGGCAACCAGCAACAGAACAAGAGGACACAGTCTCAAGTTGTACCAGAGGAGGTGTAGGCTGGATGTTAGGTGGAAGTTGTTGCCAGAGAGAGTGATTGGCATTGGAATGGGCTGCCCAGGGAGGTGGTGGAGTCACCGTCCCTGGAGGTGTTCAGGAAAAGGCTGGCTGAGGCACTTAGTGCCATGGTCTGGTTGACTGGATAGGGCTGGGTGCTAGGTTGGACTGGATGAGCTTGGAGGCCTCTTCCAACCTGGCTGATTCGATTTGATTCAATTCTATTTTATTCTATTGTATTCTAATGTGAGGTGTCCCTGTCCATGGCAGGGGGGGCTGTAGCTAGATGATCTTTGAGGTCCCCTCCAGCTCTGACAATCCTATGATTCCAATATTTCAGGTTGATAGTTTAAAGTGACAACAACGCTGCAACAGGGCCTAAATACATCACCTCATTGAATGTGACGATCGCCAAAAGAGAGATACAGGAACACAAAAATCAGTTTCTGTAGCAAGTTAAAACAGTCACACACTTGAGATAAAACCCACATAAGATTCCTTTGACTGAAAAGTTCTTTTTAGCATCAAACATTTTTTCACTCCATACTTCATAAACACATTTTTTCCCCCATAAGCACCAGTCCCAGGACTCAGTTCTCCTCGGAATGAGCTCCCCTAACTCAAATTCATAACCAAACCTATATATAAAATTCAAGATAATGGTAAATATTTAATAACTGGAAATGATGAGGACAGCAAGCCCTTGTAAATGTTGACAGGCAGCATGACTTTCCCCCTCTCTCCTCCTCCAGGAATGTACCTGTTCCATTCTTTTCATTTTTGGCTGCAGCATTTGTTCGCTTTGGAGTACGCTTTTGTTTCTTCGCCAGTGTTCCGCTGTTGCTGTCGCTGGGCCTTTTTTGACCTACACAAAAAGGAAACAAAATGATGCCTCAAGCATGTCTTCTAACAGGGAGGTCTTCTTTATAAGGAACAACAAGAGTTTAAAAATCAGAAGCCAAAACACGACAGCAATTTCTAGCTACGTAACACCAGGCTTAAGACAACTTAGAGCAGAGAACAACCATGCGCAGGCAGCACTCACCTTTCTCCCCGATATCCCTCTCTTGCACAGCTATGCTACAATTGCTTGAGGTTGTACTGGCTTCAAAGCCATTAGCAGACTCGCTCTCACAGAGGCCTTCTTGAGACTCTTCTGCCACGCTGTCCACTTCAATTGTCATGTCACTTTCACTCTTGATACTGCGCGACTCGTCCTGGCTAAGCGTAAGCGGTGAGGCCACTGAGAAGCTCGGCTGGACAGCTGCGGGTAAGGCAGACGGATTTGAATTTGAAGCATTCGGGTCTGGCTTTTCTGATACTGTGTCTTCACTGCTGCTCTTCTCCTTTTCATCCAAGTCATCCAAGTCTACTTCATGGCACAGCAAAGTTTCAGGGCCAATTTGAGGCATGGCATCATCCTCGTCCTTTAAGGGAACGTTCTCGTTCGCTTCGGAAGGACGTTCGAAGTTCTCATGCCTCGGCTCTTGACTGTGCTGAACAGATTCTGCCACCAGCGATGGCATTTCTTCATTTTCAGTTCTGACAGACTCTTCAGCATTCAGCCCTCTACATTCTTCTGCTCCAGTACATTCATTGGTCCTCTCTTCAGATACAATATTTGGCACTTCCATCTCACTCTCTCGTCGATTTCTCTTCTCAGGCGATGCCTGTTCCAAAGTTTTCCTTTTCAAAAGCTTCTTATCTTTTGTAGAAGGTTCTGTTTCACTTTCAGTAGTGCTGGAAATGTCTTTACAGTCCAAGGAAGATACATCTAATCTTTCAGGTTCTGTTAGAGATTCATTTGCCACCTCTTCTTGGCTTCCTGGTGAAATTTTTGCATTCTCTAGAGGGGCATCTTTTGTCTTGCTCCTCCTCCCTTTTCCTTTGGGCGATTTTTCAGCCTCTCTTTTGATTGCTTCTATTTGTTCTGTTTTATTTCCAAAGACCTGAACGATTTGTTCAGTTTCTTCAACTTCCAGTTTCAGTGCTTCTAGTGGCTGTACTTCAGTCCTGTCATTTTCTTTTAATACATGAGGCATCTTTGGGTTTTCTTCATCTAGCTTTTCATCATGTAGCTTTTCATTTTTTTCCAGTTCTGAAGTTTCTGGAGAGAATTCTTCATTCAAATTCTTTTCAGATGACTCATCTGCTTCACTGTCAGATGAACCAGAGTCTAAAAAAGAGTACATGAAAAAAGGACACAGCACCCTAAATCACCACTTAGAGCACATATTTCTTTTCTTTAATCCCTAAAACATTTTTTTGTTCTATGTTCAATGGTGTTCCTATCTGTTTACAATAAATTACTCCAAGCTTTAAAACTCTGGCATTATTCAACACAATTAACTGCAGTTCTTATTTTCCACTCAATGAGTGTCTACAATACTACAAAAGTAGCAACAGTACCATCAGAGTTCAAGGAGAATCCGGATGGTGTTCTTAGTCATACAGTTTAATTTTAGGCAGTCCTGTGAGGAGCAGGGAGCTGGACTCGATCTCCAGGAGTCACAGAATCATAGAATCAATCAGGTTGGAAGAGACTTCCAAGCTCATCCAGTTCAACCTAGCAACCAGCCTTATCCAGTCATCTAAATCAAGGCACCAAATACCTCAGCCAGGCTTTTCTTGAACATCTCCAGGGACAGCAACTCCACCACCTCCCTGGGCAGCCCATTCCAATGCCAATCACTCTCTCTGACAACAACTTCCTCCTAACATCCAGTCTAGACCTCCCCTGGCACAACGCCAGACTGTGTCCTCTTGTTCTGTTGCTGGTTGTCTGGCAGAAGAGACCAACCCCACCTGGCTACAGCCTCCCTTCAGGTAGTCATAGACAGCAATGAGCTCTGCCCTGAGCCTCCTCTTCTGCAGGCTGAACACCCTCAGCTCCCTCAGCCTCACCTGAGGGGCCCAGAACCGGACACAGCACTCAAGGTGTGGCCTGAGCAGTACTGAGTACAGGGGCAGAGTAACCTCCCTTGTCCTACTGGCCACACTGCTCCTGATACAGGCCAGGATGCCATTGGCTCTCTTGGCCATCTGGGCACACTGCTGCCTCATCTTCAGCTAATATCCATCAGTACCCCCAGGTCCCTTTCTTCCTGGCTGCTCTCCAGTCACTCTGTCCCCAGCCTGTAGCACTGCTTGGGGTTGTTGTGGCCAAAGTGCAGAACCCTGCCCTTGGCCTTGTTAAATTTCATCCCCTTGGCCTCTGCCCACCCATCCAGCCTGGCCAGGTCCCTCTGCAGGGCTCTCCTACCCTCCAACAGCTCCACACCTGCTCCTAGCTTGGTGTCATCTACAAACTTACTGATGCTGGACTCAATCCCCTCATCCAGATCATCAACAAAGACGTTGAACAGGACTGGGCTCATCACTGATCCTTGGGGAACATCACTAGTGGCAGTTGCCAACTGGATGTGGCACCATTCACTACCACTCTCTAGGCCCAACCTCCTAGCCAGTTCTTGACCCATATCAGAGTGAATCCAAGCCATGTGCTACCAGCTTGGCCAGGAGCTTGTTGTGGCAGATGGTGTCAAAGGCTTTGCTGAAGTCCAGGCAGACTACATTCACAGCCTGCCCCTTCCAAATTAAAATATTCTGTAATTCTATTACTAATATTTCCCAAATAAGCAAATACAAACAAATTACAGTTTCTAGTAGCAAAAATAGTTTGGCAGACTCCCATGCTTTGGTGTGTCAGTACTTATGCCTCCACCTGACACTACAAAGATGAAAAATAAGGCTCCTCCCTTCCACACATCCTCAAACAGAAAAAAACCCAAACCAAACAAACAAGCAAACAAACCCCTCTTGTTCAACATCTGCTGGTAACATGGACAGTGGCACTGAGTGTACCCTCAGCAATCCTGCTGATGACACCAACCTGTGTGGTGCAGCAGACATGCTGGAGGGAAGGGATTTCTATCCAGAGAGACCCTGACAGGCTGCAGAGGTGGGCACAAACCAATCTCAGGAGGTTCAACAAGATCAAGTGCAAGGTGGCTCAAGGCAACGCCAAGCACAAATGCAGGCTGGGCAGTGAGTGGCTGGAGAGCAGCCCTGAGGAGAGGGACTTGGGGGTGCTGCTGGATGAGAAGCTCAACAGGAGCCAGCAGTGTGCACTTGCAGCCCAGAAAGTCAAACAGAGCCTGGGCTGCAGCAGCAGAAGTGTGGCCAGCAGGGCCAGGGAGGTGATTCTCCTCCTCTACTCTGCTCTGGTGAAACCCCACCTGGAGTACTGCATCCAGTTCTGGAGCCCCCAAGACAAGAGGGATGTGGAGATGCTGGAGTGTGTCCAGAGAAGGGCCATGAGGATGCTTAGAGGGCTGCAGCACCTCTGCTATGAGGACAGATTGAGGGAGTTGGGGCTGTTGAGACTGGAGAAGAGGAGGCTCCTAGGTGACCTACTTGTGGCCTTCCAGTATCTGAAGAGGGCCTACAAAAAAGCTGAGGAGGGACTTTTTAGGCTCGCAGGAAGTGACAGGAATAGGGGGAATGGAGCAAAGCTGGAGGTGGGGAGCTTCAGACCGGCCATGAGGAGGAAACTGTTGAGCATGAGTGTGGTGAGAGGCTGGACTGGGTTGCCCAGGGAGGTGGTTGAGGCCCCATGGCTGGAGGTGTTTAAGGCCAGGCTGGATGAGGCTGTGGGCAGCCTGCTCTAGGGTAGGGTGTCCCTGGCCATGGCAAGGAGGTTGAAACTAGATGGTCCCTTCCAACCCTGCCTGATTCTATGAAACATCAACCAAAATCCAAACAAGCAAACCAAACTCCTTCAAACCCTTCCATACTACAATATGGACATTTCTTTGCTCAACTATTGCAGGAACCATGCACCACAGCCAAACCAAGTGTTATTACAATACCAGAGGACTATTTCAGGACTTGTACTAAAAAAAAATGGTGATTTCACTTCTGTTCTTGTTCACAGAGACTTAAAATCACCAAAACTATTGTTGCCACTTGTATATAATTAACAACTCTGCTGGATGATGTAGTACTGATGATGAGGACTTCATTATCACAACAAAGACTATCATTATACCATTACATTTGGTCTGTTCAAGATTAGGACTGAAAGGTCTTGGCTAAAGACAGAACAACTCTCACAGCCATTTTCATGCTAAACTACTGTGAGCAAACTGTGCTCCTCAGCAGTGTCAGCTCAACTGCTTCCTCAATAAAATTAACAGGGAGGAAAAAGTATAGCAGGAAAAAAAGGTAAGAAATAGAAATCAAATCTCTTTTCCAAAAATTACTGAAAAAAAAAAAAAAGCCTGTGCTTGTTTGAGCCTAGCTGGGATATTATGGTGAGAAGAATTAGAATATAGGCTGTGAAAAGAAACAATGGAGATGTCTGCTGCATTCATAAGCTTGCTCAGGTGTATAAAAACGAGAACATGAACATAGATAACAGAGTTTGCTCTCTGGCTTTGAGATGCATTTCTCTCTCTCTAACCTGCTGTCTATGTGACTAATCCTTTTGCTTCCTAACTACCCTGGCTGACCCTCCAAACTCACCCTGAACATAAGGCAAAGTCTGGGGTGAAGTAGAGGGGTGGAAAGAAGGTGGAAGGGTGGTTGGGAGCCCCTCCTGGGGACTCTGGTTCTGGGAGGGCTGCTGTGTTTCTGGAGAAGAGGAGGCTCAGAGGTGACCTCATTGCTGTCTACAACTACCTGAAGGGAGGCTGTAGCCAGGTGGGGGTCGGTCTCTTCTGCCAGGCAAGCAGCAACAGAACAAGGGGACACAGTCTGAAATTGTGGCAGGGCAGGTTCAGGCTGGATGTTAGGAGAAAGCTGTTGGCAGAGAGGGTGATCGGCATTGGAATGGGCTGCCCAGGGAGGTGGTGGAGCCACCGTCCCTGGAGGCGATCAAGAAAAGACTGGATGAGGCACTCAGTGCCATGGTCTAGTTGACTGGATAGGGCTGGGTGCTAGGTTGGACTGGATGAGCTTGGAGGTCTCTTCCAACTTGGCTGATTATATTCTACTCTAACTTGTAGAGAGCAAAACCTGCAGCAAAGCTGTGTTTTGTTCCACTGCTCATACGCCGACTGGTTAAGCAGGACTTAAAAGCTGCTGACAGCACTGCGTTCGCTGACGATGCCATATTAATTACATCACTGTTTACATGCACTTCCATGCCAGAACAGCAGTGCACCAGATGTACCTTCTGTTCCATTTGGTAATGGTGAGGAATCTGACAAGTTGTTCCGTGCACTCCTGGCTCCTGATTTACCTTCGCTATTGGGCGTTTTGGATAAACCGCAAGATGTGTTTGATGGAAGAGTAGATTTCAGAGGGGGTCGCCCACGCTTTGATTTCTGTTTCTCCTCATCCTTTTCACTGTCTTCTTTATTCTGAGGAGGAAAATGATGATGGATTTTTATTAGTAGCTTTCACTGTTGATCATCAAACCTTTCTTCCTTTTGCTCTATGCTTCTATTAAAACACTAGAGAGTGGATTGAATGACTTATTTCTTAACAAAGGAACAGTGATAGTCATCGAGCTCTGTGCTGTGAGGAACTTACTAAAACAACCATTACTTTTGTTTTTTTCTTCTGTTTTCTCTTTGGTCCTCCTTTTTCCACAGGCCAGATAATCCGATCAGCTTTCACCCATTCATCGTATCTAGAAGTGAGTAACAAAGTACTGTCAGCACTAGACCTAAAGAAGTTGTTTGGATTAAAAGACTGAGTTACAGAAAACACGTAGTAAGAAGAAGAAAGCACAGCACAGATTTACAAAGGCATGCAGATGTTGGAAAGATAAATTACATTACTAACCCTTAAAAATAATGATGAAGTTGGGGGATGGAGGTGCAGACTTTGCTGTCTCTTGTCAGGTTAAAAAATGGAACTCAAGACTGGGTCAAGGTGTAAAGTCTGCCAACAATTTCACATCATATACAGAAGGCAGTGTGCACCACACTCTGCCTCAGCAGTAAAATACTTTTTTTTCTCCCTTTTAAAGATGTTTTTTTATATTATAGGAACAAGCTGGAAGAGATTTTGAAAAGCAGAAACACTGCTGGCCCTCCTCAAAATCTCCTGAGTTATTAATAACATAAAGGGACAAATATAAGTACTTGGGGGGTAATCCCACAGACAAACTTTGCTGTCACAAAGGCATCTGCTTGCTTTACTGAGAAATGTATGAATTTGTATCATCTCATGTTCCATACCACAAGTGTTCTGGTATTAAAAATCAACTCTGAGATCATTTTGTCTCCATAATCACAATGCTCTTAAGAACAACATCAAAAAAAGTCATTTCTGCAGCAGTGTTGATTATAAAGCAAGTTTGCCAAGACAGCATTTAGTAATTGTTTTTGTTGCAGTAGTCAGTGGCTGCAAAGCCCTCTCCTGCCCTGTCTACACGCATTAGAGATCACAGTTAACATTCCACACAAATTTTGTTGCCAAAATTTCAGTGCTTGGTTTGCTTAGTTGTAGACATCTCCACCATTACCAGCCTCGGCTGTAGCCAGGTGGGGTTGGACTCTTCTGCCAGGCAAGCACTGACAGAACAAGGGGACAGAGTCTGGAGTTGTGGCAGGGGAGGTCTAGGCTGGATGTTAGGAGGAAGTTGTTGGCAGAGAGAGTGATTGGCATTGGAATGGGCTGCCCAGGGAGGTGGTGGAGTCGCTGTCCCTGGAGGTGTTGAAGCAAAGCCTGGATGAGGCACTTAGTACCATGGTCTAGTTGATTGTCTAGGGCTGGGTGCTAGGTTGGACTGGATAAGCTTGGAGGTCTCTTCCAACCAGACTGAGTTATGGTTCTCTTAAAGAAGTCTTAGAGTGCTAATACCTGCTGATACAATACATTACAGGGATGCCTCTGTTAGGACCCAGGATAGCTCACTTGCAGATGGATGAAAACACAGAAACATAATAAAGTGTATTCTGAGATTTCAGTCCAATAGCATCACACTGTGAATGAAATCACTAACACTGAAAAGCATAATAGAGTCAGATCCTGTTAGCAAATTGATAATTCAATTTGGAGCCAAGTCACTGATCTTCTTTCTCTTCTTTTCTTAAAGGAAATAATCCTTTTCTAACAAAGAAAGACAGGAAAGACAATTTCTGATGCTCACCTTACATTCCAACCGTAGTAATGAACTAAATACAAAACTTCTCCATCATCAATTTCTGTGCTTTTAATACTTGCTTCATAAATTTTTTGAGTCTTTCCTCGGCCATATTTTACTTTCACTTTGGTTCCAGTCAGGCAGGGTTCTGCATCCTCCTCATCCTCTTCACCTTCTGACTCTCCTTTGTTCTCAATTTCCTCCCTGTGGTAAAGTGCATTTAAAATGCCAACTAGTTAGTGAAAATCAATACTTTAAGATTTAACTATGTACTAGTTTGAGCCTAGCTAGAATGTTTTGGTGAGAAGAAACAGATCATAGGCTGAGAAATGAAAACAATGGTGAGGTCTGCTTCGCTCACAGTCTTGCTGAGATGTGTAGAAAGGAAAAGCAAAACATTAGATAAAGTCACTTTGCTCAGCACTTCACTCTGGGCTGTGCTTTGGTCTCTTTGCCTGCTGGGGAGCTGGGCCTGCTGGCTGAACTCCATCTTGCTTTCTAACCTCACCCTCCATTTGCTTTGCTGATTCACCTTTGCTTCTTAATCCCCCTGGCTGAACCTCCATTCTTCCTTGGGACTGGGGTAAGGTAGAGAGGGGTAGGGGGAAGGTGGGGAGGGTGGTTGAGAGCCCCTCCTGGGGACTCAGGTTTCTGGGAAGGGAGTTGTATTACCCTTTTACCTTGTATATTTCTGTATGTACTGTAAGTATCTGCCTGTATATTGTGCTAGCTGTAAATATAAGCTTCATTCAAATTTCCAGAGCCAGCTGAGTCTAGTCTGGGTGATTTCCAAAGTGTGGGGGGCAGGGGACACCCAAACCACCACAAACTAGCATGGCCAAGCTGCTACAAAAGAAAAAGGCTGCAAGAGTTTTTTTAAAATCCTTTTTCCTGCCCCCCCACTAGTTTTCTGCACTCTGAAGCTAGCTTGGACACAGCTTTTTTCAATCAAGAACAGGACTTGGAGAGAATAGAGGTTAGGTGTCAAAAATATCCAGAAAAATTATAATATCAAGACAATTTAGCAGGTGAACAACTTCCTCAAAGCTTAAAGATTAGTTTAAAATGAGTATTTTGATTATACAAAAAAATAAAGTTAACTCAGTGTTTGGCTCCTATGTAAGGCAGGGGCCCAAAAGCTTTATTTTTTAAAACAGACTTGGTTTTGACACACTTTTTAATCAGTTTGTAGAAGAAAGATTGTTTCTTAATAGGTTACAGCTTACTAACTGCACCCAAGCCATCCCTGGAGGTGTTGAAGAAAAGCCTGGATGAGGCACTTAGTGCCATGGTCTGGTTGACTGGACAGGGCTGGGTGCTAGGTTGGACTGGATGATTTTGCAAGTTCCTTCCAACCTGGTTCATTCTATGATTCTAAGTCTGAACTGCCATGGTAGTGATCCTCTCATGAAGACAAACACCATTCCAATGGGAGAAAAAACAAAAGTTGATTACAACAGTGTTTAACCAAGTTCAAAAGAAGACTGGATGAGGCATTTAGTGCCATGGTCTAGATGACTGGATAGGGCTGGGTGCTAGACTGGACTGGATGAGCTTGGAGGTCTCTTCCAACCTGGTTGATTCTATGACTGGATAGGGCTGGGTGCTAGGTGGGACTGGATGAGCTTGGAGGTATCTTCCAACCTGGTTGATTCTATGACTGGATAGGGCTGGGTGCTAGGTTGGACTGGATGATCTTGGAGGTCTCTTCCAACCTGGCTGATTCTATGAAAAGTGTCTACACAGCTCTCATTAGCTGTAGCTACATTTTATTATAACTATATCTAATATTTAAACATTCCACTCAAATATATTTTCAAGTATTACAATCCAACCTACTTTTAACCTATAGCTCTGTCTCTATTTAAGGAGGAATTTAGCATAATAGAAGTTAAAAGTGGAAGTTACATTTAGTATAGTAGAAGTCAAACTGCAAAAAAAGTCACCAAGAAAGAAAATAATGAGGAAAAAAAACCCTAACATTGCTTTTAATGGCCTATTTGCTGGCCTTCCATGTGGCAAACAGTTACAGAGAGAGGACAAGCACATCTGCATTATCTGAAAGAACCTCCTTGATGCCATCATCCCTCCAGGACCTGCTGCGTGCCCACCCTGTATTTTCATTTGAGGCATTTGCATTCAGAGACACTTGGACAGGCTCGAGAGGTGGCACAAGAGAAACTCAAGAGGTTCAACAAGACCAAGTGCAAGGTCCTGCAGCTGGGTCAAGGCAATGCCAAGCACAACTCTTGATGGGCAGTGAGTGGCTGGAGAGCAGCCCTGAGGAGAGGGACTTGGGGATGCTGCTGGACAAGAAGCTTAACATGAGCCAGCAGTGTGCACTTGCAGCCCAGAAAGCCAACCAGACCCTGGACAGCATCCAGAGAAGTGTGGCCAGCAGGGCCAGGGAGGTGATTCTCCCCCTCTACTGTGCTCTGCTGAGACCCCACCTGGAGTACTGCATCCAGTTCTGGAGCTCTCATTACAAGAGGGATGTGGAGATGCTGGAGCATGTCCAGAGAAGGGCCACTGGGATGATCAGAGGGTTGGAGCAGCTCTGCTATGAGGACAGACTGAAAGAGTTGGGGCTGTTCAGCCTGCAGAAGAGGAGGCTCCCAGGAGACCTTCTTGTGGCGTTTCAGCATCTGAAGAGGGCCTACAAAAAAGCTGGGGAGGGACTTTTTAGGCTGTCAGGGAGTGACAGGACTAGGGGGGAGCAAAGCTGGAGGTGGGGAGGTTCAGGCTGGATGCGAGGAGGAAGTTGTTGACCATGACAGTGGTGAGAGCCTGGAACAGGTTGCCCAGGGAGGTGGTGAAGGCCCCATCCCTGGAGGTGTTTAAGGCCAGGCTGGATGGGGCTCTGGCCAGCCTGATCTAGGGTAGGTTGTCCCTGGCCATGACAGGCCAGTTGGAACTAGATGACCCTTGTGGTCCCTTCTAACCCTGACTGATTCTGTGATTCTCTGATTGTATTGATGGCAGAACAGTATCTTTTAAAATAACTCTGTTTGTCCCGCTCCTGTAGCAGAAAATATGCAATACTCTCACCAAGCTATAGTCAGCATCAACTTGTGTTCACGCCACTTAGCCACATGGGCAAGAAAAACAAGGTAGGAAAGCCAACTTAAATAAGTAAGACACTGCCCTTGACTGCAGCAAAACCTTCTCAGTGGTCTACTCTGGAAATAAATTAGTTTCCTGGTCACAACTTGTTTGGACTATAAATGCAAGTTAACTTGTCAAGCTTAGTCTCTAGATGTTGTTTTCCCTTTGTCTTCCTATGTGTCTCTATCTCTTTCTTAAGTTAAACTATGCTTCACTCCAACTCTTTCCTTCTCCTTTGCTTTATTAGCTGATCCTCTCTCTGCCTGCCTATACAAAGTAACAAAAGAAGGAAGCTGTAGGTTCACCAGCCATCATTGAACACTTCAACAAAAGTGCTGGAGAAGAGGGGATAGCTTTTCTAGTTCTATTTCAACTTCCCAGAACAGTATGCCCAAGCTCCCAATCCACACAGCACCTGGCATACTCACAAGTCTGTTCTACTTGGTGTCTGCACATAGTAGTGTTGTAAAATACCAACACAACCTTGGCAAGACCTTTATGAAAGTGAAACCCACTGTCTGTTATCTACCAGAAAAAAAAAAGCTGTTTCCATAAAGTACAGCAGACTCAAAAGATGGAAATAATTATTATCCCTTCCTCTTTGGCTGTGTGAATAAAGTCCCTGGTTTCCACATTCTAGCTGCAAGATCTCCAACCCCTGCTTGGGGAACAGGTCAACCACAACACAGACATACTCATGAGGAGGTGATACAAGTTAATGTTTACCTCTCCCTCTGCCTCTCTTCCTCTTCATCAGACTCTTTATCAGAATCCTCCTGTTTTTTGATTTTTTTCTCTTTTTGCTTTGGTGTAGTTTTCTTCCCTAGTGGAGTTTCATTTTCTTTCTTTTCTGCATTCTCAGGTGTCTCCTCTACATCTTTGTTTTCTTTGTTACTATCTTTTAATTTGTCTGGTGTTTTATCCTCTTCACCCTCTTTTTTAGCAGGGGTAGCTTCACGGGCAAGTCGTCTTCGTCCCTATAACAGAGATACAAGCAGTTTAATGACTCTTGTCAACTGTCCACTACAAAGCCCCTCCAAAGCTCAGCAAGTTAAATAAACTGTTTCTGTATGGAAGAAGAGCTGAAGAGAACACCAAAAAATTATAGAATCTTAAAATAATAGCTTGAAGCTTTGTTACAGAGGTGAAAAAGGCAAACCAAAGCCATTCTTCTTGGTTTGGAATACAGCAAAGAAGCTTCTGGAAGACTTCAGAATAGTTTTAAGATCTGTCGCCCTGACTCTTGAGTGATTGGCACTGGAATGGCTGCCCAGGGAGGTGGTGGAGTTGCTGTCCCTGGAAGTGTTCAAGCAAAGCCTGGATGAGGCACTTAGTGCCATGGTCTAGTTGACTGGCTAGGGCTGGGTGATAGGTTGGACTGGAGGAGCTTGGAGGTCTCTTCCAACCTGGTTGATTCTGTGATAGAAACAGCCAAAAGTGCCTCGCTCACTCACAGCTCTAGCATTAAACAAAACAAATATATAGGACTGCTGAGAGAAGGCATCTTCCTTAAAGTTAGGGCTGTTCAGCCTGGAGAAGAGGAGGCTCCTAGGTGACCTTCTTGTGGCCTTCCAGGATCTGAAGGGGGCCTACAAAAAAGCTGGGGGGGACACTTTTTAGGCTGTCAGAGAGTGACAGGAGTAGGGGGAATGGAGCAAAGCTGGAGGCGGGTAGATTCAGACTGGATGTGAGGAAGTTCCTGAGCATGAGAATGGTGAGAGGCTGGACTGGGTTGCCCAGGGAGGTGGTTGAGGCCCCATGGCTGGAGGTGTTTAAGGCCAGGCTGGATGAGGCTGTGGGCAGCTTGCTCTAGAGTAGGGTGTCTGTGCCCATGTCAGAGGAGTGGGAACTAGACGCTCCTCGTGGTCCCTTCCAACCCTGACAGATTCTATGATTCTAAACACCCTCAGCGCTGACCTGTTGATTTCACAGAACAGGAAATGGCCAGCTTTAGAACAACTGTAAATGTCACATATTTAAAAGGTATTTTAGTTAGCCAGAAAATTGTCTGTGACTACTTGCAACTGGTTGCTGGGGATGTAGTACAGGTTTACTATTTTACCATTACAAGTCTCTTGGTAGGGTCATTAGTAATCACAACAGTTAAAATACATAAAGAATGCAAGATTAATGATTTGCAGGCCATCCACAGACAACAGTAAAGAAGGCATTGTAATAATTAAAATTGACAATAGGCTCCTCAATTCAACAGAGATGTTGAGATACTTGACGGTGTCCAGAGAAGGGCAACAAAGCTGGTGAGGGGCCTGGAGCACAGCCCTGTGAGGAGAGGCTGAGGGAGCTGGGGGTGTGCAGCCTGCACAAGAGGAGGCTCAAGGCAGACCTCATTGCTGTCTACAACTACCTGAAGGGAGGCTGTAGATAGGTAGGGTTGGTCTCGTCTGCCATGCATGCAGCAACAGAACAACGGGACACAGTCTCAAGTTGTGCCAGGGCAGGTTCAGGCTGGATGTTAGGAGGAAGTTGTTGACAGAGAGGGTGATTGGCACTGGAATGGGCTGCCCACAGAGGTGGTGGAGTCTCCATCTCGGGAGGAGTTCAAGCAAAGTCTGGATGAGGCACTTAGTGCCATGGTCTAGTTGACTGGACAGGGCTGGGTGCTAGGTTGGACTGGATGATCTTGGGGGTCTCTTCCAACCTGACTGGATTCTGTGATTCCAAGTAATAATTCATAAATATCTAGTGATTGGATTAATGAAGTAATAGCATTCATAACCAAATCACATTTAATTACTAACAAGCTAACACCAACAACCAGGAAGATGACAAAAAAAAATATTCCATTTCTTTGTCTTCTTATCAGCTTTCTCCAAAACTTAAAAATAACTCTAACAAAATAACAACAAAGCTGATGCCATGCCAGGAAGTTCATTAAAGCTGACACGGCTTAGAAAACCACTTGCAGTTAGACAGAAATACAATACATAATGCAAATCTAACCTTGTCTTTTCTTCTATCAACTTAAAAGGCCATGTACATGCTTGAAAAGCTGGTTTGCAAGAAGTACTTTCAAAGATTTACATTTTAGTTGAACACAGTCCTTACAACAATTTTAAAAGCATCAATTAATTGTCCTTCAGTAATCATGCTCTGTTGAGGAACAGAAAACATCCTTGTCACAGAATTAACTGGAGTTCCTCAGAGGTCTATTCAAACTCCTTCAAAATATTCTTGTATTCTCCATCAGGTTCCCAAGCTGATGTAACTAATACATCCCTCACCTCTACAATAAAGTGAGACAAAACAGAAGTTCTGTAGTCTACATACTGTAAACCTGCAGTGTTTCTTTTAAAAAAGGAAGAGTATAGAATAGAATCAACCAGGTTGGAAGAGACCTACAATATCATCCAGTCCAACCTAGCACCCAGCCCTAGCCAGTCAACCAGACCATGGCACTAAGTGCCTCATCCAGGCTTTTCTTAAACACCTCCAGGGATGGTGACTCCACCTCCCTGGGCAGCCCATTCCAATATAAACAACTCAAGAGAAATGGGTGTTCCTTTCAGTCTCAAAGCTATGGCAAGCCCTTGACAGTCCTCCAGATTCCATGTGCCTGTGGAAATTCACTCCCACAACCAAGCCTGTCCTCCTGAGTTCCACCGATCTGAGAATACACAGCTCTTGGAAGCTCTCAAGCCACCCCTGACCTGAAAGGTATCTGATATCCAACACAGGTTGAGCAAGTCCTATGGAAGGTTTAGAATATGAACAAAACCTTATTCTATTTACAGGTAGAACAGAATTAATAGTTAACACCAACTGTACCTTCACAGAACCCTATCCTAGCCTTCTACAAATAGACCAATTCAAAAGTACAATTGCTCCACAAGGCAGAACTCATTAATTACACTGTTCATTATACAAAGGGGCTTTGTTAAGCACCAAACAGAAATCAGCTCCAACCACCTACCCTTGGGGATCTCAGTTCTATTTCTTCTTTTTCACTTTCACTGCTGGAATAATTATCTTCTGCTTCTTTTTTAACTTCTGTTGGGGGCATTTTTTGTTCCTCTTTTACACTCTCCTCCATTGGTTCCACGTGTTTCTGTAAGTCTTCTACAGCTTTTGGTTCATTATGATGGATGGTCCTAAACTGAATGTTTGCAGAACGACAGTACTCTTCAAAACCATAAAGATACCTGTAGATCCAAAGAAAGTTCCATTTATATTTCATGTTTTCTTTTTCGTTTATTGAAGTGCATAAAACTTATCTTCCTACTCAGAGAAAAGCAAGAGCAGTGTAAGGTCAGGGAAAAAAAAAAAAAACCAAGAGAACAACTCCAAAGAAACAACATAAAAGCTAGAGAGGACTTTGAAATGAAACAATGCATACAAGTCAAATGGTGAGAAAGAACACACACAGGTGCTTCCCACAAATTTAACTTCATCCATGTGCAATTAACAATTCATGATCATAAAGCTGAAGAATCCTACCCTGGTCTGCAAATGCACAGTGACAGCCTGGTGCTAGGATATGGATTAGAGCAAGTTACAACAGGGTAACAAACTGCACCAGCTTGTTCTCTGGTAACTGCTTGTGTGCACACTTTAATCCACTTAGAAGCAAGAGAAATATGAATTAGCTTATTCAAAGAACTCCTACAAGTTATAACATTCTATCATGTGTCCATACAATCACAGAATCATAGAATGGTTTAGGTTGGAAGGGACCTCAAGGATCATCCAGCTCCAACCCCCTGCCATAGGCAGGGACACCTCCCACTAGAGGTAATTACTCCCACTGTAACAGCAATCTACTACGTATTTACCAATTATGCTTTTTTATGATACTCTTCTGTGTAAAATACAGACCTTAAATATTGGCCCAGTTCAAATCCCACTGCAGACAGTCTGAATATTTTCATCTTCATCAACATTAACGTGAGTTGAGTCAATAGTCATCCCTATTCAACCAGCCAAATTTCCTTAGGTTCGAGTCAAGAGAACCTCATTCTTCCCTTGTACTCAAAAAGCCCAATTGTTTCTTGTTAAACTTCCAGGAGAATAAATAATAAAAATAATCTTTATTTAGAAAGATGAGCTTGAGAAGTGTCATTCCTAAAAGGTTTCCATTTCAAAAGTTAACACACAATTTAAAACCAGGGATCAAAATAAAAAGGGTTATGCATTATTACAGAAGTGACTTTACTACTTCGATACTCTTCATATCCATCACAACACCCTACAGAGTCATGCTCCAAATGCATAGAATGGCTTAGGTTGGAAGGGAACTCAAAGATCAACCAGTTCCAACCCCCCTCCATAGGCAGGGACATTTAAATACAGAATCTGAAATACATATATCAACATTTTTCAGGCAGTTAAAAGAAACTGATATAAAATCCTCCTCACTGCAGGCAGACTCCACTAAGCATGCAGCTGTGGACAGGGTGTTTTTGTTAATCACTGAAAACTCAAAGCTGAATTTGCCAAAGCTTTTAATACAAATTTCACTGTTGTGTTCTGAAATGGTATCATCACATGCAGAAAATGAATGATTCTTGACAAGAAAATGACTGCAATTATAATGTATTAGAGCAACAGGAGCTGAGGCAGCCCTGAGCGTTCCCTCTTCTCCTCAGCTGTTTCAATCCTTGGCACTGGAAAAGGCTCAGAACTGCTCATTACCTATTGAATGTCAACTACTGCTTCAGAAACAACCAGAAATTGGTTGAACATTTTATGTGCCACTGAAAAAAAAAACCAACCAAGAGGAGTAACACTGTTATCATTATGCAACATGAGAACTTACTTTCTATAAGCAGTTTTTACATTGTAGGAAGCAGCCGAGTTCAAAATAGGAATGCCAAGGTCCATATAAATTTGCTTCCATACAGCACCACTCTCAATCTTTGGGAAATAAACAAAAACAAAAAAAGGAGAAGTTTTCAGGGTTTGTTAACTAAAAGCATTAAGGAAAGATACCTAACACAGCCAGAAGCCACGGCCTTTAAGAATGAATAAACATACTTGGCTGAAGAAACATCCAACACTTACATTGTCACACCCACCCTGCTGATAAACCAGCCTAAAAAGTTTGAAGAGATTAAGGTCCTTGTAGCCCAGAACAGGTGGTTTATTGATAGGAGTACCTGCAGAAAACAAAACCAGAAATAAAAAGGTTAGCACAAAGAACAGCAACTGATTCCAGGTGTTGATCTGTTGGAAGGTAGGAGAGCCCTGCAGAGGGATCTAGACAGGCTGGATGGGTGGGCAGAGGCCAATGGAATGAGACTGAACAAGGCCAAGTGCAGGGTTCNAGAAGAGGAGGCTCAGGGCAGAGCTCATTGCTGTCTACAACTACCTGAAGGGAGGCTGTAGCCAAGTGGGGATTTGTCTCTTCTCCCAGGCAACCAGCAATAGAACAAGGGGACACAGTATCAAGTTGTGGTGGGGGAAGTATAGGCTGGATGTTGGGAGGAAGTTCTTCACAGAGAGAGTGATTGGCATTGGAATGGGCTGCCCAGGGAGGTGGTGGAGTCACCATCCCTGGGGCTGTTCAAGCAAAGCCTGGATGGGGCACTTAGTGCCATGGTCTGGTTGACTGGATAGGGCTGGGTGCTAGGTTGGACTGGATGATCCTGGAGGTCTCTTCCAACCTGGTTGATTCTATGATTCTATGATTCTCTTCCCTGCTGCTTTCATCTTCATACAATTATATTTGGTATCATAATTTTAAAGAACTTTGGGGACACTCTGATGATTACATAAATCAAAACATTCATACTGAGAGAAGAGAACGTAGAAGTAGAGTGGCAGGGCAAAAGACTCAGACCTACAAGAGTCCTATACATTGCTCAGTCAACATAGTAGCTTGAAGAATAATCTGAAGACTCAGTTCAGAAAGATCAGTGCACAAATGCATTCTTCTTTCTCCTCTAAAAGCCCCTGATGTGATCCCTACTTGCTTTGTAATCTAAAAGTGCTTAAGAAAGGAGGAAAATGTAAAAGGGGAAAGAATCAGGCTACTAGAAAAGAAAGGAAACTGTGGATTAGTTCAGCATCATAGGGATAAGGTTTTTCCTTCTTGATGTAGCCTCTTATTTCCCAAAGGCCTCCAGAAACACTGGTTATATACAGAATAGAATAGAATAAACCAGGTTGGAAGAGACCCCCAAGATCTTCCAGTCCAACCTAGCACCCAGCCCTGTCCAGTCACCTAGACCATGGCACTAAGTGCTTCAGCCAGTCTTTTCTTGAACACCTCCAGGGATGGCCACTCCACCACCTCCCTGGGCAGCTCATTCCAATGCCAATCACTCTCTCTGCCGACAACTTCGTCCTAACATCCAGCCTAGACCTCCCCTGGCACAACTTGAGGCTGTGTCCCTTTGTTCTGCTCTTGCTTGTCTGGCAGAAGAGACCAACCCCACCTGACTACAGCCTCCCTTCAGGTAGTCATAGACAGCAATGAGGTCTTCCTCAAAATTCTATTTGATGAACTCCAGTACACTTGGCTATAATACACAATCAATTTCTACATCTGTGAATGAAATGCCAAAATCAGGCAGAGTTGGAACTGATGTTTGTAATTCTGTGGTCTACAACACATCTCATTAATAGGGATGCAAAGTTTCTTTCACAAAAATAACTTGATCTCTTCCCAATTACAGAACCCAAGGTAAAAAGAAGTGGAGAAATATTCAGACACAATGTGCACTTGACATTTTATTCTTACTCTGGTTATTTCAAATCCAAGTACATCAACTTTTGCTGTACTAAATCCTGCTACAGAAATATAGACTCATAAATACAGGCTCAGACTGGCTGTGAGGAGGAAGTTTTTCAGCATGAGAGTGGTGAGAGGCTGGAATGGGTTGCCCAGGGAGGTGGTTGAGGCCCCATGGCTGGAGGTGTTTAAGGTCAGGCTGGCTGAGGCTGTGGGCAGCCTGCTCTAGGGTAGGGTGTCCCTGCCTGTGACAGGGGGGTTGGAACTAGATGCTCCTTGTGGTCCCTTCCAACCCTGACTGATTCTATAATTCTATGAAATGCAACATAGGTAACTTTTTTCCAAGTAAAAAGCAATTTTAAAAGGAAAAAGGCAGGAGTTGCATTTGTAAGTTTGCCTCCACCAATGTTATTGCAGAACTAACAGGAGTATTTGAACTGAAATAGTAAGTTCATGAGTAAATGTATTAAAGCAAATACAATTTAAAAAGATAAAACTCTTTCCAAGCTTAGATATGCTTTGAAACGTGGAAGAGTATGTGTACAGTCAAGGAAGAGAAAACTTTCTAATTCAGAGTCAGTCTCACAGGCTCACAGCATATTAGGGGTTGGAAGGGACCCAAGGAGATCATTGAGTCCAACCCCCCTGCCAGAGCAGGACCACACAATCTAGCACAGATCACAGAGGAACACATCCAGACAGGACTTGAAAGTCTCCAGAGAAGGAGACTCCATAACCTGTCTGGGGAGCCTGTGCCAGTGCTCTGGGACCCTTACAATAAAGAAATTCCCCCTTGTGTTGAGTTGGAACCTCTTGTACTGCAACTTAAACCCATTGCTCCTTGTCCTATCCCAGGGAGCAAGTGAGCAGAGCCTGTCCCCCAATCCTGACCAGCCCTCAGATATTTATAAATATTAAATCCCCTCTCAGTCTTTTCTTCTCCAGACTAAATAGGCCCAGGAACCTCAGCCTCTCCTCACAAGCCATGCCCTCCAGTCCCCTAATCATCTCTGCAGCTCTCCACTGGACCCTCTCCAGCAGATCCCTGTCCCTCTTCAACTGGGGAGCCCAAAAC
>WAAF01015566.1:205613-225748 GCA_013400475.1 Tricholaema leucomelas | reverse complement strand
AAATCCCCTCTCAGTCTTTTCTTCTCCCGACTAAATAGGCCCAGGAACCTCAGCCTCTCCTCACAAGCCATGCCCTCCAGTCCCCTAATCATCTCTGCAGCTCTCTGCTGGACCCTCTTCAGCAGATCCCTGTCCCTCTTCAACTGGGGAGCCCAAAACTGAAGGCAGTATTCAAGATGAGGTCTCACCAAGGCAGAGCAGAGGGGAAGGAGAACCTCCCTTGATCTGCTGGACACAGTCTCATCACAATTGTAAATGTGAATGGTTTATGCAACCACTCTCTCAAGTCAGCAGGTAAATGCTGCTCTCTGCACGTTGTGCATGCACTTCCAATGTATGCCTTATGCTAGGATATTAATTGCTCAAATTTATTACAGTGTCAGCTCATTTTGTAAAGACAGACATTTAAAACATGCTATTTTCATGTTCTAGCTACAGGACAAAGTAGAATCTTTTAAGCTGTCAGGTGATTACCACTCATACATCTATCTGTGCATGACCAGTTGTGTAAGGAGCCTTCAAGATGGCCCATCTCCCATTCTCTGCTGGTTGAATTTCACCATCCATAAACAGCCTCCTCAGGTACCAGCCTGACAGTAAGACCAGCAGAGCTCCCAGCCATGGCTGTCACAACAAGAAATCAACTAAGAGCTTATTTAACAAGGATTGTTAACATAAGAAAGGTTCCGTGAGAGCAAAAGCAAAGCAAAACATCTCAGAGAGGATTTGAGCTTCCTTTGTGCACTGTGCTTCGAAGTACTGGATGTAAATCTGCCGCTTGCAAAACAGGTAAAGGTGTTAGAATCATAGAATCAGTCAGGGTTGGAAGGGACCGCAAGGATCAGCCAGTTCCAACCTCCCTGTCACGGGCAGGGACACCCTACCCTAGATGAGGCTGGTCAGAGCCCCATTCAGCCTGGCCTTCAACACCTCCAGGGACGGGGCCTCAACCACTTCCCTGGGCAACCGAGTCCAGGTTCTCACCACTCTCATGCTGAACAACTTCCTCCTCACATCCAGCCTGAACCTACCCACCTCCACCTTTGCTCCATTCTCCCCGTCCTGTCACTCCCTGATAGCCTTAAAAGTCCCTCCCCAGCTTTTTTGGAGGTCCCCTTCAGATACTGAAAGGCCACAATAAGGTCACCTCACAGCCTCCTCTTCTCCAGACTAACAGCCCCAACTCTTTCAGTCAGTCCCCATAGGAGAGCTGCTCCAGCCCTCTGATCATCCCAGTGGCCCTTCTCTGGACACGCTCCAGCACATCCACATCCTCCTTGTAATGGGGGCTCCAGTTTTTTTTTCTTTGCATCCAACTAAGCTATTATCTTTTGTCACTGACAGGAGAATACACTTGTAATAACATTCATTGCATGTAAAAGGAGTTACCAAAAGTCACTTTAAAAACTGGGACAGAGATTAAGTAAAAATAACTATTTTTTTAGAAGTAATAGTAATTGTTACCTCTGTCTTCCATAAACTTGTAAAGCTGTTGGAGGAAGTTGTCCCTCTCTTCAGGATCAAGCTCTTCCTCAGGCTGTGAAAACAAATGCAGTCATAATGAAAACACAAAATATCCAAAGTAGCAATTCATTTGTGCAAAAGCTTGATAGCAAGAACCAAACTCAAACCACTTCCCATTTGGCCCTTGCACTCAGGGAATGGTGAAATACGCAGAAAACAAAATTCACTCAGACTGAAGAACACACTTCAGGAGGAGAAAAAGAAAACTCAGGTCAGGGAAAGCTTTGAGCCATGACAGGAAAAATGTAAATGTGATCCTCAAAATAAAAACACTACTAGACTTAACATATTGTTGTGATACAGCAAAGATCACAGAAGCACAGAATTAACCAGGCTGGAAAAGACCTCTAGGATCACCGAGTCCAACTTATCACCTAACGCTTCTAATTAACTAAACCATGGCTTTAAGTACCTCCTCTTAAAACATCTCCAGGAGTGGGGACTCCAAACTTTCTGTGAAGGACTTTTTCCTAATGTCCAGCCTATACCTGCCCTGGCACAGCTTAAGACTGTCCCCTCTTGTTCTGTCACTGGTTGCCTGGAAGAAGAGACCAATCCCCACCTGGCTACAACCTTCTTTCAGATAGATGTAGAGAGCAATAAAGTCCCCCAAGATCAGTATTTACAAGACTAAAACAGTTCACAGGAACACAAGGGTTTGAGGTTTTGTCTTTACTTCATCTTCACAGAGAGAGTGGTTTGCCATTGGAATGGGCTGCCCAGGGAGGTGGTGGAGTCACAGTCCCTGGAAGTGTTCAAGAAAAGCCTGGATGAGGCACTTAGCGCCATGGTCTCGTTGACTGGATAGGGCTGGGTGCTAGGTTGGGCTGGATGATCTTGGAGGTCTCTTCCAACCTGACTGATTCTATGATCTTCCTTACTCCAACTTCAGCTAAGGTTGCAGAACAATTCTTCCTCCAACACTTCCGAGTTTTGATGTTCCAGACAGCATCCATTTTATGATTAAGTTCCAATGATCCACTTCTGCTTGTATTGGGAAACACTTTTACATTTCCTTCCATAATTCCCCAAATGCATATTCCCATATTTGGAGCAGGTCCAGAGGGAGAGCCACGAAGATGCTGAGAGGGCTGGAGCACCTCTGCTATGAGGACAGGCTGAGAGAGTTGGGGCTCTGCAGCCTGGAGAAGAGAAGGCTTCCAGGAGACCTTAGAGTGGCTTTCCAGTATCTGAAGGGAGCCTACAGGAAGGCTGGGGAGGGTCTATTGACAAGGTCTGGGAATGTCAGGACGAGGGGGAATGGGTTTAAGCTGGCAGAGGGGAGACTTAGACTGGATGTTAGGAGGAAGTTCTTTACAGTGAGGGTGGTAAGACAGTGGAACAGGTTGCCCAGGGAGGTTGTGGCTGCTTCCTCCCTGGAGGTGTTTAAGGCCAGGCTGGATGAGGCCTTGAGCTGCCTGCTCTAGTGGGAGGTGTCCCTGCCTATGGCAGGGGGTTGGAGCTGGATGATCCTTGAGGTCCCTTCCAACCTAAACCATTCTATGATTCTATGATTAACATAAACTCCTTACTTTTACCATTACAACCTAAATCCTCAAAGAAATAAACAAAAACTTCATGGTAAGCAGTCCGCAGTGTGAGATAAAGCTCTTATTTTATTCAAGTGGAAATCATGAAAAGAAAGTACAATTATTAAAGGGGAGAAGAAATAATGTCTATGTATCATCACAAGGATGCTCAGAGGGCTGCAGCAGCTCTGCTATAAGGACAGAATGAAAGAGTTGGGGCTGTTCAGTCTGGAGAAGAGAAGGCTCCAAGGTGACCTTCTTGTGGCCTTTCAGTATCTGAAGGGGGCCTACAAAAAAAGCTGGGGAGGGACTTTTTAGGCTCTGAAGGAGTGATAGGACTAGGGGGAATGGAGCAAAGCTGGAGGTGAGGAGATTCAGAGTGGGCATGAGGAGGAAGTTGTTGAGCATGAGAGTGGTGAGAGGCTGGAATGGGTTGCCCAGGGAGGTGGTTGAGGCCCCATGGCTGGAGATGTTTAAGGCCGGGCTGGCTGAGGCTGTGTGCAGCCTGCCCTAGAGTAGGGTGTCCCTGGGCATGGCAGGGGGGTTGGAACTGGCTGATCCTTGTGGTCCCTTCCAACCCTGCCTAATTCTATGATTCTATATCTACATATAGAATCGTAGAATCAACCAGGTTGGAAGAGACCTCCAAGCTCATCCTCTCCAACCTATCACCCAGCCCTATCCAGTCAACTAGACCATGGCACTAAGTGCCTCATCCAGTCTTTTCTTGAACACCTCCAGGGATACTTCATGGAATTCTGAGATGCTAACAAAAACCAAGAGCAAAGGGGGAAAAAAAAGGCAAATAAATGAAATTAAAGAAAAGCTTTCCCCTGCAACACTTCATGCATGCCACTTTCTTCCTGGCAGCCTGGCAATCACACTGAGTGCTGGTAAGGCAGCACAAGGAAGACTGCAGCTGTCTCAGAGGTAAGATAAAATTGCTGTTCTGATTTCCTTCTGGAACTACTCTTGACTTTTCTGTTACTTTTAATAATGAGATGATAAGATTCTTTGACACGTACTGTACAATTTCAGACGCATCTGCATTCTGTAAGCTTTAAGCTTGGAGGCAGGAAGACAGGCAGTGAAATGTAAATGTACGTGCTGCTGCCTTGTTAACCAGAAAGCAATCTGCCTGGCATCAGAATGAATTTCAGCCCTGCCTGCTCCAGTGAATCCTGAGCTTCAAAGCCCAACAGGGATCACCTACAACCAGGCAGAGACAGTACCTGTTTCTTATTTTCCTTTTTTTCTCCCCCCCTCTCCCTCTTGGGAAAAGAATTGGAGGAAATTAAATGAGTAAACACAGTGCTGTGCAGTATTGGTTACCATTTGCTTGTACTACATACTAGAGGGATTCTATAAAGAGGAACAGTAAACTATAGAATTACTGTTTTCTTCCAGGTTAACAAATGAATTATTGCTATAGAAACCACAGCTTTTCTCCTCTCCATCACCACTGCAAACCAACTTCAAGATCGAGAAGTTTCTACCATCTACTGTAATGTTTACTAATTAAAGGCAATACAACTCAAACTATTCAAACTAAACATATTTAAGTCACAGACATTCAAAAATACTTTTTCAATAGTAGAATTCAAATCACCATTTCTTTTCTGTGGGCATAAGTTCAAACCAGAACTGTAGATGAGAACAATAAATATGTAGGTTAGAAATAGCATTTCTGCAGACTGAAGGTTAACCATTTCACTGATACCAAGTATCTTCATCTGAATAAGAGCAATAAGGAAAGAGGAAAAGCTTTTACATATAGGATGGGAGAATAAAGCCTGACTGCAATATTCATCAACCTATGAAAGACATCCTGTATCTGCTTCTCTTTTGGTATATCAGCTAAGCTGGCATCCCTTGAGAGAGTCTGAAGCATGCCTGGTATCAGTTCCAGAGTAGATGCCAAATCCTTCTGCAACATGACTTAAGACCTGAACTACTATCACCAAGGAATAAATCACATATCAGTTGTTCCAAAGCCTTTGTTTGCTACTGGATGTGAGGAGGAAGTTGTTCAGCATGAAAGTGGTGAGAACCTGGAATGGGTTGCCAAGGGAAGTGGTTGAGGCCCTGTCCCTGGAGGTGTTTAAGGCCAGGCTGGATGGGGCTCCAGGCAGCCTGCTCTAGGGTAGGGTATCCCTGGCCATGGCAGAGGGGTTGGAACTGGATGATCCTTGTGGTCTCTTCCAACCCTGACTGACTCTATGATTCTATGGTCAAATTGAGAAATAACAGCCTTTCATATGTAGGCTTACTGAAACATTGAGATAGGTGGATTTTTATAAGAGGTCAATTTTCATCACAGTTATCTGACACTGCTGCCCTCTAAAACTCACTTCTATCCAGACACACTCATTTTAGACTGGAAATAAGCAAGTTCACAGGAACATTTGTCCAAAATCACTTTTTCCATGAGAGTTAAAATAGAATCATAGAATCAACCAGGTTGGAAGAGACCTCCAAGATCATCCAGTCCAACCTAGCACCCAGCCCTATCCAGTCAACCAGACCATGGCACTCACTGCCTCAGCCAGGCTTTGCTTCAACATCTCCAAGGGACAGTGACTCCACCACCTCCCTGGGCAGCCCATTCCAATGCCAATCACTCTCTCTGTGAAGAACTTCCTCCTAACATCCAGCCTATATTTCCCCCAGCACAACTTGAGGCTGTGTCCCCTTGTCCTGTTGCTGGTTGCCCGGGAAAAGAGACCAACCCCACCTGGCTACAACCTCCCTTCAGGTAGTTGTAGACAGCAGTGAGGTCTGCCCTGAGCCTCCTCTTCTCCAGGCTAAACAACCCCAGCTCCCTCAGCCTGGACAGAATCACCCAATGTGATTCTCTTTTGAGTATAACAGCCAACAATCAAGCACAACACAAACCCCACAGAAACTTCTAGAAAGCACCTAACTGGCTTTGCTTCATTTGGTTTCAAACTGCTTTATTCTGTCTTTAGCATGATTTTAAAACAAGATCATAGCTCTGTTATCCTTAGTCATTGTTTACTCTACAGAAAGATGTTTAAACTTTGGTAGATGCTAACCTGTAGAGCTGAGTAGCAGAGAAAAAGGATGAAATAGTGTTTTCTACATGAAAGTCTTAGAAGCACACACATCATCTACTCAATCAATAGGAACCCAGGGTACCAGGGACAGATCTTTCTTTCATGTTATTAATAGACTGACAAGACCATAAACTCTTCAGTGAAATTAATGTAAGTTAAAAGGAAGAACAACGAGTACAGGATTTGGAGTTCAGAAGAGTATTTGATCTCTTTATTGGACAAGGAGATGCATGCAGTGACTAGAGATGAGGAAAAGGCAGGGGTGCTTAACACCTTCTTTGCCTCAATTTTCAATACCAAGGCAGGTTGTCCTCAGGACAGCTGCCTCCTCACCTGGTAGGTGGGGTCAGGAAGCATTATTCCTTCCTATAATCCAGGAGGAAGTAGTTAGGGACTTGTTGAGCATCTTGGATCCCCACAAGTCTATGGGACCAGATGGGATCCATCCTAGGGTGATGAGAGAGCCAGCAGATGAGCTTGCCAAGCCACTCTCCATCATTTATCAACAATCATGACTCACTAGAGAGGTCCTTGAAGACTGGAAGCTGCCAATGTGGTGCCTATCCACAAGAGGTCAGAAGGAGGAACCAGGAAACTACAGACCTGTCACCCTGACCTCAGTGCCATGTGTGCTAGTTTGAAGCTAGCTAGAATGTTTTGGTGAGAAGAACTAGATTACAGACTGTGAAAGGGAAACAATAGTGGTGTCTACTTCACTCATAGGCTTGCTGAGAGGTTTAAGAGCAAGAATCCAAACATAGATAAGGGAGTTGCTCTCTGGGCTTTGAGCTGCATTTCTCTCTCTCTAAACTAACCTGATTAATCCACTTGCTTCCTAATCCCCCTGGCCAACCCTCTTATTCTTCCTTAGGCACAAGGCAACATCTGGGGTAAGGTAGAGTGGTGGGAGAAGGTGGAAGGGCAGTTGGGAGCACCTCCTGGGGACTCAGGTTTCTGGGAAGGCTGTTGTGTTTCTGTATTACCTTTTACCTTGTATATTTCTGTCTATAACTGTATATATATATTGTAAATCTCTGCTTGTATATTGTGCTAAGCTGTAAATATAAGCTTCATTCAATTTCCAGAGCTGGCTGAGTCTATCTCGGTGATGTCTAAAGTGTGTGTGGGGGCAGGTAACACCCAAACCACCACACCGTGCAAGATAATGGAGCAGGTCATCCTGAGTGCAACCACAGAGCACCTACAGGATGGCCTATCAGACCCAGCCAGCACAGATATAGGAGGGGCAGGTCCTTCCATGACCAAATTGATCCTTTTTTATGACCAGGTGACTCACCTGGTGAACACAGGGAAGGCTGTGGATGTAGTCTACCTGGACTTCAGCAAGGCCTTTGACACTGTCTACCAAGCTGGCAGCCTTTGGCTTGGACAAGGGCACTCTGTGCTGGGTTAAGAACTGGATAGATGGACGAGCCCAGAGAGTGGTGGTGAACAATGTCACATCCAGTTGGCAGCTGTCACTAGTGGTGTGCCCCAGGGATCAGTGCTGGGCCCAGTCCTGTTTCATATCTTCACTGATGATCTGGATGAGGGGATTAAGTCCAGCATCAGTGAGTTTGCAGATGACAAGTCAGGAGCATGTGTTGATCTGTTACAGGGCAGGAGGGCTCAGCAGAGGGACCTGGACAGGCTGGATAGATGGGCAGAGTCCAACGTCATGAGTTTTAACAAAGCCAAGTGCAGGGTTCTGCACTTTGGCCACAACAACCCCATGCAGTGCCACAGGCTGGGGACAGAGTGGCTGGAGAGCAGCCAGGAAGAAAGAGACCTGACGGTACTGGTCGACAGACGACAGAACACGAGCCAGCAGTATGCCCAGGTGGCCAAGAAGACCAATGACATCCTGGCCTATATCAGGAACAGTGTGGCCAGCAGGACCAAGTAGGTCATTCTTCCCCTGTACTCAGCACTGGTTATGCCACACCTTGAGTGCTGTGTCCAGTTCTGGGCCCTTTAATTTAAGAAAGATGTTGAGGTGCTTGAACAT
This sequence comes from Tricholaema leucomelas, assembly GCA_013400475.1. Classification (NCBI taxonomy): domain Eukaryota; kingdom Metazoa; phylum Chordata; class Aves; order Piciformes; family Lybiidae; genus Tricholaema lacrymosa; species Tricholaema leucomelas. The sequence goes on along the minus strand of WAAF01015566.1, from coordinate 217,610 downwards.
GTCCAGAGAAGCTGGTGAGGGGGCTGGAGTACAGCCCTACAAAGGGAGCTGGGGTTGTTCAGCCTGGAGAAGAGGAGGCTCAGGAGTGACCTCATTGCTGTCTACAACTACCTGAAAGGAGGTTGTAGAGAGGTGGGGTTGGTCTCTTCTGCCAGGCAAGCAGCAACACAACAAGAGGACACAGTCTCAAGTTGTGCCACAGGAGGTCTAGGCTGGATATTAGGAAAAAATTCTTCATGGAAAGAGTGACTGGCATAGAAATGGGTTGCCCAGGGAGGTGGTGGAGTCACCATCCCTGAAGGTGTTTAAAAGGAGACTTAGTGCTATGGTTTAGTTAATTAGAAAGGTTAGGTGACAGGCAGGACTCAATGATCCTAGAGGTCTTTTCCAACCCAACTGATTCCATGATTCTGTGATCTAGACAAGCTGTCAGAATCAAGAGTTAAAGCACTTCTGTTTCTTCAGAGTACTTACATCTGTTTTCATCACTTGCACATTTGCTTTCTGATGGCAAGCTCGAACACTAATTAAGGGAATGAAAATAATTAAACTGACTGCAACAAGTTAACAGCTTTACAGCATGTGGAGTTGAGAATAGTCTTAAAGAGGTTTATTTCCACCACCAAGAAATGGGAATTCAACCTTCCTCAACAAAGTCTTGCACTAGACCTGTACCTCAGTTGGAAGCTTCTTTGCTCCACTTTGAGGTGTATCCTGACAATACCTGCTTACATAAAATTGTAATTGAGAAAATCTTTGCATGCAGGCCATGCTTCACAGTAACCAAAACCCCTACAAATACTAATTAATGTTTAGCAAATATTTAAAGGTTATTCTGTGTTTATGCCTCACAGGTGCTTTGTTGTTTTCATATACATAAATAAACCACTTGTTTCTAGATCTCACACTTCATTGACTTTGACATTACTGGCTTCTTGCATATCACTTTTATAGTCAGCTTATTTCAGTGTTATCTTAAAATTCACTGAGGCTACAACAAAAGTAGATGAAGCAGGTATCATTTGATGTGGTCTCCCCACAACCACTCAGAAAAGACAACATGGAAATGAGCTACACAGAACCAAAATGTAAATGTTTTAATAGATGACTAGTGCTAATCTGTAGGAATTTGAAGCCTCCCAAAACACATCATGGACTTCAAATACTCATTATTCCTTTATAAGCTTAGGGCTAATAACATACATGGTAGAGATTTACCATGAGAACTGGAATTCTTGCATATTTGCAGAATAGAAACATGGGAAAATGCTTCTGGTGTTCAGCAGGTTGGAAGAGACCTCGAAGATCATCCAGTCCAACCTAGCACCCAGACTTATCCAGTCAACCAGACCATGGCACTAAGTGCCCCATCAATGCTTTGCTTCAACACCTTCAAGGACAGCAACTCCACCACCTCCCTGGGCAGCCCAGTCCAATACCAATCACTCTCTCTGTGAAGTGTTTTCCTTGTTTACTATAAAGCAATTGTGACCAATATTTCTTGATGCTGTTGTGATGTCAGAATCCCAAAACTCCTAAACTAATGCACACTATCTAACACACCACACATACATCCTTCTGTCAACTGTCAAAACGAAGACTAAGAGAAAATTCCTCTACACAAGCACCTGGAGATGCTACCACTCTTTCCTTCAGCAAGAGACATGAAGAGAAGACAGCTAAAGTATTATTCTGATTTTTTTTTTGCATGTTCCATTAAGGATAAAGAAGAATTGCTAATGATGTATGCAAGTTGTCTAAAAGGTGGTGCTACACCCAATTTTACAGGTTGTACAGAATTCAATGAATCAACCAGGTTGGAAGAGACCTCCAAGATCATCCAGTCCAACCTAGCACCCAGCCCTGGCCAATCAACCAGACCATGGCACTAAGTGCCTCAGCCAGGCTTTGCTTCAACACCTCCAGGCACGGTAACTCCACCACCTCCCTGGGCAGCACATTCCAATGCCAATCACTCTCTCNCAGGATGCCATTGGCCCTCTTGGCCACCTGGGTACACTGCTGGCTCACGTTCAGCCTACTCTCTACCAGTACCCCCCAGGGTCCCTTTCTTCCTGGCTGCTCTCAGCCACTCTGTCCCCAGCCTGTAGTGCTGCTTGGGATTGTTTTGGCCAAAGTGTAGAACCCTGCACTAGGCCTTGTTCAATCTCATCCCATTGGCCTCTGCCTACCTATCCAGCCTGTCCAGATCCCTCTGCAGGGCTCTCCTACCCACCAACAGATCAATTCCCTTTTTCCAACTCTTGTTATTAAAAGAGATACCATTTTGAAGCTTGCAAACCTCAAACTCCAAAGAACAAATTCCTTAACTCTGATCTTATGTGAACATAGCTATTACGAAGACATACTGAAAACATATTTCAAGTAACTGTACGGTAAGATCTTGATTCTTTTGGAATTGGAATAGACTACAAGGAGACTGAGAGGAAAACTAAAACATTTTCCCTTGTAAAATGGGGATCACTAACTCTGAGAAAGAAACAGTTATGATATCTTTCCTCACAGAGCAACTGAAATACAAGCAATTAAACTGCAAATATAATCTGATTTTTAACAAAAATTCCCCAGTTTAAGAGGGACATTGAGATGCTTGAACGTGTGCAGAGAAGGGCAACGAGGCTGGTGAGAGGCCTCGAGCACAGCCCTACGAGGAGAGGCTGAGGGAGCTGGGATTGTTTAGCCTGGAGAAGAGGAGGCTCAGGGCAGACCTTATTGCTGTCTACAACTAGCTCAGGGGTGATTGTAGCCAGGAGGAGGTTGCTCTCTTCTCTCAGGCAGCCAGCACCAGAACACGTGGACACAGCCTCAAGCTACGCCAGGGGAAATTTAGGCTTGAGGTGAGGAGAAAGTTCTTCCCTGAGAGAGTCATTGGACACTGGAATGGGCTGCCCAGGGAGGTGGTGGAGTCGCCGTCCCTGGAGCTGTTCAAGGCAGGATTGGATGTGGCACTTGGTGCCATGGTCTAGCCTTGAGCTCTGTGGTAACAGGTTGGACTTGATGATCTGTGAGGTCTCTTCCAACCTTGGTGATACTGTGAAAAATCAGGTAGCATCCCAAAAGTCTCTACTTCTATGTGGAGATACTGGAGTTTAAATTTCCATTTAGCTTCACCTGTATTCTTTGATTGTCAAATGTACCCACAATACACAGCTATTTCTCTTATTCTGACTTGCTGAAAACTGGGAAAGTACCAAAAGCAACATCCAGATTTTTATCTGGATTCCAACTGAGTCACTCTTTAATTTTTTAGTTGATATTTTTTCTATAATGCAACCAGACTTTTTCACTTTTTTATGACACAAGTGCTATCCATTCTGTTACTCAGACCTCACATTGTGAATTAAAACTAATCCAGAGTTGCACAATTTATTCAATTGCTGCCAAAAAATCCAGCAATTTGAACATGCTGAGCAGTCTCATGTAACACAGTCCTCATTAAAGGCATTGACAAGCAATTTCCACACTGCTCTCCTTCATAGTCAACTCTGGACTACACAAATCCAGTGATGAAGAGGTTTAGCATCTCACCACCACCATACTTATTCATGGAATCATAGAATCAACCAGCTTGGAAGAGACCTCCAAGATCATTGCCATTGGAATGGGCTGCCCAGGAGGCTGTCTCTGGAGGTGTTCAGGAAAAGCCTGGATGAGGCAATTAGTGCCATGGTCTGGTTGACTGGATAGGGCTGGGTGCTAGGTTGGACTGGATGATCTTGGAGGTCTCTTCCAACCTGGTTGATTCTATTCTATTCTATTCTATCATCCAGTCAACCTAGCACCCAGCCCTGTCCAATCAACTAGACCATGGCACTAAGTGCCTCACCATCAAACAACCACCACAGAAGCTGGAAACCTTGTTGAACCAACTGTACCGTACTCCTTCAGATGCCATGAAGAGTAGCACAGAAAGAAAGAGTCTGTCAAAACAAAGTTACAGATTTTAACCCAGCTACTAGCAAAATGGTAGGATCCAATACCATTAGCTACAGCAGACTCCTCTGCTTCATTATCATTATAAAAAATCCTATTTCAGAAAAATAGGAGCCTTTCCATCCCCAGAATTAACTCTTCTTCTGACTTTATCTTCTCATTATATATTAAACAAGTCTGTGTCTATTTGATTGATTTAATGAAGGCCTATCATGGCTGATCAGCAACTGGCCCAGGCTTTGACAGGAAAGCTGCTCTGCATTTCAGAAGATGAGGAAGGAAGGAGATAATTTTAAAAATCTCTTTCCTCTTTAGTCCCATGACAATTTGCAGCTCTAAACAAAAAAAAACAATCTGCTGGGAATACTCTCATAGAGGATGCCAGAAGTTAGGTTTGACCTTGATTAATAAAGGAGGGATTCTACAAAAAAGTAATTGCAAAATTTGATCAATTCAACATCTGTAGAGAAATAAAGGGGGGGAGGGTAAATCATTCACTTGTCGATTCTCTCTGCAACTACTATTATCATGATGAATTCCTTAAATGCTCTCTAACTGCAATATCTAGCAGAGCCCACAATTGAAACACAAATGTGTACTGTAATGGGTGAATCAGGAATTTGATTTAATGGGCCAGGATAACAGTTCTTCTCTGACAATCTGAAACGATCAGTTATCTATCCTCCACTACACAGCTACAGCATGAAGACACTCACCTTATTTTTATATGCCTACTTGTCACCTGGAAAGAATGGATTCTACAGCTTCTCCTTCCAGTACCTCTGCCTGGAATATTTTGCTTCACTACTCCACATTTAGATTATTTTTCAGAAATAACCTGTATTTCTTTTACAGCAACAGCTTTTTTTTTTTCCTCTCCCCTTTTCTTTTAAAACCACCCTGCCTCCCCCCCCCCCCCCCCCCCCTTCTTTGTTTAAAACACACAGCACTTTTATGCAATAACCATAAAAAATGATCTGAAAAATGGATACTAGAAAAGCAGCACAGCAATCCTTGGGTTTTAGTGATTGATACTCTGCAATTTTAAGCAACGTTAATACAAACAGAGCACCACAGACTGCAACAGTTCACACCCTGCAAAATGTGGCCTATTCAGTCCTTTTCACTGCAAACAGAGGAAAAACCCCAGAGGATTTTACATCCTGCACACATTTCTCCTTACATTTATCTAATCACACCATTATTCTCACACAGACATCTACTCCATTTTCCAGAATACCGTCACCAAGGCATAAAATTAAGACCTAAAAATAGATTCTTATTGTCTTTTATGTTTTTTTTTTTTTCCTTAATAAAACCTGGAAAAAGATCTCCCCTAGCTGCATGCTCCACCAGACAGTTCCCACATCAGCAATCTAAGTCAAACACGCATTCTTAAACAATCACATTAACACCACGGAGATCAAAACGAAAAACCAAAGCAAAAACCACAAAATCCTTACCTAAGAGCTGCATTCTTTCAAATGTAAAACGGTTTTACTTCCTCTCTATCTAATCTGCCCACTGCCTGTACATATTTCAGCCTGACTTGCGAATATTTGCTGGCTCTCTCCCTCCCTGCACGGCATCCGCAGTTACACGGCATTACTTACATTCTCTTCCATAGAAAAGAAAAAGAAATGAAATAGAAAATTAAAAGAGCAATAATTTAAAAAAAAAAATATATATATATATATAAAAATATATCAGGCATTACATGAAAGGCAAAGAAAAGGGCCAGCCCATCTCAAAGCATCTGGCCAGCCTCCCCTGGCCGCCGGCCAAGCCTCGGCTCCAGCGCTCTCTCCCCTTCGGCGCATGCGCGCTGCCCGCCGGCACCCGGTTGCCGCGGTAACGCTGTAGGCTGCCTCCGGGTCCCACCGGCCATTCCGTGCTAGGGTGACAACACCGCGGGGCGGGGAGGGGGACACGACACAAACAGGGGAAGGCAGAGTGACCTTTCGCCGGAGATAACATTGCATCCAGTCTCCCATTTAAAGGAATGATTCCCTAAAATTAAATAATCATACGAGAAGATGAAAGAATCCACAAATAAATGCTACAACCATAGAATCAACCAGGTTGGAAGAGACCTCCAACGTCATCCAGGCCAACCTAGCACCCAGCCCTAGACAATCAACTAGACCATGGCACTAAGTGCCTCAGCCAGGCTTTGCTTGAACACCTCCAGGGATGGTGATTCCACCACCTCCCTGGGCAGCCCATTCCAATGCCAATCACTCTCTCTGCCAACAACTTCCTCCTAACATCCAGCCTAGACCTGCCCTGTCACAACTTGAGACTGTGTCTCCTTGTTCTGCTGCTGCTTGCCTGGCAGAAGAGACTAACCTTAACCTGGCTACAGCCTCCCTTCAGGTAGTTGTAGACAGCAATGAGGTCACCCTCTCCCTTGCTAAGCACATCAGGAGTAAAACCAGGGTGAAACAAAAAGCAATTCTATCACTATGGTTCTATGATCCCTCTGTGGAACAGGAACCACTCGGTTTCACAACACAAAAAATACTTTACCATCAATATTAGACAAAGTTCATCCATGTTATGAGACAATTCTATGAGTCCAACTGGTAATAGTGATGTTCAAAAAATCTCTTACAAAGGGAACCCCTGTACTGCTCTTAAATATCATCTCAGGTCCTGAACAGCTTTAGCAGGCACAGAACATTAGTTCATACTTTCAGTCAGCTTACTGCTTTGCTGTAATTGACTGAAACTGTAACTGACTGAAGCTGTAAACTCCATTTACTAAAGAAGTTTAGCTTGTTGGGTTTTGTAATCAAACCACTCTGAAAACAAGTTACTGTACTTCTACAAAGTACAACAGAAAAAGATCGAGTTACTTTTATTTGAGGTTGGATTACTAGAATAAGGTTCAGTATCAATTTTTTGTTTGTCTCTCCTTTTGACCCAGATTCTCTGCCTGGAATTCTTGAATTCTGAGATTTATCTCTAGTTTCAGCACTGGGTAACAGGAGGTGGTCACAAATCCCAGTGGATATGGCTGTTAACAAAGAACAGGTCTGAAAAGACACTGAAGGGTGTAAACTACATCTGAGAGTTAGATGATGAAAAGTGCAGGACCTTCAGGCATGCAAATTATTACATTATGACCGAAGACTGACTAGAATTGCCCAGACTCACCACTACTTCTTCTGTTTTCTCTTCTTTCTTTTCTTCCTCTTCATCAGTTTCTGCAGCAGCTCCATCTTCCTCATCGCTACTAGAGGACTCCAAAATTTCACTTATGTCCATTTTCCAGTTCCGAGGAACACCCTTTGTGCTGAGAAACATGCTTGCCTCCTGCAGCCCTAGAGGGAAAAAAGAGCCCTGGTTTTACTTCACCTGCAGCATTCACTGTCACAAAGCACTGATTTCCTTTCCATACTCTTGTAAATCACAATATCAAGTTAAATGCAAAACAAAATTAACAAAATAGATACTTCAGCTCTAAACGCTCCATTACTGTGTCCAGTTCTGGGCCCCTCAATTTAAGAGGGACATTGAGATGCTGGAATGTGTCCAGAGAAGGGCAACGAGGCTGGTGAGAGGCCTCGAGCACAGCCCTACGAGGAGAGGCTGAGGGAGCTGGGATTGTTTAGCCTGGAGAAGAGGAGGCTCAGGGGAGACCTTATTGCTGCCTACAACTACCTGAGGGCTGGTTGTAGCCAGGAGGAGGTTGCTCACTTCTCTCAGGTGGCCAGCACCAGAACAAGAGGACACAGCCTCAAGCTGTGCCAGGGGAAATTTAGGCTTGAGGTGAGGAGAAAGTTCTTCACTGAGAGAGTCATTGGCTACTGGAATGAGCTGCCCAGGGAGGTGGTGGAGTCACCGTCCCTGGAGCTGTTCAAGGCAGGATTGGACGTGGCACTTGGTGCCATGGTCTAGCCTTGAGCTCTGTGGTAATGGCTTGGACTTGATGATCTATGAGGTCTCTTCCAACCTTGGTGACACTGTGATACTGTGATTTACTGTCAGCTCCATAATGGAGTTGGCAGTGCTGGTACCTCTGTGAATTTAGAGTTGAGAACATCTATCCACACAGCACAGCACCCACTGCTTTCCTAGGTATAGGCCCCCATTAACAAATTTCACAGCATGTGAACAGTAGCAATGAGAGGCACTTATACTTAACCATATACATCTGTGCAGCTATGAGCTACTCTGTTTCTATATGAAAGAGATAAATACTGTAACAAAGCTATTTGAAGAAAGTCAACTCATCATAGTCAGATCCAGCACAGGATCATTGGATATTAGAGGTTGGAAGGGACCCAAAGAGATCATCGAGTCCAACTCCCCTGCCAGAGCAGGACCACACAATCTAGCACAGAGGAATGCGTCCAGACAGGTATTGAAAGGCTCCAGAGAAGGAGACTTCACAACCTCTCTGAGGAGCCTGTTCCAGGGCTCTGTGACCCTTACAGTAAAGACATTCCCCCTTGTCTTGAGGAACCTCTTGTGCTGCAACTTACACCTGTCGCTCCTTGTCTTATCAGAGGCATCAAATTAGCAGCGCCTGTCCCCCAGCTCCTGGACAGCCCTCAGGTATTTATAACCATTGATTAAATCCCTTCTCGGTCTTTTCTTCTCCAGACTAAAAGGTCCCAGGTCCCTCAGCCTCTCCTCACAAGCCATGCCCTCCTGTCCCCTCATCATCCTGGTAGCCCTCTGCTAGACCCTCTTCAGCAGATCCCTGTCCCACTTAAACTGGGGAGCCCAAAACTGAAAGCAGTAGTCAAGATGAGGTCTCACCAGGGCAGAGTAGAGGGGAAGGAGAACCTCCCTTGATCTGCTGGACACACTCTTAATACACCACAAGATCCCACTGGCCTTCTTGGCCATAAGTGCACGTTGCTGTCCCATAGTTAACTTGTTACCCACCAGGATTCCCAGGTTCCACCACGACTTCATTCTCTTTGGGATACCTTCATTTCTTAATGTTTAAATTTGAACAAATCCCAAATGTTCAGTTGAAGAGCACTGCCTGAAGAGATGCTACATTTATGTTTGGAACAGGAAAAATACACTAGTAAGGGAGTGATGGGACAGGGAAAAGTCTCACTTCTACAATGAGAATACCTCAAATCCTCTTCCTTAGAAGAGCTGCTCCAAGGGGGAAAACAAAGCTAAACAAATCCAGATAACCAAAAAACATGCATCCGAGACACAAAAATCCCCACTTTAATAATGATGAATTGGAATACCCCAAAAGAAAGAGAGATACTGCAATGAACCAGAGTGTCACTGGAGAAGAAAAGGCACTGACTTTTAATAGCTGAAAGAGTAACCTCTCCTGATATCTGACAACTACGTTTTCTTTTTTAAACCCTTAGTATCTTTGGTTCCACATTTCCTCTTGACGATGAACGCCACAACCCTATTATGTTCTGCATGAACAAAAGTCCTTTTCAAGTCTGGCATCTGATAATTTTTGGTTTGTTCTGAATGTTCCTGTACTGTAGATAATTTTTAAAGTATATATGAAATCACTAAGAATTACACGAATCAAAATCACCTCAAGCTCTCTTCTGTGAGTATTATTCTAAGCCTTTACTTGTTAAGGAGATGTTTCACACCTATATTCAAACTAGAGAAACTATTGTTGAGTGGCAGTTTTTTCTGCTTAACAAATTGTGTGGTTTGAGATCTGACTGGGAAAAACAACAGTAAAAATTTATCATAGAATCAACCAGGTTGGAAAAGACCTCCAAGATCATCCAGTCCAACCCACCACCCAGCCCTAGCCAATACACTAGGCCGTGGCATTAAGTGCCTCATCCAGGCTTGGCTGGAACACCTCCAGGGACGGCAACTCCACCACCTCCCTGGGCAGCCCGTTCCAGTGGCAAATCACTCTCTGTGAAGAACTTCCTCCTAACATCCAGCCTAGACCTCCCCTGGCACAACTTCAGACTGTGTCCCCTTCTTCTGTTGCTAGTTTCCTGGCAGAAGAGCCCAACCCCCACCTGGCTACAGCCTCTCTTCAGGTAGTTGCAGACAGCAATGAGATCTTCCCTGAGTCTCCTCTTCTCCAGGTTGCACACTCCCAGCTCCCTCAGCCTCTCTTCACAGGGCTGTGCTCCAGGCCCCTTACCATCTTCGTTGCCCTTCTCTGGACACATTCCAGTACCTCAACATCTCTCTTGAATTGAGGAGCCCAGAACTGGACACAGAATTATTTACATAGAAGTCAGAAGCTGGCCTTTTGCAATCTCACTAACAACTTGGGTTATCGTAGTCACGTAATCCATTCAGAACAACCAAGTTCTCTAATTATACTTTCAAGTCAAGCATCAATCGCAGGAAGGCTAAGCTAGTAAAATTAACACCTTGCTATCTGGCTGTTTTTCATGTACAGACTGAGAGTTTTGAGCAACAGCACAGAACTTTTGTGTTAGGAGAGCTGACTACTTATATTCCAGTGAGATTTTAAATACAATGCCAAAAATACTGCATCTATTTTCCATGAATTTGGAATGATAGAATCAACCAAGTTGGAAGAGATCTCCAACATCACCCAGGCTAACTTATCACCCAACCCTGTCCAATCAACCAGACCATGGCACTAAGTGCCTCATCCAGGCTTTGCTTCAACACCTCCAGGGACGGCGACTCCACCACCTCCCTGGGCAGCCCATTCCAATGCCAATCACTCTCTCCAGCAAGAACTTTCTCTGAACATCAGTTAGGATGTGGATCAAAAGAAGGAAATAAACATCAAATAAACTCACAAATCATAATGAAAAAGTACTAAAAAAAATGAAAGTCTCATAAACCTTCTACTGGGTGTTATTTTCATGAAAAGGCAGCAATAGTCAGCGTTTCTTTAATCCATCACATCTTAAATTGTTTGCAATACATCCAAGAACAACTGTCAGAAATAATGAGGCCATTTATCTGTAAAAACTAAAAGCCCTGTTGGATAAGATTATTTTTTCTAAACACTTGGAATTCATTCTTATTTACCTTTTTTGGGAGAGGACTCAGATTTTGGTAAGTTTTGAACATCTAGTTCCTTAATGTCTTTTCTTGCTACAGAGTAACTGAAAAAGAATGAGGTTTTGTTATAAAGTAAGCATTTGACTGAGAAAAACAATGTCCAAGATTCATCATTCAATCTCAAGGTCTTTTCTAACAACTTAATGTGTTAGGCATTTGTTATTGTAGGTCCTAAGACAAGATTCAAAAAGATTAAGTTTCCAATCTTTAGTTGAAACACAAGACATTTAAAAACACCATTTGCAATTAAATAATTGACCAAAGTCTGTAGAACTTCTTAATTTTAAATGTTTAACCTACACACATCTGCAAAGGAAAAATACTCTGTAAGCAAGATGCATTTTATACATTTCAAATACAGAAATCAGTGGTTGCTACTCAAAACTGGAATCTAGTCAAGATGAAAGAAACAAGCCCTCTGTTTGCAAAATGCATTTCTACTAGCAGAGAACAACAGCAAAGCCAAATTCAATTCTCTGCACTGATAAATAATTGATTTTTACTTTTAAATTACAAAAAAAAAAAAGCATTTGCACAGCAAAAGATACAGAATCTGCTCTAAAGGTAGACTGCAGAGTCACTTACTGAATTACTACAACAAAAATGCTAAACAACCTGCAAGTGAAGCCTTTTAAGTGAGTTTTTATAATAAGGTAATTATTATTTCAGCAAAAATGATGTAAAACCTCAAGAATTGGAGGCTGATGTTTTATGATGTTAAAGCAAATACTATGGGAAAAAAAAAGTCTGCATGTTTTTCCAGTAATAGTCTTCCTTCAGCACAGAAGGAATTAGACTTAACTAGAAGGCTGAGGATACATCTCTACATTAAGAGGCCACCCCTTCATGAATGCAATCTTCAATTACCTGAAGTATGTTTCAGTTACCAAGTAACTGAAAAAAAATCAGAAATTGCTCATTGGGAGAGAGAGGGAAAGGGAAGGGAGAGAGAGAGAGAGAGAGAGAGCGGGAGAGGGGCGGGAGGGGGAGGGGGGGAGAGGGGGGGGGGCGCGGGAGCGAGGGGGA
>WAAF01015566.1:158915-205413 GCA_013400475.1 Tricholaema leucomelas | reverse complement strand
GGGGGGGTGGGGGGAGGTGGGGGGGGGGGGGGGGGGGTGGGGAGGGAAGGGGAAGGGAGAGGGAGAGGGAAAGGGAAGGGAGAGAGAGAGGGAAAGGGAAGGGAGAGAGAGAGGGAAAGGGAGAGAGAGGGAAATTTTAGATTAAGCAACCACTTTACATTCACTTCTTTTAATGAATAAGTAGATTAAACACTTTTAAACTTAGCTGTTTAAATAGCAATGGACACCTGAGCACTGAGGGTAATGAGTCAATCAGATATCTAAACTACAACGACCATCCACAAAGACATAATAATTAAGACATAAAGGGAAATGATTAGAAGCAAAACTTGCACTTCAAAGCACATGAATCAAGTGTTCACACCTGGTTTTTTTTCCAACTCATTGATTTTTTTCTTTTTAAATGAAGAAAACACCAGAAACTTTACTAATCCAATGAAGTCTGTCTTTACCGTGCAAAGGTGGGCAAGTGAGCACAGCAGCAGTTAGCTTGAAATGGACTATGACTGACAAATGTGCACAACCAACAATACACAAAATTGTACCCTTTCTTTTTGAAGAAAATAACGTCTTCAGAAGCTATATGTGATGAGTTTTGCATTTTCTTCTCCCATGTACATCTAATGAAAAGAAATTATTACTTACAATTTGGAATCTGCAAATGAGCGAACTAAACACTGGTCCTTTTTCACAGCGACATCATCGTTACAGCTGGGAGACACAACCTGAAGTATTAAACAAAACAATTTTTTAAGGTTAAAAGAAAATTAGTAAGCTGGTCTTGAAAGGAAAGATGGACAGCAGGAAACAGCTATTTTCCTGTTTCTTCCAGTGCAGTTTCCAGTTCTGAGTAATCTACTCCAAGCCAATGTCAAACAGCCTCAAACTATTAACTTTACTTGTTATGCACAAGTCAGTGAAGTTTGCTAGCTCATTTGTCATTTCAAACCTCCTCTTCTGGGATGATGACATGGGTCCTGTGTATTCACTTTGTTTTGCTCTTTTGCACAAACAAAAACCCATTTAAAGCATCTGTTTAAAAAGTCATTGACGCAGTTTATATCAGCTTTTGATTTTTGACATTCAAACTGAGTGCCAAATAGGTTGGTGGTTGATTTTTGGCTGCGGTTTGCTTGGTTGTTTGAGGTTTGGTTGTGTTGTTTGAGGTTTGGTTGTGTTGTTTGAGGTTTGGTTGTGTTGTTTGAGGTTTGGTTGTGTTGTTTGAGGTTTGGTTGTGTTGTTTGAGGTTTGGTTGTGTTGTTTGAGGTTTGGTTGTGTTGTTTGAGGTTTGGTTGTGTTGTTTGAGGTTTGGTTGTGTTGTTTGAGGTTTGGTTGTGTTGTTTGAGGTTTGGTTGTGTTGTTTGAGGTTTGGTTGTGTTGTTTGAGGTTTGGTTGTGTTGTTTGAGGTTTGGTTGTGTTGTTTGAGGTTTGGTTGTGTTGTTTGAGGTTTGGTTGTGTTGTTTGAGGTTTGGTTGTGTTGTTTGAGGTTTGGTTGTGTTGTTTGAGGTTTGGTTGTGTTGTTTGAGGTTTGGTTGTGTTGTTTGAGGTTTGGTTGTGTTGTTTGAGGTTTGGTTGTGTTGTTTGAGGTTTGGTTGTGTTGTTTGAGGTTTGGTTGTGTTGTTTGAGGTTTGGTTGTGTTGTTTGAGGTTTGGTTGTGTTGTTTGAGGTTTGGTTGTGTTGTTTGAGGTTTGGTTGTGTTGTTTGAGGTTTGGTTGTGTTGTTTGAGGTTTGGTTGTGTTGTTTGAGGTTTGGTTGTGTTGTTTGAGGTTTGGTTGTGTTGTTTGAGGTTGGTTGTTTGAGGTTTTTTGTTCAGTTGGTTGTTGTTGGGGTGGGGGTGGGTTTGTTTGCTTGGGTTTTGTTGTTGTTGTGTGATTGTTTTCCTAAGGTGTGGATAATACAAGCCCAGTGTCAAATCTAGTACATGGATACACAGCAGCAGCATCTCTTCAGTCTAAAACCATGATAAAAGTGCACCTGCAGTATTTGTATTACCACAGACAGAACAAGTTTGTACTTTGCTCTAGACCTTAGACAGAAAATATCAAATGCAAATGAATTTCTCAATCTACTAGGACCCAGTGGAAGCTCTACCACCCCATTCAGACGGGTCAAAAGTTGTGCTCCTAAATCAAGATAAGACATTCCTGTTTCTCAGGTAGCTGAGAACAAAACAGTTACAGGGCCTCCAGTAACTGAATCCCTTAGAATTGTGTTAAATTAAAACCTGTCATTTGTGAAGGGTTATGCAACAATCAGAACGTGCATAACACTACCACATTTCATGTTTTAAACCAAGATGCATACAGCTGGATACATCAGTGTCAACTATTTGGCCTATATTATCCTATAATGTTCTTTCAAAGAACAGAGGTCTGAGTGGTTAGTTACCTTTCAATGCTACATACATGTAGGGAGATAAAATCTTGAACTAAGAGGATTCTAACAGCTGAGCTCATCCCAGCTCCAGACCCAAAATAAAGTACTACAGAATATCATAGAATAGAATAGAATCAACTAGGTTGGAAGAGACCTCCAAGATCATCCAGTCCAACCTAGCACCCAGCTGTAACCAGTCAACTAGACCATGGCACTGTTGGAAGGGACCTCAAGGATCATCCAGCTCCAACCTCCTGCCACAGGCAGGGACACCTCCCACTAGAGCAGGCTGCTCAAGGCCTCATCCAGCCTAGCCTTAAACACCTCCAGGGAGGAAGCATCCACAACCTCCCTGGGCAACCTGTGCCAGTGTCTTACCACCCTCACTGTCAAGAACTTCCTCCTAACATCCAGTCTAAATCTCCCGTCCTCCAGTTTAAACCCATTCCCCCTCATCCTGTCATTACTAGACCCTGTAAATAGTCCCTCCCCAGCCTTCCTGTAGGCTCCCTTCAGACACTGGAAAGCCACTATACAGTTAATTAACTTAAATCTGCAAAAAGCAGTGACTCAGGCCTACATTTTAATGCTCTAAGTAATTATGTTTAGTGGTTTTTTTAATATGAACATGCCTCTGAGCTTGCTTGACATCATCAAAAAAACATTGAAGAAAGCAAGCACCTTTTATTATGCATCCCTAAACTTTTCTTTGTACACACAGAACCTGCAAAGTGCCTATCTTTACAGTACAAGTCCATTTGTACTTGAATTTATGTAATATGTATTAGGAGCAATGGCAATAAACAGCTGTAGCCTGGATTGAGTCAAAAACGATACTCAATATCCACTGCTGGTGTAACTGGCCACTTATGTCAATGAATGCATGAAAGGAACCAGCATTTCCTAACATTGAAAGGAAAAAAGCAATCATTACATACAAAGTCAAAGATTTCAAAGTAATTAAAATTCATAAATTTAGTTGCTCTTAAATTGCCTGGAAGTGCAAGACTTAACATAGCTCATTTATAAAAGAGGAATATTGTTACATATATTTTATAGTCAGTTTTATAATTTTTAGAGCCAATAAATTATAACATACACAAATCTTGACTTTTGCTTTTTTACTCTTCATAGATACCAATGAAAAAAATATATTTCAACAAATAGGGGCAGTAGAGCTTAACCTGACTACATTTGCAATTTTGCAGTAAAAGTTCTGTTTGGAAACCATCCTATCCAAAAAAACCACTGTTTGAATAACATAACAATTCAGATGACACTCCTGTCTAAAAAGCTAGCACTAGACTCATAGAATTAGGCAGGGAAGGGACCACTAGGAGCATCTAGTTCCAACCCCCCTGCCATGGCCAGGGACACCCTACCCTAGAGCAGGCTGCCCACAGCCTCAGCCAGCCTGGCCTTAAACACCTCCAGCCATGGGGCCTCAAACACCTCCCTGGGCAACCCAGTCCAGCCTCTCACCACTCTCATACTCAACAACTTCCTCCTCATATCCAGTCTCAATCTCCCCACTTCCAGCTTTGCTCCATTCTCCCCAGTCCTGTCACTCCCTGACAGCCTAAAAAGTCCCTCCACAGCTTTTTTGGAGGCCCCCTTCAGATACTGGAAGGCCACAAGAAGGTCACTTGGAAGCCTCCTCTTCTCCATACTCCACAGCCCCAACTCTTTCAGTCTGTCCTCACAGCAGAGCTGCTGCAGCGCTCTAAGCATCCTCATGGCCCTTCTCTGGACACGCTTCAGCATCTCCACATGCTTCTTGTAACAGGGATATCAGAACTGGATGCAGTACTCCAGGTGGGGTCTCAGCAGAGCGCAGTAGAGGAGGAGAATCACCTCCCTCCACCTGCTGGCCACACTTGTCCTGATGCAGCCCAGGCTCTGCCTGGCTTTCTGGGCTGCAAGTGCACACTGTTGGCTCCTCTTGAGCTTCTCGTCCAGCAGCACCCCCAAGTGCCTCTCCTCAGTGCTGCTCTCCAGCCAATCACTGCCCAGCCTGCATTTGTGCTTGGCATTGCCTCGACCCTGCTGCAGGACCTTGCACTTGGTCTTTTTGAACCTCCTGAGGTTGGCTTATGCCCACCTCTCCAGCCTGTCCAGGTCTCTCTGGATGGATCCCTTCCCTGCAGCCTGTCTGCTGCACCACACAGCTTGGTGCTGTCAGGAAACTTGCTGATGACAAGCAGTAGTAGAAGACTAGAGAGGCTGGACATCTTCAGCAACTTACCAAAGCTGGATACCAGTCTGCCTCCTCAGTATTACAAGTCACGCTCACAACTTTGCCAAGCAATTCATCGTTGAGACGCCTTTTATCTTCATCTTCCTCTTCACTACTTTCTTCTTCCTTTTCATCTTCAGTACTAAATGATTAAAACATACAGTATTTTAAAGGGTTTTTTTGGTCTGAAGTTCTTATTTAAAAGCAAACACAACTTACTATCAGGTCTTTCTTCCTTAAGCAAAGCTATAGTAATAAAAGTAGAATTTTAAGAGCTGAAATGGCTTTAAATACACTGAAATATTAAGTGCACTTACTAAGAGGAATTTTGTAGACATTATTTCCAAGTAGCAGTATTTTACAGCAGTATCACATTGGAATTGGAAGCACAAATCAAGATTTGATTTTTCAGACATTAAACAGAGAAACAGTCTCTAACCCAGAAATTTTAAAACACACTTTTTTACCTGTTTTGTGCAGTACCAAGGAGGTGAAAGCCTCACACTTCCTGACACGAGTTTCAGTTACATGAAAGGAACATAAACATCATGGCTACTACAAGCAAAAACCCCAAACCAAGCACAATAATGCTAACAAATAAACACACTTCTATGAACTGAATTACTTAAGTCCATAAACTGTGCACAGAACCCACCTGATAAAGAGCACTCAGATCAGTACCAGCTTCAAAGGTACTACTTCATCTTAGGGCAAGGGAAGACAGGGAGGAGGAAAGAAACAGAGCACTATCAAAACTCACACAGGGAGTGAAGATCTTCTTCCTCTATTAGATTTCTTCCCAATAACTGGAGTTCCAAAGTGCTCTGGGTTAGTTAGTGGCAGTTGATCAAGTGTCTACACAGAAAAAGAGGAAACAAAATTAGTTTGCTATTTCTTCTTCTTACATATATATATATATAAAAGTTAGTTTTTTGCACTGCCAGTCCATCATTATCTTACCTCACTTTCTGCAAAGTGCCTTTCTCCCTTCAAGCATAATGAAGTTCGTCTCAGTGTCCTTTCATCACCATCATCAAAAACTAGCATCAAGGCAAAAAAAAAAAAACACCAATCACATTGGTACAAGATGATCAGATCTCTTTTTCAAGCTGACAAAACCAGTCTACTATTTATCTCACCATCTAGAATATGCTCTAAAATATGACATTCAAGACATTCATTTAAACGTTTCTTTAGTTCACAAGCTAAATGATGGCTGATATGCAAGATTCAGTCTAAGAACAGAACATTTTCACACAGTCTCAAGCCAGTATAAAGCAAGGCTTTTGCATGTAATAGTCTCAGTCTAATTTAGACATTCTTCTCAGCAGCACACTGCATGTTTCAAACCATAGCTACCAGCAGCACACCACTTATTATTATCTAACAATCCTGGGGTTTTGTTCAGTTTTGGTTTAATATTGTTGTTTCTGCTTCCACATCCTAGCCAATTATTCCCTACTTATTCTACCTTTTAATTCTCTGTCTAGCTACAAACAAACCCACAAAAAGACAGGTGAATGGGAATCAAAACTGGTGTGTGACTGTTTTTGCTGTCAATACTGTGTTACTAACAATCTGGGTACTGGAAGCATATTAAGCACAAGCAATTTATAAAGAACACTTTGTAGACATTTTGTTCCCTTAAAACTCATAAAGGCAAGTTCCACCAATTTCCATCAATACCCAGCTAAAGAAAAGTAGAATGCTATAAGGCTTTGCAAGTTTTGCCTCAGAAAATCTACAGTTCACATGGTTTTAATGACAATTTCCTTGCAGAGAAAGAAAGGTTACTAGCTTCTCCTCTGCTCTGGATCAGATGTCACTGTCTAAACCATGTTACCAGGCCTTTTTCAAAGAGCAGAGACCAGGTGGCTGCAGTCTGGCATTCCAGCAAGGTAAACGTTTATTTGTGTGGGGTCAAAGTGCAGAACACTACTCTACATTAAAACTGTTTCAACTGTGCTTTGTCTGGTAGGGAACTCTAATGGGTAAAAAACCAAGAAGATTCAAGTGTTGTGCATATTTGCATGATAATTTTAATATACTTCTATAAAAACAATCTCTAGAGCTAGCATGAATATCAATTATATGTGCATTGCTAGTAAAGATGCAGACTGATTGCAGCAAGCACTTCTTTTATTTGTCAAACAGTCACATTCTCATAATCTTAGATTAAAACCACAGACTGCAAGAGTAACTGTATAAAAAGTTATGAAGACAAATTTAATTAAGCTTGATAAGATAACCTTTAAGGTTCCTCCATCTCCAGAGGAGATACTCTTGTAGTATGCACTGCTACTGAATTGTCACAATGGCTTACATGGTAATACCTGTACACAGAAAGCAACTAGCTCTTCCCCTTCCAAAATCCTCCTTTATGTCTGATTAGTTATAACAGTTAATAATACTGTCAAAACTATTATAGACACCAGTAAGACCTGACCACCCTAATGTCAGTGTGTTACTCTCATAATTTAGTTCAGCTACAGCTCAAGGAAGCCACCACTACAGCACTCTGCAGTAACTGTGAACACAAAGCATGACCTCGCTCCCTCTGCATTACTATTCCAGCACTGGTACCCACTGATCGGAAAAATTCAAAGATCAGAGGTCTCAAAAAATAATTCAGCATTGTCACAAGTTTACATGGTAGTAAAAAAATGAAAACAATAAAACAGCACTTTGAAAGTTAAGTTTCATTATCCACTCCAAACATGCCACTTAGCAGCTCGCTACGTAGAGTCACAGAATCAACCAGGTTGGAAGAGACCTCCAAGATCATCCAGTCCAACCTAGCACCCAGCCTTGTCCAGTCAACTAGACCATGGCACCAAGTGCCTCATCCAGTCTTCTTTTTGCTCTCTGACTCCATCTGCCAGCTCAGGAGGCCAGTTTTCCTGGAGACAACCTGTCCCACTACTGAAGAGGCAGAGAAGGTGTTAAGTACATCTGTCTTTTTCTCATCCTTTGTTACTATATTCCCCACTCCATCTAATAAGGAGTAGAGGTTGTCCTTGGCCCTTTTCTTTTGCCATTAATATACTTACAGAAACATTTTTTTATTCTCCTTAACAGCAGTGGCCAGCTTAAGTTAGAATAGAATAGAATCAGCCAGGTTGGAAGAGACCTCCAAGATCATGTGTCTAGAGAAGGGCAACAAAGCTGGTGAAAGTTCTGGACAACAAAGCCTATGAGAAGAGGCTGAGAGAGCTGGGGCTATCTAGCCTGGGGAAGAGGAGGCTCAGGGGTGACCTCATTGCTGTCTACAACTACCTGAAGGGAGGTGGTAGCCAGGTGGGGTGGGTCTCTTCTCCCAGGCAACCAGCAACAGGACAAGGGGACACAGCCGCAAGTTGTGCCAGAGAAAGTATAGGCTGAATGTTAGGAGGAAGTTCTTCACAGAGAGAGTGATTGGCATTGGAATGGGCTGCCCAGGGAGGTGGTGGAGTTGCCATCCCTGAGGGTGTTCAAGAAAAACCTGGCTGAGGCACTTAGTGCCATGGTCTGGTTGACTGGCTAGGGCTGGGTGCTAGGTTGGACTGGATGATCTTGGAGGTATTTTCCAACCTGGTTGATTCTACGATGATAAACTTATATTTTGACCATACTCCTTTAGAGGTGTAAGAAAATGTCTGCTCATTCTACAGTACTTCATACTGTGGAAATGTGCAACAGTACCAGTAACTGACAGCAGAGCCGTAAAATTTGAAAGAAAACATCTTTATGAAGCAATACATTGTGTAACAAAGCAGCAACGAAAGAAAGACTTTCTTAGCTAAATTAGTAATCATTGTATAAAGTATCAATGGAGAAAGAACAGTACCATTTTTCATACAAAAATATCAATTATGCTAATTACTAAACTGCATCCAGTTCTGGAGCCCCTATTACAAGAAGGGTGTGGACGTGCTGGAGTCTGTCCAGAGATAGGCCATGAGGATGCTCAGAGGGCTGGAGCAGCTCTGCTATGAGGACAGACTGAAAGAGTTGGGGCTGTTCACTCTGAAGAAGAGTAGGTTCTGAAGTGACCTTATTGTGGTCTTACAGTACCTTAAGGGGGGGTACAGAAAAGCTGGGGAGGGAATTTTTAGTCTATCAGGGAATGTCAGGGGTAATGTTGCAAAGCTGCAGATGGGACATGAGGAGGAAGTTGTTCAGCGCAAGAGTGGCAAGAGCCTGGAATGGGTTGCCCATGGAGGTGGTTGAAGCCCCATGCCTAGAGGTGTTTAAGGCCAGGGTGGATGAGGCTGCAGGCAGCCTGATCTAGAGTAGGGTGTCCCTGGCCATGGCAGGGGGATTGGAATCAGTTACTCCTTGTGTTCCCTTCCAACCCTGACTGATTCTATGATCACTTCATTATCAGGAGTCTAAACTCACAAGTGTGACAGGGAAACCATCCTGTTGCTCCAACTGTGCTGTTGAGATTAAGGTACCACCTCCATCCATCCAATTTGTTATTTTTATTTGTCCTTCCCAACCCTGACCCTAGTTTAGAATCATAGAATCAGTCAAGGAAGAAGTATCTCAAATTAATCACAATGCATTAATTATTTAATTGCAGCTATGTAAAACTTGCTTCTTCTAGGGAAAACACTTGGTTACACCTTACTGAAAGAGTGATCAGAAACACACAATGGCAGGCTCAGCACCTTTAGAAATATTTACCCTTCTTAAACTAAGTAGGCCTTCTGTTTTCCGTCCCACTTTTAAGAGCATCCAACATCACCAAAGTGCCATTCATATTACTGACAGTCCATGAATGACATTTTAATGCTATCATTAATGTCTTTCCAAAGTATGGGATCATATATTAAGGATTTCATCAATATAAATACAGGGCAGATGGCAAATTTTGTGGCTATGTGACAGTACAACCGAAGTAATGTTAAAAGAACTTAACACTTTCTAAGTTGAAAATCCATTCCTCCTTTTAATCTCATCCGGAAGACTGTTTAATTCTAGGTAAAATGCCTAATAGTAACAGAAAAACTAAAGCCTGTTAATGTTGAATAAATTGTAATAATTAATCATTCCTTAAACTGCTTATTGATACAATTCCAGATTTTCCAACAGTAGAAATTCCTGAGTTTGCACTCAGAAAGAAAGAGCAGCATCAGTTGTGTAAATGAGGAAAGGAAACAGGGGAGACAGAAAGATTTCCTCATGCACATGTAATGTAGTAAAAAGATGTGTTTACAGTGCCACAATGTTTTTCTTAGAAGGAGAACTTCCAAACCTGTCTTTCCAAAGAAACCAGTATGAAAAAGAAGAAGCTTTTTAACTACTACCAATGCCTAATCATTTAATCAGCATCTCCTTGTTGGGGAAGGAAAGAGAGTACCAGATGACCACTTCAGTAATTACTTCTGGAAAAATAATGATAGATGCTAGTCAGGAACCTATATATTGCTATTTATTAGTTAATACAGTAGAAATGACAGAAAGAAAAGCAATGTTTCTGCTGGCCAGAGGCATTTCTTTCAAATATGTTCATTAATGACCAACACTGACAGAAGGGGGAAAATAAATGACTAAGCAGCACAACCTGCTGCTTATGGTGCTTGTTTTAATCCCAAGAATGGAGTTCAAATTACAGAGCACATTGAAACAATAAAAATAAAACAGGAATGTTCAGAATTGTGCTGCATCCTAATTTTGTTGATAGTAACAGGAAAGAAACAGAATTGTTTTTTTTTTCTTTGTGGAAGCATAGGCAAGCCAAACCTAAGACAAAAATCGAAAGCTTGCATTAGGAATCAGTGCAATACTTCCTAAAAGCTAGAAAGAAAAATAGGCCTTCTTAATAGAAAAAGGTCTTGCAATGACAGGACAAGGGGTAACAGGTTTAAACTGGAAGAGGGAAGATTCAAACTAGGTGTTAGGAAAGGGTTCTTTACAGTGAGGGTGGTGAGACACTGGAACAGGTCACCCACGGAAGTTGCGGATGCTTCCTCCCTGGAGGCATTCAAGACCAGGTTGGATGAGGCCTTGAGTGACCTGTTCTAGTGGGAGGTGTCCCTGCCTATGGCAGGGGGTTGGAACTGGATGATCCTTGAGGTCACTTTCAATCTAAACCATTCTATAATTCAATGAAAATAATCTTCATTGAAAGCTGAGTACTTAAAGAATGCACCAAACAGTGTAACTTTCAACTAGGATGAGCAGGTATCATCTATTCCCTGTCCTTGGCAGGCACATACATGACATTAGCAAACATAATACTAACCTTATCCTCACAAAAACACTGCAAACATTGGTTTGCCTTTATTGATAAAACAAATATCAACAAGTTGGCTCAAAATCATTTGTAGGAACTGTGATGAAACTTGCCACAAAATACAGAGAATGAGTTGTATTTATAAATACTGCTAAGACTAAAACCAACCAACAAAAAGAAAGAAAATGGAGAGGAACACAGCAGGACGTGAGCAGTAAGATCCTCATAATAGTTATGGTATTACTTCTACACACAGAAATCAGTGTCAACAGAACCAGGCAGTCCTGTAGCAGACAACTGAATAGGGAAAACAACCCTTCAGGCTGCATCTGCTTGCTAACTTCAGATTCAAGTCATCATCACAGAATCACAAAATGGCAAGGCTTGGAAGGGATCTCTGGAGATCATCTGGTTCAACTATGTTATGGTTTTGTTGTTGCCTAAAGGAACAGAGCTTCTATGTTGCAGAGCAAGTAAACGTTTTAGAATAGAAGAGAATCAACCAGTTTGGAAGAGACTTCCAAGATCATCCAGTCCAACCTAGCACCCTATCCAGTCAACTAGACCACAGCATTAACTGCCTCATCCAGGCTTTGTTTGAACACCTCCAGGGACAGTGACTCCACCACCTCACTGGGCAGCCCATTCCAATGCCAATCACTCTCTCTGTGAAGAACTTCCTCCTAACATCCAGGCTATACTTCCCCCGGCACAACTTGAGACTGTGTCCTCTTGTTCTGCTCTTGCTTGTCTGGGAGAAGAGACCAACCCCTACCTGGCTACAACCTCCCTTTATGTAGCTGTAGATGGCAATGAGGTCACCCCTGAGCCTCTTCTTCTCCAGGCTAAACTTATTCCCCAACCCATCTTTTAAATTTACCAAAACAACAAGAATAAGTACCAAGAAGCAAAACCTGCTCCAGTGTCATTATGCATGCTTAGTTATTTTCATTGGCTGCCTGACGAAGTCATCTGTGAACTGCCAGTGATGCTGTCTATGAATGTCTATCAATGAGTGCAAGTTTCACAGGCATTTTGTTTACTTGTTTATTTTCAGCTGTGGAAACAATACAGAAAGTACCAAGTGTCATGTAACATTTGTTGAATGACCTTGTAGACAAGGACTGTACTAACAACTGATTCATCATTATAAGAGGGCTTAAGTGTAAGATACTGCAGCATATTGTGCTAGTGGAGAGGCTACAGACTTCCCTTTAGAAAACAACAATCACTTCACAAGAGCTTCAGTCCCTCTATAGAATTATCAGTGAGAACACTGAAATGAGACCTTCAAGTCTACTCATGGAAGACTGTCACCTTACAAACAAAAGCCTACTATCTGAAACTGGTTTTTAAGATCTCACAGTCATATTACTACTGCACATTAAGAGATCAGAAAAATACAACATTCTACTGCCTTGCTCTGCCTCCACTACCATCTGCACACAATTTTGACTTTTAAAACTCAGTCTACATTATAACAAAAGTGGATACATAACAAAGGATCTATCCACTTGATCTGTAACAAGGTTTAGTCAATACACCTTTTCAGCACCATCTCCACTTCTCTAACTGCATGTTGCCTAAACACACCTGACTGCTAAAAGTGGTGCTATTTGTTCCTAGATTCTTCAGAAAGCAACCCACACAGCTTGGTTCTGTGCCACAAGTGTGCTTAAACAACAGTATATCCCATGAAAGGACCCCAGGCAACTACTGGGTTTTCTCAGAAACCACCCAAGTAACACACTGAAGAGAAAAATAACAAATTGGATAGATTAAGGTGGTACCTTAATCACACCAGTAGAGTTGGAATAACAGGACAGTTTCCCTGTCATACTTGTGAGTTTAGACTCCTGACAGTGAAGTGATCATAGAATTAGTCAGGGTTGAAAGGGACCACAAGGAGAATGCAGTTCCAGTCCTCCTGCCATGGCCAGGGACACCCTACCCTAGATCAGGCTGCCTGCAGCCTCATCCAGCCTGGCCTTAAACACCTCTAGACATTCCAGGTTCTCACCACTCTCATGCTGAACAACTTCTTCCTCATAGCCACTCTGAACCTACCCATCTCCAGCTTTGCTTCATTCCCCCTAGTCCTGTCTCTCCCCAGTAACCTAAAAATTCCCTCCCCAGCTTTTCTGTAGGCCCCCTTCAGATACTGAAAGGCCACAAGAAGGTCACCTTGGAGCCTTCTCTTCGCCAGACTGAACAGTCCCAACTCTTTCAGTCTGTCCACATAGCAGAGGTGCTCCAGCCCTCTGAGCATCCTCGTGGCCCTTCTGGGATGTAGAACTCATCAGGACATTGGGAAGAACTGGTCAAACCAGCCACACAAACATGACTAGTGCCTCACACATAAGAAATGTGCACTGCTCAAGTTAGAAAAAGACAAATCAATAGGCTTCGGGCATGGATTAAATCAAGTGGCTGGTGACACTGACAAGATTTTAATCACCCTTTATACAGCAGTAAGATGTTAGGAGCTTACAGTTCATAGAATCAACCAGGTTGGAATGACCTCCAAGATCATCCAGTCCAACCTAGCACCCAGCCCTATTCAATCAACTTGACCATGGCACTAAGTGCCTCATCCAGGCTTTGCTTGAAGAATTCCAGAGATGGCGACACCAAGGACGGGAACTCCACCACCTCCCTGGGCAGCCCATTCCATTGCCAATCACTCTCTCTGCCAACAACTTCTCCCTAACATCCAGCCTAGACCTCCCCCAGCACAACTTGAGACTGTGCCCCTCGTTCTGTTGCTGCTTGCCTGAGAGAAGAGACCAATTTCACCTGGCTACAGCCTCCCTCCAGGTAGTTGCAGACAGCAATGAGGTCTGCTCTGAGCCTCCTCTTCTCTAGGCTTAAAAACGCCAGCTCCCTCAGCCTCTCCTCATAGGCTTTGTTTTCCAGGACTTTCACCAGCTTTGTAGCCCTTCTCTGGACACATTCCAGTATCTCAGCATCTCTCTTGAATTGAGGAGCCCAGAACTGGACAGAGTGCTCAAGCTGTGACCTGACCAGTGCAGAGTATAGGGGAAGAATAACCTCCCTTGTCCTACTGGCCACACTATTCCTGATATAGGCCAGTACACCACTGGCTCTCTTGGCCAACTGGGCACACTGCTGGCTCATTTTTTGTTGTAGGAGAGCCAGAACCAAGTAAATCTATGCTAATAGGAAAAAATCATCTACAAAACATCAGAAAAGGAAACCTTTTATAAAATAGGCAAATGTGACTAGAAATAGCTCGTTAGCAACCCCGCTCCTGACAATCCTAGGATACCATTGTCAGTTCATTTTCTGATAAATATCCTCAGAATTGTGAACTGGCATATTCAGAAATCCATGCAACATGAAAGAGGAATAGAACCAAACAGTTAATACCTCTCATTTCAGTCTTCTGCCCTAGTCATAGAGGTGTTTCAGAGTGGTGCCTGGCTTACAGCACTGCCAACGTGGGGCCACGGTGATGTACAACAGAGTGGCCAGCAGGGCAAGGGAGGTGATTCTCCCCCTTTACTCTGCTCTCCTCAGACCCCACCTGCAGTACTGTGTGCAGTTCTGGAGCCCCCAGCACAAGAAGGACATGGAACTGCTGGAGCCAGTCCAGAGGAGAGCCACGAAGATGCTCAGAGGGCTGCAGCAGCTCTGCTATGAGGACAGGCTGAGAGAACTGGGGCTCTGCAGCCTGGAGAAGAGAAGGCTTCCAGGAGACCTTATAGTGGCTTTCCAGTATCTGAAGGGAGCCTACAGGAAGGCTGGGGAGGGACTATTGACAAGGTCTGGGAATGTCAGGATGAGGAGGAATGGGTTTGAACTGGCAGAGGGGAGATTTGGACTGGATGTTAGGAGGAAGTTCTTTACAGTGAGAGTGGTAAGACACTGGCACAGGTTGCCCAGGGAGGTTGTGGATGCTTCCTCCCTGGAGGTGTTTAAAGCCAGGCTGGATGAGGCCTTAAGCAACCTGCTCTAGTGGGAGGTGTCCCTGCCTATGGCAGGGAGTTGGAGCTGGATGATCCTTGAGGTCCCTTCCAACCTAAACCATTCTGTGATTCTATGATTCTAACATCATATCAGAGCCAAAAAGGAAAAAAAACTGTTGGCTTTGCAGCCTCATGCAGTGTTGAAAAGAATGAGAAAAATTTTTTGCCACTTATGTTAAAATATGCTGCTACTTCAGGATACTGTTTGAAGAAGAGACATGTCATTTTCTTACATAAGAGTACTGATAAAGCCTAAAAGCCTTAATTCTCAAAAAAAGGATTCAAATTCCCTTTCACTCTAAACAGTATAAAAAACCTTGCTGTTGGCAGAAACAGCAGCCAGAAACTGCAAATGCCTCTCACTGTCCATTCTCATTATGTTCTACTCATTTCCAAGAAAAAAAACTACTGAAAGTTAATACTTGCTTTCTCTTACTTTCTTATCCATGATTTCATCTCATAAAACACAAGGAACAAGGTTCAATGTATTTGTTCTGTTTTTTTTTTTCCTTTGCTTAAAGATACGGCTAAATTACACACACTTAACAATATCTAAGCATATCCAGATATTGACCTGAGTTTTGTCAAAAGTGATGACAACTACCTAAGAGAGGCTGTAGCCAGGTGGGGGTTGGTCTTTTCTGCCAGGCAACCAGCAACAGAATACAGGGACACAGTCTCAAGTTGTGCCAGGAGAGGTCTAGGCTGGATGTTAGGAGGAGGTTCTTGACAGACAGAGTGATTTACCACTGGAATGAGCTGCCCAGGGAGGGAGGCGGTGGAGTTGCCATGCCTGGAGGTGTTGAAAAAAAGCCTGGATGAGGCACTTAGTGCCATGGTCTGGTTGACTGGATAAGGCTGGGTGCTAGGTTGGACTGGATAATCTTGGATGTCTCTTCCAATCTGGTTGATTCTATCACAGTGCTTTTGATGGGGCAATAAAATAAGGCTATTCTAAGAGGAACTCTTTGGATGCTTGAGTAACAGAAATACTGAGTAACTGAAATACTTGAGTAATTGAAACACTTATATTGACATTATGTTGCTTCTAGTTAGGTACAGAAGTGATACAAAAGTTTTTTTGTTAAAGAACATAAGGATTTGTCTTCTGAAATGCTAGCAGTGCTTTTAAGATTTTAGAGGATGTGAAAGAAGGAAAATATAACTATGGTCTAAGTTGTGGGAGTTTTTTGGTCAGTAATTCCAGACATTATTTCACTATTTACCTGAAGCCTCTTACATGCTACCAGAATACCAGGTGGATGATACACTAAATAAGCCAGAATTCAAACCTGGCTCAGCTGAAAGCAGATTTGACAAACAATTCTAACCCTGTGCAATTATCACCTACCAATATATTAAGCACTTCAAAAGCATCAATGCAGCGCTTCAAAATTTGTAAATGAGTAATTGCATTTTAAAGATTAAAACACCAAATGGAACCATTTGTTATCTAAAGCACTTAAAATGCTCTGTCATCTCAGCAGAACTTCAATTGAGCAGAGGAGACTGCTGACTTGTGCAACAGCATTCTCCAGACTTTGCTGAACTTTCACTCCAAGCAGTGTTTGTTTCTTCACCTATTTATACCCAAAAGTTGAATTCCAAAGGCTAATTTCAGAAGTAATCCCAAATCACAGGTGAAAATCTCAGTATGACTAAATGGCAACAGTAATAATATTATTATGATGTGAGAGGAAAAAAAAATGTGAAAGAGTGATTTCATGGCAGATGCAACAGAAATAAATCCTTAGGTGTTCAAGAAAAGACTGGATGAGGCACTTAGTGCTATGGTCTAGCTGACTGGATAGGGCTGGGTGCTAGGTTTGACTGGATGATCTTGGGAGGTCTCTTCCAACCTGGTTGATTCTATTCCATTCTATTCTATTCTATGCTTATTTATTTTGAGTCTATGAAAACCACTAACAGACAGGAGATATTTTGAAATACACAAACTGAACATCACTGTGGCTCTTTTGTTATGTTGATGGTAAAGCAGTCTACTACAGCAAGCTCACCATAGCATTTGTACTGGTTTGTTTTAGTGAACAAAGCTAAGTTGCTTCAGCTGACTTTTCTTCTTTAGATTCCTGTCATAAACAGAGAAGCTGATGTACAACAGTGAGCATCATTACTTCTAACTAGACATGCAATTTGTTTTGGTGGATTTTTAAGTTATATTTGTACTTAATACTTTGAAAATGTTTGTATGTATTATTGTTTTCCTTATCCATATCAGCCTAATGTTAGCTCACAGAGAAAGAGATGCTTCATAACACAGAAAATAAATAGTGTAGGAAAGGCACCACTGAAATACAAACTTTCCCTTGTGCTTTCCATCTCAAGCCTGACCACACTCAGGAAAACATTCTAGCAATCTGAAGGCCATTTAATCCACCTCCTTCTCAAGTGTTTAGCTTTGACTGAATCAGTCACTGGGACTGCTGATTAGCGCAGCCCATCACTTATCAGAAACAAGTCAGTTCAGCTCTGCTTTACAGCATAAACAGAAAAAGGACACAATGCAAGCAGCAGGCAGAAGACAAAGCTTATTTTTTCACACCTTAGTGTTTCTGTGCTCAACCTAGAACAGCTCTTTAATTTTAAAGGTAAAATTACCTTTTTTATATGACATAAACCTGTTGTGATCTGTTTGCCAATATTACCTGTGTTTTCAGTACCAGCAAGTACTCCACCACACACATCTCAGAACAGTGTTGGTAAAATCTAAATACCTTTCTAATGTCTTACTATTGTATTGCCATACTCATGGGTACATACACCCTTCATGCCATATTCCAGTACTGCATGTTAACTTATTCTAACTTACATCTCCCACACACCTCAAGTTTCACATTTTTCACTAAGTCTTTCCATGTGAAGAACATGAATTTTCCCTATTCTGTCCATCAGTAAGTTTTTTTTGGGGGAAACAGACAATAATAATTTAACCTATCAGTTTAAGTTTCTGGGAACCTGCATTTTAATATAGAAAGTAAAAAAAAAAGCATGCATAGTTTATATCTTGTATTATTGGGGAGAGTTCAACAATCTGTTAATTTTAAACAACCCACTGACACAGGGCAAAGATTTCATTGTTCAAATGGTGTGCTCATCAAGCAAAGATTATTGAGGAGTACACTTCTGAGAAAAGAAAGAAAACAGAAAAACCCAAAAACCAACCACTTCCCTAAAAAATAACCCCCCCAAACAGAACTACAAAACCAAACCAACCCACTAAACATCAAAAACCGCTGACAAAACTCACCCCCAAACCAGGGGATTTAAAGTTCGCCTGTCGAATGTTAAGAAGTTAAATGTTTATCAATTAATAGTTTAAAGCCTTTTTAAGCACTGAGGCACAAATATGTTGAGTTTCATTTACTGGTCCTAATTCAAAGAGAATTAGATAAAAACTGAAGTTTTTAAATGAAAATGCTAATTCATAAACCACAAAATGAGGAGTGCAAGATTGTGTTTCTTATCTCTTCTATAACAGAATGGTGAACTTCTAGTTCTAGCCCTGGTGAAGGGCATGGAACAGAAACCCTATGAGGAGAGGCTGAGGGAGCTAGGGCTGTTTAGCTTGGAGAAGAGGAGGCTCAGGGCAGACCTCATTGCTGTCTACAACTACCTGAAGGGAGGTTGTAGACAGGTTGGGGTTGGTCTCTTCTCCCAGACAACCAGCAACAGGACAACGGGACACAGCCTCAAGTTGTGCCAGGGGAAGTATAGGCTGGATGTTAGGAGGAAGTTCTTCACAGAGAGAGTGATTCGCCATTGGAATGGGCTGTCCAGGGAGGTGGTGGAGTCACCATCCCTGGAGGTGTTCAGGAAAAGCCTGGATATGGCACTTAGTGCCATGGTCTAGTCGACTGATAGGGCTGGGTGCTAGGTTGGACTGGATGATCTTGGAGGTCTTTTCCAACCTAGTTGATTCTATTCTATTCTAGGGCAGCATCAAGTTAAGTCGACGGTCTTCATTGAGCATGTCACATCATAGTACTAAACAGGAAGATTTTTTGAGTGCAGAAAATGCAAATAATCCTGCCTTTCCTCATTGTCTTCTGCTGTTTCACGCAAAACACAACCCTCAACTCTATATGAAACACAGGAATGACTTCAGGATGCATAGTGTTACTACCTATCTTCTTCTTCAAGACTACATATAGGGAAATAAGGCTTGCCTTTCAGTCAGCACCACAGCTTTTCAGCTAAAAGGCTTATGTCTCAAAATCTGCAAAATTGACCCTGAATTCCAGTCAGTGGAACTGACAGGAGTTGTGCCAAACAAAACTTGAATGTTCAGCCCTGCAACAGCCTACCTAAACGACAAATAATTATTACCCTGGTTTAAATACAAATGGAAACAAGATCTTTTCCTTAAAAAATTCCCCCCTAAATCTCAGATCTTAAAGAGTGCAAGATGCAATCACTTACATTATTACCTACAGACTAAATGAAGGCCTGTGGCTACTCACCTACAGTATACCAACTAGCATCTGTCAATTTGCTGATAACGGCCTCTTGAAAGGATCCATCAGGCATTTTGGTTTCAACCATTGCACCAACCTGCAAAAAGCAAGGTTACATGTAATCTCAAACATATACTGGGGAAAAAAAAAACACACAGAAAAATTAATTCTTCTAGCAAGCTAGATTTATTCTTTTTAAAAGACTCATTTTAGCTAAATGTTACTTTGTAAAATGCAGTTACTCAGCTAGTGCGAACAAAAGTCCTTAGATGTGAAAGCTGAATCGCAAGTAGACAGTAAAGCTGCAAAGAAACTCAAAATATCCAATTTCAGCATGACTTACAGCATCACAAGAAATAATATGAGGCTAATTGGAAATAAATATTCAAAGCAATCACTACTTTGCTATTGATATGCATGAAATTACTACTACGTTGGTGTTCTTGCAGTAGCTTACAGAGAAAAGGCAAATACAGAAAAGATTCTCTCCTCTAAAGGGCTTTACTTGCATTCAGTCATAGAATCAATCAGATTGGAAGAGACCTTCGAGATCATCCAGTCCAACCTATCACCCAGCCCTATCCAATTAACTAGACCATGGCACCAAGTGCCTGTAAGCTTCTCACAACCCAGTATGGGACACCCACACTGCTTTGCCCACCAAGGGAGGCACCAGCAGTCGTTCAATAAAGCAGTATTTTAGCAGGCAACTGTTACATATCATAAAAATACAAATCACCACATATTTTTATATAAAATACAACAAATATTTTAAAAGGCAGTCAGAACAATCATATTTGTTACTGTTCAACATGCTTGAATCTTCAACTTCATAACCAAGTTCCAAATCACTTACAAGAAGTTTCAAAGTTTCATTACTTTTAAGAAGTTTTGTATAAGACTATACAAAAATCACTGTGTTTCAAATTGCTTGTGTATTTATAGACTCATAGAATCAAACAGGTTGGAAGAGACCTCCAAGATCATCCAGTCCAACCTAGCACCCAGCCCTAGACAATCAACTAGACCGTGGCACTAAGTGCCTCATTCAGTCTTTTCTTGATCACCTCCAGGGATGGCAACTCCACCACCTCCCTGGGCAGCCCATTCCAGTGACAAATAAACAGCCTCTAAAATCCACAAAATTACTCAGAATCTGATCTAAAGCAGTGAGCTGCTGTTTATTGAAATTCTGTAAAACAGGTACCCACCTAAACAGTATCAAAATGTAGACTTCTACAAACTGATTACGTGATTACAAAAACCAAAAGGCAGGCAATATACATACTCTTAGAGGTCCTTTCACTTGATCATCTTGCACTATCTGAGTAGAATTATCCCCCTTCAGTACGACCTGAAACATATGAATGAAGTTTTTAATATGCATCTTACTTCTAATAGCTCACAAAAAAGTATATGAATCTGTATTTATGATAATCACCATAATGTGGAAAACAATACTTTTATCATCGAACATGGATTCAAACATTATTGAAGACAAAGCACTTGGCATACATGGTTACACTGACAGGAAGCCCCAACTACCACACTTAATATATAATCTGAAACACTGTAATTAAAAAAGAAGGCAAATAAAACATCAGCCATTTCAAGGCAAAGAGAATATGCTTTGATGTGAGTTTAGATATTGACGTAAGCCAGAACATACCTAGGACTGGGCTTCCTGATGAGAAACTGAAGCAGTTGTTTTACCTCTCTCTATACTTCAACTCTAGCACTTTACTGACAACAGAGATTACTAAACCACAATCAAAATAAAAAGCTCTTTATTAAACATCCATCAAAACACCACCAAAGTGACCACAAGAGCATCATTTCTGCCACCTTGAGCAAAAGAAAGTTTTTTTTTTGTAGTAAAGATGTGAATCACTGCAAGTGTAATGAAAGTAAGTATGGGTTCCAGGGTAAGTAAACTACACTTCTCTTTAAAATCCTACACCTGAGATGGTCATGCTGATGAGACAGAGTGACTGTAAGCCTAGGCAATTTGAATCCCTGAGTTTGCAGAGACTCCATTTAGAAACACGAGTATTTAGATCTCAACACAACTGCTTCACTGCCGTTTGTTGCAGCACTTGAAGGGTTTTAATGAGAAACATCAAAAATTCCTAGTTCTTTAAAGAAACTGAAAGTTTCAGAAGCTTCCTTTCCCATCTATAAAGATATCCACATTTTCAGGCTCCCTCAGTTATTCCATATCCAGTGCCTACACCGCAGCTGCATTTATAAATACAGCACTAATAGCAAGCTCAAAGAGGGCTAGGATTAGCACACAGTCAGGCTAACAATGCACTTTATGCAGTTTTTATTCAACATTTTGTATCAGCACTGAGATGTACACAGGTTGTTCTGCTACTCAGGAAAAGACTACTGGACTTTTCAGGCTCTTTGTGCTCTTGGCAAGCTTGCTGGGGTGTGCCTACACACTCTTCATTACAGTACCAGGCTTAGCTTGTTCAAACTTCAATTGTTCTAATCGAGACACAGTGACAGGAATTTCCACCAAATCACAGTGACCTCATATACTTCTAAATCTTGCCATGGAGAACTAAAGCACATAATGCTAGTAAGAAACTCACACCTATTAACAGTCTAAAAATTCCATCAGACCAAAGAGAGAGATACAAAATCCAGGATGTCAGACCAGGAAGGACAGCACACTGCTTCCTACGAAGCTTCTCATTAACACAGATTTCAAAGAGCATCACAAATTCTGTAAGTACTCATTAAGAACAAGGGAAAAGACTTCGATATGTGAACTGTTAGATTTCTTTCCACTGATGAAAAGCTCTCTGATAAAGAGATATGATCTATATATACAACTAACTGAAGAAGCTGATAGCTTGTTCTACTTGATCTAAGCACTAAAGCACACAAAAACTTAAGATGCCTAGTTCTAAAAGGTAGCTTTCATCTCTATTTGTTGGGGGTTATACCTCACTAATGCCTTATTTACACATCCTGGACTGTAAGTAAGCAAGTAGAAACTAGGAAAGATTTTGACAAAGCAGAAAACCAATTTCTAACAATTTCTATATTTACTTTGGATTCTTAACTTTTATTTAACTACAGTCTCTTCTTGCTTTCCCATAGACACCTTTACAACAGGACTACAATACCGAAGTAACAATTTGCTTGGTTGTTCTGGCCTAATATGAATGAAAAATACGTGCCAGTATTATGCACATGTGGCAACTTAGCTGCAACCAGAGCATGCTAGTTTAGAAGCAGCATCAAGATGCTCAAAATATAACAAATCTTGTCCTGAACACTCCTAAAGCCTAGTCAAAAGACTAATTGTGGGGTGGTTGTTGGTTTTTTTCCCCCCCACTGCCGATTATTTTGGCATTGCCTCATAAGTTCCAAACTCTAAAACGGAGAATGTCAGTTGAAATGAGATGAGAACTTTTCCTTTTGAAGAGGTTGCATTTATTCCCTATTACTCATGTAAAGCCATAATCCTCTATTTATGACATTAAAACTGATTGCTGTGAAAGTGCTGCATTCACAAACAGAAGACAACTGTGCTCAGAAAGAACCAGCAGGAATAGGTAATCCGAAAGCTCATTCTTGTTCCTGCACCCTCCTAAAAAGATATGAAAACTCCACCACCATTGCTCCAAAAATAACCAAAAAAAAAAAACCAACCAAAAGCTAACAAGAGCCATTCTAAACCAAACACTTATATATGAAAAACAACATTCAAGTGCTCTCTAAAATTCATACAGTGAGGTGACGACAAACATTTCTTAACCTTCAGGACCGGGATCTTCTCTGACAGTCCTTTCAACACAGTAATACCAGCAGCAACCAGAGTATACTACCTTGACTTTCACAAGCCTTTTCACTGTCTTAATCTTTGCCTCACAGAAGGCACCACGGTACTTGGCACTGACATCAGTTCCCACTGTCAGGTAGGCAGGTTCATCCGCTGCCTGTTCAGAAACACCAAAAAAGAGTACAAAGTTTAGTTCTTTGTATTTATTTTTACAGCTACATCATTACAAACTTAATTTTACAGCCAGACTTCTGGATCTACTGATGGAGAGTGTCTGTAGTTGGACTTGCAATCAGATTGTTATTTAAAAGAAGAACAAAAAAGAAAAGAAACAGGAAGTTTTGTTTTGCCAGTGATGTTGACCACCTTCCCCCTTTATGTTTTGTCAGTCTAATGACTCTCTCAGAACTATCTTTGAGAGTACTGGATTGATATTTGTAGTATCTCCTTATAAAAAGGAGAAATAACTATTAATTGAAATAATTTCTATACCATGTTACAAAAGCATTTCAATACAAAAAAAAAAAAAAATCAGTGGAAAACAACTGTACTTCTTTTAGCTGTAAGTAGTCCAAAGGCACAGATTATTTAAGACATTTAAGACTGTGATTATCCCAATATTTACAGTTAAATCAGTAACGTTCTATAGATAGGATATTCTTTCCCTGTTGACTAAAAGGAGACCTCAAGAGAAATCTGTTGTCATCTTTGAAACAGCTGTTTGCTAGGTTTTCTTTCTTGAAATGCCTTGATCAAAGCTTACCTGCTTGTGCATTTTAAAGAAAGAAAAATATTTCTCATCACATTTTCCTTCACCTGGACTTTTATTACTCAACATTTCACTTTGCTGTGCTTGTAGTGACTAATAAACAAGGATAAAATTACCCTGTTAAACGTTGTCTATCCAGACAGGAAATAAGCAGAGAATACAATAACTGTTTTTCCTTTTCTTTTTTTTCCCCCCCTCTTAAAATATTGTTAGCATTTTTTCAACTCCGACGTGGTGGCTGGGGGGAGAAATTCTCTCTTTTGTAAATAATACAGCAATTGTTAAGCCTTTGTACTGAAAAAACCTGCACCAGCTAAGGCGGGACAAAAGCTGCGGTTTTGCAAACTTGCAATAGCAGCTGCTGATACAGGAAGCATTTAAAGACAGTAGCCCAAAGGACAACAACTCAAAGACGCTGTGAATTTTCATGCTACTACTGCAAGATGATAAGAGCTTAAAGCTCACCCACACCTCAGCTGGAGAGCAGAAACAGGATTTACAGCATGTACCAAAGCCCCAGCCAGCGTGATCCTACTGTTGCTCAGCCGAGGTGTGCGATTAAAAATCAAATCAGAGCAGCTAGTGAGAGGGGAAAAGAAGCCGTTCCCCGCCCCGGAGTTAGCCTACCTTCATCTTTAAAGGTTATTTGAGGGATTCCAGCTCCAAGACTTCTCCTCCCCGCCAGCACACGGGAAAACACTGCAAAACAAGAGGGGGAGGGAGAGGCTGAAGGCTCAAGCCGTGCGAGCGTGGGTCTTCCTGTGAGGGGGCGGTCGGGCTGCGGGGGGAGCCCGGCGCAGGCGAGCGGGAAGAAGGGAGGGAGCCGCCGCCCGTCCCAGCCCCGCCGGTCCGCGGAGGGAGCGGGGCCGCGGCCGCCGCCCGCCGCTTCCCGCCCGGCGGCCCCTCGGTGTGTCACGTCGCCATTGCTCCCGCTCCCCGCCTCAGGGCGGAGGGGCCAGGGCGCGCGTTCCACCCGGGAGGGAAACCCGCTGGCCCACACGGGCAGCTCCTCACCGGCTGTGAAGGGAGGGCAGCAGGGCCCGCCGCCACCTTCTCCGCCCCTCCCTGGCCCTCGCAACTTTCTGCGGCCCGCGGAGAGACGCGCTGCTCAGCCCCTCCTCCCTGCCCCCCTCACCCGCCGGTCGGCCGGGTGGACTTCTCGCTCCCGCCGTGCCGGACAGCCGCTGCGGTCGGCCACCCGAGCAGCCCACACGACGTCGTAGCCTTCAGGCCGGGGCACAACGGGGGTGGAAGGGGGAGGTGGGGGGGAACTCTGCAGCGGGGGCAGGCCGGACTATGCTGCTGAAGGGGGCTGAGGATGGAGGAAAGGCGGCGCGGGCGAGCAGTCCCCGCCGCCAAGCGCCGGGGCAGCCCCAGGAACGGCGACGAGGGTATGCGGCCAGGGGCGCTCAGAGGGGACATGGGGCGGAGTTCGGCGAGGAAGGGAGTCCCTGTCCCCGTCGTGAAGGGAACGGCGGGCATCTCCCTCCCCTCACAAGGTAGAGGAACGCGCTGGTGCGGAGGTGAGAGAGAGGGGAGAAAAGGGGGAGCTCCCGGCGCCTCTCGGCGCCCCCTCCCCCGGGACGGCGGCAGAGTTAGGGCTACCGAGGCTCCCGCCGCCTCCACTGCGTCCTACCTGGAAACTCGTTGCGAAGTGGGCAGCTCCGCGCCGCCCGGCCCAGCCTCACCGCTCTCCCAGCGCCGCGGCCCCCTCCGAGACGACGACAGCCCCGCGAGCGGCGGCGGCTGAGCGCGGCACCGCTCCACCCCCTCCAGCCCGGACTCGCACCGAATCACCAGCGACGAGCCCAATAACAAGCTGTTGAGCAGAATCTGTCCTGCCTGAACTCCCATTGGCCCCCTCCTGACGCCCCGGGGGCTCTGCCCCGCCCGGATTGGGCGCCGCGGACAGCACCCCCATTGGTCACAGGATGGGTGGCAGAGTGCATTGGCCCGCTACCGACGCAGGTAGAGCCACGGAGACTTTTGATTGGTTTTTCTTTGTCTCGTCAGATGATTGGTGGAGGTTGAAGTGAAGTCAGCGTTCCCCCATGGATGATTGGTAAGACCTGGATCCGGATGTAGCTTTGAGCGCCGTGATTGGTCGCTTCGGGGAGACAGGAAGAGAAACGACGAGATGCGATTGGTGAGAGCCCTCTCTCACAGAGGCGGTGGGGCGGGCACGAGAGGCAGTGAAGAGGGCGGGGGGGAAGGCGGAGACGGCTTCCTGCGGTGGCGGCGGCCTGGGGCACGTCGGGCGCATGCGCCGCGGTAAGGCTCTCGGCGCCATTTTGTGTGAGGCTCTTTCCCATTTTAGGCCGCGGGAGGAAGGGAGCGGGAGGCGTTGTTGTCTCTCTTGTAGACGGGAGGTAGGGGAACTGCGGGTAGCGGCGACTAGCTCGGCGGGAAGCTTCTTTCGTGTTTCAGAAGAAGCCGTGCCTCATTTCTTCCCCGCGGCCCACTCCTCCGTCGGATGATACTGGCGGCCGCATCGCCCCCTCTCACGATCGGTGGCGGTGGCGCAGGAGGGGGCCTGGCCGGACCCGGAAGTGAAGCGGCGGCTATGGAGGGGCGGTGGCGGCGCCTCTGGCGGTACGCGGCGGAACCGCCTGACGGGGAGTGTGCGGAGGAGTTTGTCGGCCAGCGGCCCGGTGAAGCGCGGACTTGCTCTGCCCCTTCTGCTGCTTTCCCCGTGGAACCCGCCGGAATGGAGCGGCGGTGCTGAGGTGTCCCGAGCAGAGACACCGCTGGGGCTGCAGGTAGGGGCTGCAGGCGCCGCCCGTGCCTCTTTCCCTTCACGCCGGTCTCTCAGCCGGTGGGGGCGGGACACGGGTGACTCCGCTTCCCTCGAGGAAGGCGTTGGAACGTCGTCATTAATTATCCCCTGCTTGCCCATGACGCGTTTAGGTTGAAATCCGGGGTGGGGGACGTGACTGCCTCTTGCTGCTCGGTCGCTTCAGCACGTGGTGCTGGTGGTTGTGATGGGTGCCTGGCTGCCAGCCAGGCGGCTGGCTTAATTTCTCCAGCGGAAGGCGCAGCAAGGGTAGGGAAGAGCAGTGTTGATGGGGTCGAGTGCTTGTCGGGGACGATTGTAGGCCGCTCCTCTGCCTGTGATGGATGCTCTCTAGAGGTGCTGCCTTAAAAAGCGGTGTATCTACACCTCTCAACAGACCGGCCACAAAGGAGACTTTGGTCTTAGAGACTCGTTTTTGTACTACTAAATAGGAATTGTTAGTTAAAGTCTATTAAAAAAAAAATATTGTTAACGTTAGTTTCGCATTTTTGCTTACGTAAAACTTGCTGTGTGGTTGACTAATGCAGATAAGTTTTATTTCATAAAGGAATGGGTGTCCGACGGTGCTCATTCTTGGCTACAAGTCGTATCTTAGCTTTATCTGAAGCAATAGTGGAGGAGCCTGTCAGTAGTTACGAGATAGTTAAAAGATCCATTGTATTAGTTCAGCAGAAACGGATTAAGTGTAAATCTCCATATCAGCTCTGCTTTAAAGGCGTTTTTTAACTTGTTTTAATTTGTTTTAAATCTGATGCTTTGGAAAGTAGTGAGTAAAGGGTTCTCTGGAGAGTTTAATGAGTCAGAATTGCCTAGCCTGTGTGAATCTGGGTCAAATACAAATGCTTTTGAGGATGAGTATAGAAGTTTTTGAGGCATTTAATGTTGAGGGAACTTTGATGTTGTACTGTAGTTCCACTTTACATAGTGGATAAACAAAAGCAGATTATCCAGAATATATTAAATTTAGCCCAAATATTCAGAAAACTTTAAAAAATCACTTTGATTGTGACCTCTGTATTGGCCAAACCACGACCTAAACTGTGAGGTGTTTTTTGTGGCACGATTTGTATCTCTAGTACCGTTGAATAAATAAATCGTTTCTGACAAAACTAACC
Source organism: Tricholaema leucomelas (assembly GCA_013400475.1). Taxonomy (NCBI): domain Eukaryota; kingdom Metazoa; phylum Chordata; class Aves; order Piciformes; family Lybiidae; genus Tricholaema lacrymosa; species Tricholaema leucomelas. The sequence continues at coordinate 177,640 of WAAF01015566.1, read as the reverse complement.
AGTCTTGTTTCTGATTTCTAGCAGAAAACCTCTGGCCACCTGGATGTATCTGTTACAGCCAGCATGCTTAGGAGATGCATGGCCCATCACTGGTCTGTTGTGAGCTAAAGGACTCTATTTCTGCACAGCCAGTCAGCAGGAGAGGTGACTTGTTCTTTTATGGTATTTAAAGCAGCTCGGAGTGCTGAACTAGGCAGCTCCACAAAGAGCACAAATAGTTTCACACAACTTAGGGATGATGTCTAGTATGATGGAATGAAAAAGCTGTGCTTTTGGCAAGCCAGAGAAAGGGTCAGATTTGAGGTTAAAGTAACGTTTCATTGGAACGTGAACTTTAGGACTCAGCTATGCCAGTATATTGAAATTTTACATCCTTAGTGTTTGTTAGTGCTAACTCTCCCTGAGACTTCAAGACAGATTGTCTATACTGGATCCTTGCAGCTATGTCCCATCCTCCAGGACAATCCCTTATAGGGAAACAGTTGAGTGGAAGAAATGAGCCACAGACTGCTGTGGTGAGCTACTTTATCATAAGCTACTCTGTAAACTTCACTAAGTTCACACACTCAACTTCACCAAATTAACAGTAAAAGCTCTGTGGTGAGACAATTGTAATTCATTTTAGTATCCAATCTCTCTAAAGTAGACATGGTGTAGTTTAACATGATTGTTTAAAGCAGCAGTACTTGTGTGTAATGACTGCATGGAGATAGAATTTGAAGTGCTTGGGAATTTTCAGAAAATGAAAGCAAATTGGCAGTAACTTGATAATGCTGCAAGCCTCAGTCTCAAATTGCCAAGGCTGCTCTAGCAAAAGAAATAGTTGCTGTCTGTCCTGAGTACTAAGCTGTATCCTGGTGCCTATTCAAATTCTTCTGGTTGAGATTTTCTGAGGAATTGAAAGGAATTTAGCAAAAAAAAAAAACAAACAAAAGTGAAAGCATAGTGAATTTCAATAGGATGCTGACACTTTGTTCCATCTCTGACTGCATCATCCCACAGATCAAGCGATGTTGAAGTTCTAGCTAGAAACTAGGAAGCCACAGTAGCTCAGAGGAAATTAGGAACAGGGTTGTTCTCAGAAGTGCTCCAAGTGTGAGCTACAATATTTTGCTGGCTCCTACTTCAAGTTAAAATAAAGAGCAGCTCAGTTTATATCATGCTGCAAAAACATGGAGCAAGGAAAAGGGGAGGTTGAGACAGGAGATTAGGAAGAAATTCTCCACAGTGAGAGTGATGAGACATTGGAATAGGTTACTCAGGGAGGATTGTGGATGCCTCCTCCCTGGAGGTGTTCAAGGACATGTTGGATGAGGCCTTGAGCAAACTGGAGTAGTGGGAGGTGTCCCTGCCCATGGCCCAGGGGTTGGAACTAGATGATCTTTATGGTCTCATCCAACTGAAACCATTCTGTGTGATTCTTTGTTACCTGTGCTTAGTACCAAAGTTCTTGTAGATACAGTACCATAGATTCCTCTGGAGATGCAGGTTTTGGTCTTAGTTTGTGCACATTAACACAATGAGGCTTTCTAACTCGACAGTAAACATCAAAGCACTCTAAACATAATACTGGTCTTTGGTCATACGTAATTCTAGAGTTTGGGTGATGGCTGTAAGGAAACTGGAAAAAAATAATGTACTTTAAAGTGCCTGGTATTGGAGTATACAGGTTTTTTTACCTCAGAGTCATCCATAGGTGATGCTCAGTAGGAAAAGGCAAGTATAGGAATGTCAGTATCTCGTAGTATTAATTATAACCAGAGCAAAGTAGCAGCCAAATAAAACTGTTGAGTTCATCACGTAGCTCTGCTGAGAAGAGGGAAAAACAAATGAGAAGAGAGATTTCTGGGATAAATAAAGGGTTTAAATCTGTTCAGTAGTTGCATATTGCTCTTGATATACTGCATTTACATGTACATAAAGAAGTTAGAATATGCAGAGTCAAAATACTGATTTGTGTTCTACACAACTTCTTTGTATGTACTGAAATACTATGCTACTCTGTTAGAATTTGTTCAGGAGACATCTAGTTTTTGTCTCAAGTGTTTAGGGTTTTTGGTTTTCTGTGGTTTTCCTTTTACTGTTTCTATTCTGTAAGTAAATAGGCAACGTTTTTCCAGTGGTGGCTGAACAAACCTCTGCTTTGTGGTTCAGAACCTTTGCCTGTGTAGAACAGCTGTTTATCTGTACAAGTGAAGGTCAGTTGTATGCTTTGCACAAAGCTTTGTTATCTGAGTGATTGCACATGGCTCAGACGAGCATGGTAAGACGTTTTGAAGTACTTAGTGTGCAGGTATAAATGAAAATATCCCAAAGAACATGAAGATGACAACAGAAAAGTTTGGTCAGCAATAGCTGGATTACAAAAAATGGAAAGTCAAACTTCTTTCCTAGTCATGTTAAAAAACCTGTGCTTTGCTGCTTACTATCAGCAATAAGTTCTTTCACGTTATTGTGTGTGTGAAAGAAAACAAAACCTTAACAAAACCACGTGGTGATGCTAAATGCTTGCCTACCGTTTCCCCAGCTCTGGTACATTCCTATCTTGATGTTCAGAAAGTGGATATTTATTTATTCAGACATAACTGCTTGCTGGTTTTCGTCATTTCCTTGTGAATACTGCTACTGGAGAGGACTCCAAGTTCAGCTACTCTTGGCAAGCCTGAATCAGTTCATTATATCCACTGAAGTTCAGCGGTGGTTTCTTGAATCTGGCATGGGTTTGTTTTGCAGCAGTGCAGCATCTCTTCTGGATGTAAATAATGATGAAAATATTTACAACTCTAAGGACTCTGTAAATATTTTACGTGAGAAAAATTACAGAATTGGAGTTTCTATCAACTCTGCAGCTAAACAATAATCCTCACTTTGTAGTTGTCTCTCCCATTAGCACTAGTAAAATGATGTTACATTCTCAGCCTGTGAGAGTGGCTTCAGAAGTCTCCAGGGAGTAGTCCCATTTTTACTGAATAAACTGTGTCCAGACTTTGTTGTGCTTTGTGATTGCAGATCTTAACTACAATCCCACGTGTTAGACAATGTGTGTGGAAAGCAGTGATGCATTAACTGATGTGTGTTATTAGCAGCCAAACAGCAAGGGAAGAGGTTTTCTCAACTGATGTCACTGCTGCTTTCCTCCTAGCCTGGTAACTGTGTGGGAGTTTTGGCATGTGTCATGCAGTCTTTTCATTCCAAACATAAATGTTTCTTTTTTTTAAGACCTGTTTGGTAATACTGTGTTTGGACAGAATAAGAGCTGTGTTGTGACTATTTTTATTCTTTCTGGTATGTCATTTTCTGTTCTGATAGCAAACATATTTGTATCAAATGTTAATGTTAGCTAATTTAGCAACTATGGGAGAAGAGTGCACATTGCCAGGGTTTGCTTAGGATTGGATTCTGAAATCAGATTTTGTACTTTTTTGTCATGCTGGTAAATTACCTGAGTATAGAGCTTAAATTTCTGTTGCCTAGCAAAGGAATGCAAGACAGAATTTGATGACAAATCCACCTAATTTCTTACATTATTTCTAGGGACTGCAAGCTCTCATTGGTGACAGTAAAACTACACCGGGGAAGTCAGTGCAGTGTTGCAAAACAACAGTGCAGGGTACTACAGGAAGCTGAAGATTTCTACAGCAGCTTTAATGTAGATGTGACAAAGGAACTTGGTTGTCATCATCTGCCATCAAGTGATCACTCGGTCTTTCAAAACTAAGTAGGTGCTTGAAGTAAGATAAGAATTTCATTACTCTTTCGGGTAGTGACATAGCTTCACAACACTGCTGGAGAGCTTCCTCACATCTTGTTTCGAATAACAGTTTGTCTTGGAATGTCAGCAGTAGAGGCAAGGGATTAGATTTACCTGTCATTAGTGACTAACCAAATGTTTTCAGGCTTTATGAATAACTTTTGTGTCAGGCACAAGACACTTGTTGACTCTGAACATGTATCCTCTGCCTGTAAACATATGGGCTGTGTTAGCACTCCAGCCATTCCAGTGTTGTAAAATGTAGTTTTTTAAACTGTGCTTTTTAACTGGCTTCCAAATTATATCTACAGCACACAGCTTTTTTTTTACCTGCCTTCTGAACTGCAGGTGTTACTACTGATGTAAGCATTTTATCTGTAGTGATAAGGTGAGCAGAGACTGGGGGAGTGGTTTGCTGGGTAAATATAATCACCAGTCTATAGAGCAAATACAGGTTTAGCGTTCCTGAAATAAACCTAAAATGAAAGCATTTAAACTTGCATCTGAAGCTCTAAATAGTCTGTGTTCTTCCTAACAGAGTTCAGTCTAGTTTGTAAGTACTATTGCTTGAGTAACCTTGCATCAAAATCGCACATACAGGATGAAACTTAACGACAAAACTTGTGTTCTGGGAAGTGACAATTACATATTTCATTGCTGTGATAATTAACAGGATAAAAAGCCTTTAAACTTTTACCATTAAATGAGAGTGCATATTGTATTTGACAAACCTTGCTGCAATCTTCTGAGTAAGTTAAGCTTCTGGAGTATGCTGTCCTTATATACTCAACTTCTGATGTCTACTTGGGAGTGACACTGTGGTCCCCTTTTCAGCCTTTTTGTGATACCAGATTGGGAGTAAATGTGTAAGTGAACATCAGACACTAGATGTCTGTTGCTGCTGTTGTTTTACTTTGGCAAAGAGAACTAACCTTGGTTGGATTAATTTTATCTCTGTTAATAGATTCTGGGTTTCCTTGTTTTTCAGAAGTAGTTTTGAGTGATCTGTTACGGCATACCTGAAGTAAGAATCTTCTTCACTTGTGCTACCTGTTGCTAGTTTGTGGCTTGGAAGGTTTTTTTCTCTCTCTCTCCTTGATGAGACTCTTTGCAGCAGAAGTAGCCAAGTCAAAAAGTACAAGAAGGAAATAATGCAGTTTAAAACTATGCTCTCATACACAGGCTTTTTCAGACACAGGTAAGCTGCCTGCTCCGTTTGGATTTTCTTTACTAAAATACCTTTCCCTATTGGCACAGATCTAAAATTAGGGTTCTAATTCTAGATGGTAAGTTCTAGGATGTGGTCCACCTGCCAGCATAGGTATCATTCAAGCTTGTCAGCACTGATAAGCAGTTGATTAAAATACTGGATGCTTGCCGATGCAGGCTGTAGAGTAACATGATCTGAATGAATCAGGCCTGTAGATCAGTGGTGCTTCCTTTTAACTGGTCTGCAGAAGGCCATGTGTGTGCTACTAATGGCATGCAGCCTAGCACAAAGGAACAAGCATTGCTTCAGCAAAGCATGGCTGCTCAGCCAAAGCAAGCATATGAAGACACTTTAGATGGTTATGTGGCCTTTCTTCTGGGGTTTCTGTTGTCCAAATTACTTCAATCACTTGGGGTTAATTTACTTTTCAGCCTCAGCTAACAAGACTGCAGTTGGTCAGTATTGATTCTCTTTTAAAAGTATTAATGCTCTCAGTCTTTTGAATTAATTCTGTAAAGCTGTAAGTAGCTGCTGGTGGTGAGAATCTACAGTTTGGCCAGTGATTAGATTCTGAATTTTTTTTCCTACTTAGCCACCCTTTTCAAAAGGTACTTTTTATTTACATGTATTGTTGGCCACAATTACACACACAGAGGTAGTGTTACAAGTAGCTGATTTCCAAGTAGCCAGGGAGTTACCTGACCCATCACCACTGTGTAATGCACACTTAACCTGTGAGTTAATTGCAAGACTGTACTCTTTGTAGGAGGTTTGTACCTTCAGGGATATGCTTTGCCCTGTAGTGCTTCTGTGCAGTCTGTCATCCCATTAGTTACAGCAGTATACTGAAATGAGCTGTGTTGTGTGATATCCAGAACTGTAAGCACAGAACACATGCCTTTTTTTGGAGAGCAGAATTAGTTCAGTGAGAGATCTGTGGGAGTGATTTCCTCCTTACATGCATCACAACAGAGGACAAACTGGTATAAGTTGAATCAAGTGGGGGAAGTAGTTGCTTTTTAACTGAAAAGAAATATGTTAAGCTATGTTTTGATTCTGCCTCCTAGAGGAGTGTTTCATATTTGTTTCTATTTCTGATGTATACAGAAAAGCATTTTGGAGGGAAAAACAGCCTCTCAAGTGGTGTGCTCTGTAGACTGCAGAAATATTTAATTTGGGCTGAAATGGAGCTTTATTTGTAAGCATTCTGTTAAAGTCATCTAGTTCTTCCTTTGCTCTTGACACCTGTTAATGCAGTCTGGTGTAACAGGTCTCTGTTCTTCCCTGAAATAATGAAATTAGCAGATATCTTGCTTTTCTAAGAGTCTGACAAACAAGATAAATGTCACTTCCAAAAACTTTGGGTGAATTTAGGGTTTTTGTGTGTGTGTCTGGAATGTATTGGCCTCTGGGTGAATTTGCTGTAATTAAAGCTACGAATAACCTGCTGAAATTGGAATCTTGTCTGCATACTCAAAATAGATAACCATATACCAAAGGATATCCAACTTTATGCAGCAACAAAGCACCTTATGTTCTTTATACACTGTTACTTGGCTCATCTTGGACATCATCTGAAATGGCATCTTTGGTGGGGAGTTCTTACAGTGCCTTCAGAGGGGACTTAAGAGGGTTTCAGTTTTTCCTGTATCTGAATATATGGATTCTATGAGTCTAAACTTGTTCAGACTATAAACTATGGGATGCTGCTGCCTGCTTTGGTCCATTTTAGGTTGGCACAGAACTTGAAAGAACTGTTTTTAAACAACTGTTTCGGAGCCCTTTAATAGCAGTGTAGAGAAGATGAAAAAGCAGTGCACAGTGGTTGCCGCCTTCATCTGGAAATAGACTTAGTTTGAGCTTGGCTGTAGATCCCGTGTTCTAAAACACTAGAATATATTTACTAAGCAGACAGTAGTGCTACGATTTTTACTTCTACCACCTGTTCTCTGCAACTCTGTACAATAAGATCTTTTATAATGCAAAGTTATGAGCAGTTTGTCTCAAAATAGCTCTCATATAGAAGTAACTTCCCTGCTGCGTGCAACTTGAAAAACGGGTGGGTGGAGGAAAAGCTAGTCCTTGTCTTACAGGCATATGCAACTGAAGGAAGAAAATGAGGGGGAGAGAACAGTCTCTGTACTGTGTATTTGGTGCTAGTACAGTCTCCAAATTGTCATGACAACTAACACTATTTTTCTCTTCAGAATCATAACACTGTGCCCTTTATTTTAAGGCCATGGTTATCTTCCAGCTGATAAATGCTTAAGATGCATTGTTGAAGTAACTCATTTGTGTTCCCTTCTACGGTTAGTTTTCTCTTGGGGAAGAGACCTGCAAAACAGCATATGTAATTATTCCAAATCTCCTCCCTTAGGGATGGTGACTTGGACTGTACAGCCAGATAGCATCTTGAGCAGTATCACGTCCTTAGGGACAGTCACACTTTCAGCATGTGAGATGTTTAACCTCAGGCCACCAAGCTATTTTTGGTGATGAGAAGCAAGTAACAACCTGATGCTTGACATACTTAGATCTGCACAAGGCAAATTCTGTTTGAAATGCTTCCTTTCTGGGAGTTGGCAGCAAATACAGATTAGTATGGATACCTGCCACACAGGAAGTTTTACATAGACGCTCATAGAAGAGCCCTTTAACAGCTCAGTCTTAACAGTCACTTCAGAAGCAGCACAAGCCAGGGGTAATGAAGCTGTTACTCAAATCAGTGATCTTCATGACCATGTAAAGGTGTAGTACAAGTAATTACAATTAATTATCCTGATGCAGTAGGTTAAAATTGAATTTTAAACCCTGCAAGTCCAGTTGGATGTTCTAAAACCTGTCCTGGTTGCAGTCACAGATGTATGTAAGTAAGCTAGAGAGTGTAGCTTCTTTTCATATGAAGATCATCATAGTCCCTTTGATTCTCATCAACAATGCTTCTGTCTGTGGACTTGCTGACTAATTATAACAGGCAATGTGACATACCCAGTCTTATTAAATATCAGAGTAGTGATTCATCAGGCACTGACTAAGTCAGTGGATGTATGAGACTTAAAGGAAGAGGAAGCAGCTTGCTGTACAGCCTACTCTTGTGTCATTGTTGGATCTGTTTATGAAATATTCCTTGGGAGGAGGAATGACTTAAGAGCAAGTTGGTCTACATATAGTCTTTCTGGTGTTCTGTTAAAGCCTGGTCTTGTGCCATTAAAACTGAGCTTAAGGTGCTTTGGCATGAACTGCAGTTCTGCATTCCAAGTGGCTATGTGACTTTCTGCTCTGTTGTGCATTTCTGTGAATTGCCAGTCAGGACTTAAGTTACTTGTGGAGCCTGAAGCAAGAAGTGCTGTTTCGTATGGGTTCATTATATTGTTCTGCTAACTTTAAAACTGAATATTCCCCATGCTTTGGGCAGAAATAATCAAAATGAGGTGGTTAAGAATAACCTCTTGCTCAGATCTCCAATTCAGTAATGTTTTCCTTGCCCATTCATTAGCCTCACAGAGCATTTCCATATTTTAGTGTAACACTGGAGTTACAATGGGCCATTTTAAAGCCAATTTTAAACATTGGTCTCCCTCTCCTGAACAAACACAGTTTTTTCCCCACTTTCTACATGCCTTTTTTTTGCTTCTTTCCCCTTCCACAATCAATGGAAGCAAAACAATAGTGCTTTTTTTTTAACCTTACCACAGATTAAGATCACTTCTAATAAACAGGTTAAGCCTATGGTCTGGTAACTTAGGCTCTTTTCCAAATTAAGTCATTGGCAGCAGTAGTCGCCTTGGTGGTGTTTAAATACTGCCATGACAGGCAAGACTGCTGTACAGTACTTCATATGTATTACTGCCCACAAACTCTTAAATTGCTTCTCCTTGGATTTTCTAGAATAACCTTTCACAGCAAAGATTAGAGCAAGGTTCATCAGAGGTGGTTTTTTAGATTGCTGTGTTCTGTAGTAAGCAAATACTTGGAAACTTTGAATAAGCAACTAGGTGGTTCTTTACCTACATCTCTTCATGAGCTGTGGAACATCTCCCTTCTGCTTTAGCATGTAACTTAAACATGGCTGATCTTGGCTCTTCTCACTGAAACCTGAGTTGTGTAATTGTTATACTTCTGTTCCCAGTTCTGAAGGGCTGTCACTGCCTTTCAATTTCCATTTAGCAGTTTGTCAGCAACATTTTAGGTACAGAATAAAGACAAAATGAAGAGAATCAAGTAAACTCTGCTGTCAGATCCAGTGAGTGAAAGCTTAACTCTCAGCTAATGCTTTGGAGTGCTGATGAGAGTTTCCTGATTGGCACTTGCTAATGAATCAAACAGCTGAATGAGCAGTAAACTGCAGTAGTAAATTCATTTTGGAGAAATGCAACACAGGACAAAAAGCTGACTCAGTGCAACTGCTGTACTATTGCCTTACGAGGAATCACTGAAGGAGGCAGTCTGTCATGTTCATGATAAATGTTGGCTTGGGCAGGCCTGATCAGGAATTCCAGCACCCTTTGAAAGCTGCTCTGCTGGAGTCAGAGTTCTAGGTAGCTTCACTCCAGCTAAGGCTTTAAGCCTGAGAATCCCAAAGTACTAAGACAGGCCCATCTCTGTCTATTGACTTTACCTTGTCACAAAAAGGAAATGGAACCTGTAGCTTGTAGTCCCATTAGAAAAGTGGCTGTAGAAGTCCTGGTGTTTTCCAGAGGCTAAAAAATAGTTTAGAAAAAACAAAACAAAGGCTCTCCCTTAGAGGTTTGAAGGGCTGGTGATCATTAGTGTGTAGTATTAAACCTGAGGAGTTTGATTCATTGAAGTACACGTTTTACATTAGGATGATTCTTAGCATTAACTGCATGTACAAACAGGATTTCAGTTTTAACTGTGTCTTTAAGGGACTGAACAGGAGTTTATTATCTTGTCTTTCAAGACTTCTAGTCACTTGGAAGTTTTCCTAGGAAGTAAAGAAAGCAAGCAGGAAAGGTTGATTTTAATTCCTGAGGTCAAACATTGATAAAGCTTGTTCAGAAGTGATTTAAGAAACTACATCTGAACAAAGCTGTTCAAAAATATTTTAGCTTTTCAAGTATCAATTCCATTGTTTAATAGATCTCACACAGCTTTAGAACTTAACACAAGCACTATTTGCAATTGAATTAGTTTTCAGTTTCTCCTGCCTTCCAGATAAGCTTAGGCTTAGTACTTCTAATTAAAATTCCTTTTCCTGAACTCCCACTTGTTACAGAAGCTATTTGGAATTGCCACCTTAACCTGTCACTAGCTGGTTTACAGTTGGGTATGTTCTCATTTCTGCCAAGAGCAGTCATAGACTGCTGCTGAATGGACTGCAGATTGTGGCACTGGTTAATCAAGGAATAACCAAGTAACAGTTTTTACTACTAAACTGTAGCAAGAAGCAGCAACACCTGCCTCATTTCCTTCCTTCTGTTTCGATTTGGAGTACAGTTGCTTCTTGAATGTGCTGGCTTTGCTCTTTTGAAATAAAAGCTAAAAGAAGGTTAAATGGAAAATTTATTAGTGCAAGTTGGTCGCTCAGTTTCTTCCAACAAGTACATAGGTATCCCATGCTTAATACATTATAAACAAACCTCCTGTAAATTAAGAAAAGTTGAACTTGTCTCGAAGTAACAATATGTTACATGTTGTCATCATCTGATTCATCTTCCTCTTTCAAAGATTCCTGTATAAAAAAAAAAAGTTTCATTTAAAAAATAAGCAAAACAAGTTTTCCTGTCAACCTCTCCAAAGCTTTGTGTTCAACAGGCTTGTTTGTAGCCTTGGGAGATAATACCAAGCACCACTCCTCTTTCTAGGGAAAATGCAAAGCTATTTACAGAAAATTTAAACTTCTCCAGCTGGTTAGCTTTAAAAACAAGATTCAGTTCCTCTCCCACTGACACCATGGCAGAAGAGCGAATAGATTTATTCTGGAAGGAGAAACATGCCACCTGTGCAAGCCCACTGAATTGCACTGGCTTTGACATAAAGAACTAAGCCTTGAGTACACTCTCTCACTATTTTCTCCTTTCAATAACACCAGCTAACGCTGAAGTGATGTGTGCTGTAACTACATTTTCCAGCCATTGCTACAGTAGAAGCCTAATCTCCAGTGACTTCCCTCTACACCTAACTAAGATGATACCAAAGTCAGCCCTTACCTTGGCATATTTTTCTGCTTCTTCTCTGATGTCTTTGGGAACAATTTCGTGTTTTCCATGGGTTACTGCAAATAAAAAGGCACATCTTAAGTAAAATTCAGAGAAATACCTTTACACAGAGTGAAGTTAAAAGCAATGTTTTACTTCAGTTACAGAAGGGTATCTTTTTAATACTGCTTAAAGAAATTACAAAAATGCATTACTTTCTCCAACCCAGCTGAGTTCCAGCTCAAAAGCTTTATCCTTTACTTCATCGTGAACTATGTAGATTCTGGAAGGAACAGAAAAAGTACAGATTAGAACAGGTTGATGAACAAACAAAATACACTTTCTTTCACAGGTTTCTTCTTTTAGTACTTTTCTTATGGCTAAAAGAAGCTGTTTCCCCATGCTTTCTCCCCTGACTACACGTACAAAAAAGAAGCCCCCATGCAGTATTTTTGAGGCTTGATTGCAAGTGCAACAGTACATTAAATGATTGTAACTAAGATGTTCAAGTTACCTAAATCAGAACAAACATTAAGTTTTAACTATTTGTAAAATACCAGATTGGAAGGGGCTTCAAGGACAACATGGTCCAGCTTTTATTGGCAGAAGCATGGTCTAGATCCAGCACCCTGTCCAAGTGTGCTGAAAGCAATCAGTGTTGGAAATACTACCACTTCTCTGAGGACATTATTCCAATTGTTCTCATTTTAGCAACTCTAATTCCATTATTCCACTTGTTCTCATTTCAGAAAAATTTCCTTGTGTCTAACTGGAATCTCCCCAGGAGTAACTTGCAAAATACTGCAGAACCAAGGCTACATCATCATTGCCTGCTTCTGCTAGGTTATTTGTAACACAGAGTCACAGAATGGTGGGAATTGGAAGGGACCCTTGGGGATCATCTAGTCCAATTTTCCTGCTAAAGCAAGGTTGCCCAGGATCATGTCCAGGTGGGTTCTGAAAGTCAGGACTTTAGAAAGGGAGACTCCACAACCTCTTTGGGCACCCTGTTCTAGTGCTCTGGCACCTTTCAAGATTTTTTTTTTTCCTCATGTTTATGTAAAACTTCTGTGTTCTGATTTGTGCCTGTTGCCTCTGCCCAGCTGGGCACCACTGAAGGTTCTGGCCAGCCCCATTCTCTTGCTACCCTTTACATATCAGTCAGCACTGAGAAAATCCCCTCTAAGGCTGCTCTTCTCCAGGCTAAAGAGTCCCAGGTCTCAGCCTTTCCTCATCGGAGAGATGCCCCAGTCCCCTCATAGTCTTTATAGCCTCTACTGGACTCTCTCCAGTAGTTTCTCATCTCTCCTGAAGTGGGGATTTAGGAGTGTCCTGTATGTCTTCTGTAAATCTTACTTCAGTTTGTCCTTAAGACTAAATTCCAGCAGCAGAGTATCTGTGTCTAATGAGAAGCCTGTACATATATCTCCATACAGACTGCCATGCTTTATGGCATACACGATGGTGATCAGAATGTATTCCACCAGTGCTGTTACCACATAGGCACTACCATCCAGCCTCAGTCTGTGGATAAAAACACTGCACTGTAATAGCAATTCTGATGTGACTGCATCATAGTATTCAGTCCTCAGCTGTAGAGCATGCAAACTGTAGCACCTCTGAGTTGAGCCATACACCACACTCAATAGTAGAACTTAAAACCACCTGTGGCTTCGCTTGTTGAGAAGATTGTATCCCTCAGTTTGTTTCAGAAAGCATGATTAACTCAAAAGCTGAGAAATCCCAGCTATTTCTAGCTAACATAGACAGCCTGGTGATGGAAGAGGAAGGAAAGATGCCTNCCCTGAGCCTCCTCTTCTCCAGGCTAAACAATCCCAGCTCCCTCAGCCTCTCCTTGTAGGGCTTGTGTTCGAGGCCTCTCACCAGCCTCGTTGCCCTTCTCTGGACACATTCAAGCATCTCAATGTCCTTCTTAAATTGAGGAGTCCAGAACTGGACACACTAGCACCACACTAAGTAGAATCATAGAATTATTTAGGCTAGGAAAGACCTTTAAGATAACCAATCCAACCATCAACCTCATACTACCAAGTGCACTGCTAAACCATAGCTCTAAGTATTTCCAATTAAAATTTCATAGAAGTATTGTGAAACAAATATGAAGAACAAAGTTAAGGTTTCTGTCCTGGAAAATGACTCTACATGCGTACAGTCTTCTGGCACACTCCTGTCAGCCTTAGACTGGACTTACTGATGACTATCTGAGATGATCTCTAGGCCTTTCTAAATGTTGAGCTGGTTACAAGCATTTTGCAAAGTGCACCATTACAAGCTCCAGAAGACATCATTATTCTGGACTCCTGTTAAAAGAAATGAGTAAAATCTCTGGTATCATACTAAAAGCTACTAAGAAGCTGAATTTGAGTTGAAACAACAGAACTACATCTATAGCTGCTAAGTTTTGAGCTGAGGTAGAACTAAAGAACAGAAATCTTTTCATTATTTGAAACTCCATGCCTTATTTATCCTGGTTTAGAACTGCCAGTCCTTGCTACATTTCAAGAACAGAGATCCCACACATTCTTTCTTCTACCTGCTGCCATGACAGCCTCAGACACAAACTGTAAAATCAGCTCAAGTGCTGCAACACCAATCACAGAAGCAAATTTATTACTTCTTTATAACCTTCTAAGCAAGGTTATAAGACACAAAATGCTGAAGATTACAGTTTTGAAACTGCAGGTTATTAAATCTGTATCGAGCACAAAATGTGCAGATACCTGCAAGGATACTTGTGTGTGTTTGAGGAAATACTGACAGATATTTTCAAGATAGTTTATTATTGGCACATTCACACTACCTAGCAGAGAACTTTTCTTCCTGCTGTCTTTTTTCCCTTCATATAGTACATGACTTAATGAATAATGGTACCTTCTTTCCCTGTAAATACACTGTCCTCATGCAAAGTTGTTGGGATATTAATGACTACATGTGACTATATCTGATGTGTTGTTATAAACTGAATCAGTCAACAGCAAATAAGTCTTTCCATGTGGCATCTCAGCTATATACTGATATTTAGATAAGCAATTATACTTTGCTTCTTTCCTAAGCAGTTCAGTCTTTTTGAAGCAGATAGGAAGTCTGGGTCAAAGACCTCAGCTCCATTTATGGAGTGCTACCTCACTTCTGAAGCATCAGTTCAATCTGCATTACCGAAGTGCACAACTCTTTCTTCAGGATCAGGACACTAAGATGTTTCCCCTGTCATCTGATTTATGTATTTTTAAACCAGTGACTACATTCAGACAGTTTTAACCTTTAATCCACTGGTGCTACAAGTTGTATCTATAAAAAGCAGCAGATGAGATCAAAACACCTATTTTTCACATCCTTTGGCATTTTTCAGTACTGAGTAGCATATCTCACAACAGGGGAAAAAATACTAGTAGCTGATGACTCGAGTCAGCATGAGGACTCGTCTAGAAGAAGTGAAACCTGACACTCAATTTAAAATGACCAGCTTCAGTTTGAAACCAGAGCCAGCTCACCAGTATGGATTTTTTGTTGAGTTGGAAAAACAAGGTGGAGACTTACATTTTTGCAACCTCTTTAACGACATCACGGCAGGTCATCTCCTTCATCTGTGGACAAAAAAGCACAGCTGAAGAAAAGATACTGTTTCCTAGTTCCACAAGGCCAGAACACAAGTGGCTGTGCACATACCTAATGAGCTGGTCAGTGGTGAGAAGAGTGTCAAAAGCTAAGACCAGAACCAAATTTATTCACCATGACGAATCTTCAGCCTCCTACATGTCAGGCAGTCTTCCAGGGAAGAATTTTACCACTTAAAACACTCTTAAATGGAAACCTCCCCATTAGAAGTACAAAATTCTGACTTATTGACAGAATAGAATAGAATAGAATCAGCTAGGTTGGAAAAGACCTCCAAGATCATCCAGTCCAACCTAGCACCCAGCCCTATCCAGTCAACTAGACCATGGCACTAAGAGCCTCAGCCAGGCTTTTCCTGAACACCTCCAGGGATGGTGACTCCACCACCTCCCTGGGCAGCCCATTCCAATGCCAATCACTCTCTCTGCCCACAACTTCCTCCTAACATCCAGCCTATATTTCCCCCGGCACAACTTGAGGCTGTGTCCACTTGTCCTGTTGCTGGTTGTCTGGGAGAAGAGACCAACCCCCACCTGGCTACAACCTCCCTTCAGGTAGTTGTAGACAGCAATGAGGTCTGCCCTGAGCCTCCTCTTCTCCATGATCAACTGACATAAAACAGCATGTACAATATGGGGGAGACACCACATTGCCACATTTAATACTCATGTTCCTTCTAGGCAGTGCACTAATAATTTTGGTCTTAGCAATATTCTTTCTAAGCAGTGCACTAAAACCTTTGGTCTTACCAACATTTTCTGTCAGCAAGTTAGACTTCCAAATAATGTCTTAAGAGAATACTGTTCCAGTGTTACCAACCAACTGCCTGAGCAAGGTATCAGCATCTCATTTTGTATTTTCTCACTCTTCTACTACGGTCTTCTGGCAATTTCACATAGTTTAAAAACAATGTCTTGTGCCAGTTACCACGACATTCTGGTTTTGTAGGTCAGATCTCTTGCCAGTCAACTCTTCCAGACTATGAAGCACTGAAATATTATATTAGGTTTCAGAAACACAGTTTACCATCTCTGTCCAATTCTCAATATGTTTTCAAAACCACACTATGGAAACAAGTTTTGTGACACTGGTGAAGGAATTAAGGTGACAACAGTCCTTTCTTCACCTTGGGTGTCACTGCACTTTGTAAAGCATGTGCCATAGAAGCAGTGGGACAGAACTACCCATGTCTGCTTAGACAGACATAGAATTACAGAATCAACCAGATTAGAAGAGACCACCTCCATGATCATCCAGGCCAACCTAGCACCCAGCCCTGTCCAACCAACCAGACCACGGTACTAAGTGCCTCAGCCAGGCTTTGCTTGAACACCTCCAGGAACAGCGACTCCACCACCTCCCTGGGCAGCCCATTCCAATGCCAATCACTCTCTCTGCCAACAACTTCCTCCTAACATCCAGCCTAGACCTCCCCTGGCACAACTTGAGGCTGTGTCACCTTGTTCTCTTGCTGCTTGCCTGGCAGAAGAGCCCAACCCCACCTGGCTACGGCCTCCCTTCAGGCAGTTGTAGACAGCAATGAGGTCTGCCCTGAGTCTCCTCTTCTGCAGGCTGCACAGCCCCAGCTCCCTCAGCCTCTCCTCACAGGGTTTGTGTTCCAGGCCTCTAAGCAGCTTTGTCACCCTTCTCTGGACACATTCCAGTATCTCAACATCTCTCTTGTCACGTCATCAGAGTCTCATCCTAAGAAGTTTCTTCAACAAAGACCCATTGTCCCAGCCCTTATGTTTGTGGCACTCTGTCCATAAACACAGAGAGCCCTGCCTGCTGTGTACAAGTATAACTTGTGTCACAAAGACATTTAAATTACTGTGTATTGATGTATGTAAAGTTAGCCATGAAACTGGAAAACTGAGAGGTCTGCTACTATCACACATTCACAAGAGAAAAGAGAAGTTTGGGGTTTGGCAGGTTGTACACTGCATGAAAGGCACTGTGGTTGAAATCCAAGTACTCTCCAGATGACTACAAGCTTTCCCACAGCTGAAAATACCATAGAGTTGGCATAACATCATAGAACCACAAAGGTTGGAAAAGACCTATGAAATCACTGGGTCAACCTAACACTGCCAAGTTCACCACTTGGACTTGGTGGTTTCATGTCCCCAAGTGCCACATCTACATGTTGTCTGAACACTTTCAGGCATGGTGAGTCCACAATTTCTCTAGGCAGCCTGTTCCAGGACCTGACCACTCTTCCAGTGCAGAAATGTTTGCTAATACCCAATGTAAACCTCCCCTGGTGCAATTTGAGGCTAGTTCCTCTCATCTTACCATAGTGAGCTACGACCTCCTTTCAGGTAGCTGTAGGGAGTGAGGTCTTCCCTCAGCCTTCTTTTCTCCAGACTAGGAGAAAAGGAGACTAGGTTTCTCCAACCCCAGTTCCCTCAGACACTCCTCTTAAGACTTGTGCTCTAGACCCTTCACCAGCTTTGCTGCCCTTCTCTGGACAGGGTCCAGCACCTCAATGTTCTTGTAGTGAGACACCCAAAACTGAACCCAGTATTCAAACTGGGGCCCAAGATGCAACAGGTGTGATCAGTGCAATATTTTCTGCTTGTACCATCAGCTGCACATGAGTGTTTTGCATAGTGCATCCCCTCTCCAATACAGTATCTGCTCTGCAGTACCTGCAAGGTGGGTTTAATGTTTTGACTACCTGCTTGCCTCTTACTTTCCACCTGTAATCACCTCTTCCACAGGAACAAACTTTATCTGACAGACTGCTGTAGGTGGTATCATCCCACAACAGCTTTTGTACTTCTGCTTCTTTTCCCCATTTTGGTTTTGACAAATCTATCTTGTCAAAGTTAACTCTGAGCTGGAAACCTGCCCAGTCTATGGTTAACAAAAGTATCAGCATGCAAGATTGGACATGCTGCACGTTGCTGTAACAAGATCATAGGCATTCCTGAAGATGTTCTGCAAACATGGCATTAATAAATGAATGCAGTTAGGTCTCACAGCACACCACTGTTGCCATGTACTCCATTTTACAGGCTCTACTGTGAAGTCCAAGCAATACACATTCTTCTTAGAAACCTTCTGAAAATTTCAGCACTGCACAGAACATTAATTTTGGGGGGTAATTATATGTTAGCATTCATAGCTTTCTGCCAGTTTGCATACACAGCCACTGAAATGATGATTTGCTAGATGCCACAATTCCAGTACTGAGCTCAGATAATCATGCAGGCTTCTTTCTTCTAATTTGATATTCAAGCATCAGACCAGATTCAAGACTGAGTGAATCAAGTCCAGAAATATTGTAGTTTTTCCTGTAATTGTTCAGTTCTGATGCTACAGCACCACATTCTTACTAAATAAACTCCAAACCTTTCAGTGAATAGCTGTGATGTCCTTCTGTAAGCCAAAACCATAAATAAGAGGCTAGCAGAGTATCAGACAGTGAGACAGACCATGAATAGTTTTGTCCCACATTAATTGTCTCCAATTCCTGGAGTGTCAAAACACAAGAGGAAGAAGGAAATATTTTCAGATTCGAACTTAATTCTATCTCAGCTTAAGGCACATTTCCACCTGTTTCAGTCATCTCTCCATAGACTTTGTTTTGCACAGCCAACTGTTTGTGTGCAATTTCTTGGTGTACACCTGTAGCATCTCCTTGTGACACTAAGAAGTTACACTGTTGTGAAAACAGGAAATGCTGAACCAAATCAGCCTTGCTTTGTATCAATGGTACTGTGATACTTCAATAGCTGTACTATTACTCTTAGTGTTCACAGCTCTAAAGCCCTTCTTATCAGACAGGCTCAAAGGTATTCATTCACAAATAAAAGGTTGGTTACTTTTACATTCATTCAATTACTTTGCTCACCGGCACACGTAGGAGTGTGTGTTTATGCTTCCTGTTTTGAATGTTCATTCCCTACAGACTACTCATTGCCCAGGAGCAAGGCTTGAGAAATAGAATAGAATAGAATAGAAT
>WAAF01015566.1:140487-158901 GCA_013400475.1 Tricholaema leucomelas | reverse complement strand
TCAGCCTCTCCTCATAGGGTTTGTGTTCCAGGCCCCTCACCAGCCTTGTTGCCCTTCTCTGGACATGTTCCAGCACCTCAACATCTCTCTTGACTTGAGGAGCCCAGAACTGGACACAGTACTCAAGGTGTGGCCTGACCAGTGTTGAGTACAGGGGAAGAATAACCTCCCTTGTCCTGCTGGCCACACTGTTCCTGATCCAGGCCAGGATGCCATTGGCCCTCTTGGCCACTTGGGCACACTGCTGGCTCATCTTCATCCTACTATCCACCAGTACCCCCAGGTCCCTTTCCTCCTGGCTGCTCTCCAGCCACTCTGTCCCCAGCCTGTAGCGTTGCTTGGGGTTGTTGTGGCCAAAGTGCAGAACCCTGCACTTGGCCTTGTTCAATCTCATCCCATTGGCCTCTGCCCACCCATCCAGCCTGTCCAGGCTCTCCTACCTTCCAACAGATCAACACCTGCTCCTAGCTTGGTGTCATAATATAGCTGTTGCAGAGGCTAAAACATACAAGAAAATATTCCATCTGGTGCTTCTCCTGTATTTTATGTATTTTATGCATCCAAAATGTAACATAATAAGAATTTTTTTTGCCTCGATACAGCATAACAAAACTGTAACATCATACCTGAAGCTTCTCAATCTCTGTTTTTGCAGCCTGCCTGGCTTTACCAATGGCACACCCCCAATAACCCTAAAAAGGAAACAAAAATATGCAAATTTAATTAAATTTTAAGCCTGTGATGGTTTGGGTGTTCCCTGCCCCCCCTCCCACTTTGGAAAAATCACCCAGACTAGACTCAGCAGCTCTGGAAATTTAATGAAGTTTTGTATTTACAGCTTAGCTCAATATACAAGCAGAGATTTACAGTATATACAAGTAATACAGAAACACAACAGCCCTCCCAGAAACCAGAGTCCCCAGGAGGGGCTCCCAACCACCCTTCCACCTTCCTCCCACCCCTCTACCTTACCCTAGATCTTGCCTTATATTTAAGGTATTTTGGAGGGTCCGCCAGGTGGATTAGTCACACAGACGGCAGGTTAGGTTAGAGAGAGATGTTCAGCCCCAGAGAGACAAAGAGCAACTCTGTTATTTATATTTATGTTCTTGTTCTTATACATCTCAGCAAGCCTATGAGTGAAGTAGACATCACCACTGTTTCCTTTTCACAGCCTATCATCTAATTCTTCTCACCAAAATATTCTAGCTAGGCTCAAACTAGCACAAAGCCCTCTACAGTTCTTACTGTCCTTTTACATAGGATAACCTCTCCCCTACTCACACAGTGAGAAAATATAATAAAGTTAGGTACTGTTCTCTCCCAGGACACATTCCCATATTGTTGAACAGAACCAGCTCACTAGATTTAGTGCTACCACTGTTGATAGAAGTGCTCAAGTAGGTCCTGGACAAAAATACATCTGCTCCATTTGATGCAAAGAGTTTAAAAATTGTTTCCACAGTTAAATGGAAGAGCAAACTAGAATTAGAGCCCTCCCTTATCTGTCTTATCTGAAGTATTTGGTCAATGGTGTATCACTACAAAACTTGCCCTTTTTGACAGCCCATGGGACTTTTCATTAGACATAGCCAGGTGGAATGAAGTCCCAAATTTCTGAGAGACAAGCTTCAAAACTAGTTTCTCAGAGACCATTCTTTTAAGAAATACAAGTGTTTAATGTGGAGATGAACAAAACTCATCTCTGTTCACAGCAAACAGGGATTCAAGCAGATCTTCCCATGCAAAGAGAGAAAAGAACAGTCCTTTTGGAATGACACTTAATATCCTAACTGGGAACTTGTGAAAGGTTGCTTTATGCCAAACCAGAAGTATTTCTGACACACTCACGTATGAAACTCCTGATGGATCAATCATGTACAGCTGTGCACCATCATCCTCATCATAAGACCCCAACATGAAACTGGAGAGGAAAGATGAAATTGGAAAATTTCTTCACCACTCACAGAATTACAAACTACACCAGCTCATGTTTCCTACAGTCTTCCTGGAGCAAACCCAACTGTCCTACATTCTATTAAGCAGTTTGTCTGAACAGCTTATTGTTGTCACAACAGCCCAGCACCTGCAAGCCACCAGAAATATTTTACTCATCTGCAAAAAGGCCTTTGAAGGTCCCTTCCAACCCAAAGCATTCCACAGACTAGATAGCAGGTCTCAGTTTATTAGCCCCTTTGTACCAAAACTGTGTAGTAGTTGTAATTTGCTCTTTAGCTACTGATACAGGCGGGATGACAGCAGAACAAAGTTCTGCTTTTATCACTCTCACAGACTTAATAGCATCAACTCTTCAGCTTTAAAACTCAAGAGACAAACAGGCATCTACACAGAAGCCTGCCCTACTTGATGATCTATGAGGTCTCTTCCAACCTTGGTAATACTGTGATACTGTGATACTGTGATACTTGTACACAAACCTGAAACCTTCACCTGAGCACCTGAGGCTTTACACACACTCAATAAAAAAAGAGGAAGAGAATCTGTTTGTAAGATGAATTCCAGGTTATTAGAATAGAATAAAATCAACCAGGTTGGAAGAGACCTCCATGCTCATCCAGCCCAACCTAGCACCCAGCCCTATCCAGTCAACCAGACCATGGCATTAAGTGCCTCAGTCAGTCTTTGCTTGAACACCTCCAGGGACGGTGACTCCACCACCTCCCTGGGCAGCCCATTCCAATGGCAATTGGGCATCCATCTAATTCCAAGTTTGAAGAAAATGAACAACCAAAATACCTCCAACAACTGTGAAACAAAATATCCTTGCAAATAAGGCTAAGTTTGAAAGACTTACCTACAGCCAAAAGGTCTGACAGCACTGTACAGTGTGTATGCATGTACATACATGGCCACTCTGTCTGCAAGATGCTAGGCAGGAAAGGGGAAAACAAACAAACAAACCATTCTTTATTTACAGAAATAGATAAATCTCAGTAAAATTTAATTGTTTGTGTCAAGACTAAGAAAAAAAATCCCAGGTGAACTGCACCAGCTTCTTACCTTCAGTGGAATATCATAGCCATAGTTAGATCTAAAGTTAGAAGCCTCTTCTCTAGCTATGTCTGCCAAAGAACGAGCATCTGCCAGAAGTCCTGCTACTGCCTGAAATGAGAATTGGCATCAGCTAAACCAAACTGTCAGTAACTTAAAAATAATAGACAAAAGTTCATTTCTGTGACTTAACTGAGGTATTTTCTGATTTCTACATACTACAAGTGGATCAAATCACCTATCCATTTACTAGCAAGTTCTAAAGATGTCAATGTGATTATATGTTAATAGGGAAACTGGAACACCGAAGTTCCACCTTAAAGAAATACTCATTTACTGTGAGGGTGACAGAGCACTGGAACAGGCTGCTCAGAGAGGTTGTGGAGTCTCCTCTAGAGACTTTCAAAACCCACCTGGATGCGTTCCTGTGGGGCCTGCCCTAGGTGATCCTGTTTTGGCAGGGGGGCTGGACTCTGACCTCCAGAGGTCCTTTCCAACCCCTGACATTCTGTGATTCTATGAATAGAATCTTATTTGTTAATTGTTTTTAAAAAGTACTACTTTAATACCTGTGTTTATTTTTACATTCAGGTGTAAACATAAATGCTAAAAGCACTAAAAAAACCCTCCCTAACAGCTTCAAAATACCTCTGCTTTCTGTTTTTAATTTGGATTTTATTTCTGTATGTCTGTACCATCAAGAATAAATTACAGCAAACACTATAAAACCCAATGACATTTCTTGGAATAGAACAGAATCAAGCAGGTTGGAAGAGACCTCCAAGATCATCCAGCCTAACCTAGCACCCAGCCTTAGCCAATCAACTCACTTAGTGCCATGGTCTAGTTGACTGGATAGGGCTCAGTGCTAGGTTGGACTGGATGATCTTGGAGGGCTCTTCCAACCTGGTTGATTCTATTCTATTCTAACTGCACCATGGCACTACATTCCCCATCCAGTCTTTTCTTGGATACCCCCAGGGAGAGCGACTCCACTACCTCCCTGGGCAGCCCATTCCAATGCCAATCACTCTCTCTGCCAACAACTTCCTCGCAACATGCAGCCTGGACCTTCCCTACTACAACTTGAGACCGTGTCCCCTTCTTCTGTTGCTGCTTGCCTGGCAGAAAAGACTCACCCCCACCTGGCTATAGCCTCCCTTCAGGTAGTTATAGACAGCAATGAGGTCTGCCCTGAGCCTCCTCTTCTCCAGGCTGCAGAGCCCCAGCTCCCTCAGCCTCTCCTCACAAGGCTGCGCTCCAGGCCCCTCACCAGCTTTGCTGCCCTTCTCTGCCCACGCTCCAGTATCTCAATATCTCTCTTGAATTGAGGAGCCCACAACTGGACACAGTACTCAAGGTGTAGCCTGACCAGTGCTGTGTACAGTACTGAGTGCTGACTCTGTACACAAAGCCATTATTTTCTTCATGTTCTTACTGACTCTTAGATTCATAGATCTGTACTGCTGACAGGTTTCCCTTTCAGGTCATGAGTAACTCAAATGAAACAGCACCTTACCATTCCAACATGTCGGTCAACATTGAAGAGACGTTTATTGGAACCCTCTTCATAGAGCTTGGACAGAACTAGTTTTTCTACTCCAAAGACAACACCATCTTTGCATCTTATCCCAATTGCTGTACTGGAAGACAAAACAAACATAAGCTTCTCAGAGCGAGACAGAAGTAGAGCGTAAAGTATGTGACAGAGAATCAACAAAATACAACTAACAATGACTTAAATTTTCCCAGAAGTTGACTTGTTACAACTCCACTTCAGCACAGAGGACAAGGAAAGGGGGGGATAAAATAAGCTCACTAAACCCACAAGCATTATGTTAAACAAAGGAGAGGACTGCACTAAGTCTCTACCCAAATAGTTCTGAACAGACTACATGCAGTGGTAGCACTGGAGCACAGCTGCTGTCTCATCAGAGGGGCAGAGTGACAGTACTAGTATGAAAACCACAGACTGTTTAACCTCTTCTTTGAGTAAATACAGTTGATCAACTACACTTAAGAACATGGTTTAGTGGTGGACTTGGCCTTTTTGGGTTAATGTTTGGATTCAAATGACACTGAAAGGTCTTTTCCAACTTAACTGATTCTGCAGTTCTTTCTCTAACCTTCCAACAGTGCATCATAAGGCATGAATTACCAACCATGTCCCACACAAAATGCTTTCACTGATCCTTATTTGGAAGCCTGTGGCCAGTATCAGAGTTGTGGGTGATCCAGTCCATGTCTTGCTAATCAATCATCTTGCTTCTGGAGCACAGCTAGGATTTTCACTCTACAGCATTCCTTTACATATTCTCAAGGGAAGAGAGATACAGAGGAGCTGGTGTAGCTTTTGCAAAACTCAGATGTTCTCAGTTTCTGAAGGAATACATATGAAGGAGTTTTAAGTTTATGAGGCCCTCAGCATGTCAGCCTTTCAGTGCCTGAATTCACATCAATGAAATGGGCTTTTAGGTACTGCTTTGGCAGCTCTACTGCCACAAGAGCTAAGCACCTTACTCACAAAAATAAAACCTGCAGACAGACTTTGCCCCAAAGCACAGATTTTATATTGCCCTTAACACACAAGTAGGTTTACTGCCTTCCTCTGTATTCTCCACAACCAATCTATTTCTAGCAAGCAAAAGTGATTATACAACTTTTACAGTTAATCTGAAGCCTCTTAAAATTAACCTAAGGACAGAGTTATGGAATCATAGAATGGTTTAGATTGGAAGGGACCTCAAGCATCATCCAGCTCCAACCCCCTGCCATAGGCAGGGACACCTCCCACTAGAGCAGGTTGCTCAAGGCCTCATCCAGCCTGGCCTTAAACGTCTCCAGGAAGGAAGCATCCACAACCTCCCTGGGCAACCTGTGCCAGTGTCTCACCACCCTCACTCTAAAGAACTTCCTCCCAACATCCAGTCCAAATCTCCCCTCTGCCAGTTCAAACCCATTCCCCCTCGTCCTGACATTCCCAGACCTTGTCAATAGTCCCTCCCCAGCCTTCTCAAACCCATTCCCCCTCGTCCTGACATTCCCAGACCTTGTCAATGGTCCCTCCCCAGCCTTCCTGTAGGCTCCCTTCAGATACTGCAAAGCCACTATGAGGTCTCCTCGAAGCCTTCTCTTCTCCAGGCTGCAGAGCCCCAATTCTCTCAGCCTGTACTCATAGCAGAACTGCTGCAGCCCTCTGAGCATCTTTGTGGCTCTCCTCTGGACCCACTCCAGCAGTTCCATGTCCTTCTTGTGTTGGGGGCTCGGAAGTTATTTTAACAACATAATTTTATCTGCAGTACCATCATACTTGTCCTGTTACAGTGCTTTAAAAGAGGCCTAAAACCAGACAGTTGTATCTTACCTACTATTCTCCACAGCTTTCATAGCATATTCAACTTGAAATACTCTGCCATCTGGAGAGAACGTGGAAGCTGACAAGTCGTACTGAAGGAGAAAACACACCACTCAGGAAAAAAAAACATATCCCAGTGTTTCCTGAAGTCCCCTATTTGTTTCCAAATGCCTGACCTGCCTGTCATTGATGGCTTTGAAGTACCAGAAGCAGGCTGCCCCCTTAGATAATACACATGAACAGCAGCAAACACACCACCACCAGCAGTAAGTTGCTGCACCAGTGCTGGCTGTACCCACACCTCAAATCTCATCAGTCCTGACGCTGCACAGGACTGAAACGAGCGTGCATTGTGCAACGCTTGAAACCCGTGAGAACTTTCTCAGTGCCTTCGAAATTCATTTTATAGGTTTTAAAAGCAGAGGCATTTATTAACAGGGATATATTTATAATGTTAAGTGTATCACACGCAGAAGCAGGTTCACTCTCCACTGACCAAGTACAACCTGAGTACAGGGCTCTGGATTGGGACCAAAAGCCAAAGAGCTCCGTGACTCGCCCGTGGCCAGACGCACGGCGCTGCGCTACTCATGCTGAGCAGTCCACATCTGTGGTCCAGCGGCCACTCTCGATGAGCCCTAGGTGACAGCCGGCTGGAGGGCTACCACGGCGGCTCCGGCAGACCCCCACCCGCTTGCGGTGCAGAACAAAGCGGCCTCTCCACGCTCGCCCCTCCCGTCCAGAGTACAGGCTCGCCACAAGGCCGCTTCAGCGGCGACAGATCCCGTCGGGCCGGCTTCACGCCAGCACCACCCGGTCAGGGAACACCTGATCTCCGCCCAGGCCGTGAGGCTTTCGGGATGCGGCGGTACAGCCCCTCCGGTGGCTACCTCGGGCCCCCTGCGCAGCTCCCGCCTCCCACCCCCCATCGTTCTCCAGGCTCCCGGCAGCCGCCCCGCCTCCTGCCTTTGGCTTCCTCGGCCTAACGGGCCGCAGTGACTCAGCAGTGTCTCCGGCCCGAAGCCCGCTGCGGCGAGGCGGCCGAGCTGATAGGCCGCCCCTGCCCCGCCATTCCCCACGACAGGCACGCACCGTGGCGGCAGCGAGCGCGGGGGGGGGGGGGGTGGAGGGGGTGTCTCCCGCTTGCCCCAGGCCCTTCCCCGCTCCCCACCAGTATAAAGCGGACCCTCACGCTGGCGCTGGACCGGGCAAGGCGAGTTCACCGCGCTGCCACCCAGACCCGTCGGGCGCCCGAGCCGCACTCACCCCTGTACCGATGGAGCTCATGGCGGCGCTGCGCTCAGCCACAGCCGGACGGAGCCCCCTCCCGCCCGGCCTCACGCTCCGCACAGCCCAACAACGCGCGCTCTCATTGGCTGCCACATCGACCAATCATCACTAGCGAAAACTCAAGACTGGCCTTGGCGGACAGCGGGGCGTTGACAGCGGCTGTGATGCGGTGAAGGGCACATGGTGAAAGGTTGCTCAACAGCGCCCGGCTAGCTCAGTCGGTAGAGCATGGGACTCTTAATCCCAGGGTCGTGGGTTCGAGCCCCACGTTGGGCGAGTATCTATTTTGTGCGCGTCTCCGGGCGGGAAAGCTCTGCTTCCACTCCTTCGTACCTCAGCGACTCCCAGGGGAATTCATGCCCCCGGCCGCTGGAGCTGACGCCTCTCTCGCAACGACGGCGATGCTTAATTTTACCACTGCCTTTAAGAAGTAGTCCTGGAAAAATAGATTTTATAAACGATCCCAGGCTATAAATGTACACAACACAGCCCTGAAGGCCTGGCACAGGCTGCCGAAGAGGGAGCAGAGCTCTGAGGCAACCTGATAGAGTTGAAAATGTCCCTGGCTAAGGGCAGAGCTCATTGCTCTCTACAACTACCTGAAAGGGAGGTTCTAGCCAGGTGGGGTTGGGCTCTTCTGTCAGGCAACCAGCAACAGAACAAGGTGGGACAGTCTCAAGTTGTGCCAGGACAGGTCTAGGCTGGATGGTAGGAGGAAGCTCTTCACACAGAGAGTGATTGGCATCAGAAGGGGCTGCTCAATGAAGGTGGTGGAGTCACCGTCCCTGGGAAGTGTTCAACCAAAGCCTGGATGAGGCACTTAGTGCCATGGTCTGGTTGACTGGATAGGGCTGGCTGCTAGGTTGGACTGGATCAGCTTGGAGGTCTCTTCCAACCTGGTTGTATCTATTCTATTCAATATGAAAGAGAATGGCAATATTGTGCAGCTTACTTAAATGCTGGAGCATGCTGCCTTGTGTGAAGTTTCTCCACAATTTAAATACAGGCTTCAGGAACCACAGCAGGTGGTTGGCAAACAGCACAGGGAAATCAGTCACAAAAAGGATGTAGGAATAGACAACTCCACCACATCCAACAATTAGCAAACTACTACAATGTGTCTCTTCAAGTCTAAGCACCACATCCACTCTCCATTTAAACAGCTCCTGGGATGGTGACCCCACCACCTCCATGGGAAGCCTGTTCCAGTAAAGAACTTCCTCCCAACATCCAACCTAAACCTCCTCTGATGCAACTTAAGGCCATTTCCTCTTGTCCTATCAGTAATTTGGGAGAGGAGAGCAGCTCCAGCCTCACTACAACCTCCTTTTAGGTAGTTGTAGAGGGCAATAAGGTCCCCTCTCAGCCTCCTCTTCTCCAGACTAAACACCCCCAGCTCCCTCAGCCAAGTCCTCACAGGTCATGTTTGCCAGACCTCTTCCCAGCCTCATCTCCCTTCTCTGCACCTGCTCCAGCACCTCAATGTCCCTCCTGTACTGTGGTGACCAAAACTGGACACAGTACTTGAGGTGTAGTCTCACAAGTGCTGAGCACAGGGGCATGATCACCTCCCTACTCCTGCTAGTAATTCAGCAGAAGAATCAGCTCCAGCCTCACTACAACCTCCTTTTAGGTAGCTGTAGAGGTCAATAACGTCTCCTCTCAGCCTCCTCTTCAACCATGACTGAATTCTTTCCTAGAAGAGAGATACTGGAAGAGTTGTTAGCAGTATGTGCAAATTACAAGTGGAGGAACTCTGCCAGAACTCTCCAAGGAAGACCATGTCCAGGGCAAACACTCCTCCAGCACCTTTCCTAAAGGACCCCAAATAATTTCCTCACATGCAATGCAAGGGTGGAATAGAATAGAATAGAATCAACCAGGGTGGAAGAGACCTCCAAGCTCATCCAGGCCAACCTAGCACCCAGCCCTGGCCAATCAACCAGACCATGGCACTAAGTGCCTCAGTCAGGCTTTGCTTGAACACCTCCAGGGACGGCCACTCCACCTCCTCCCTGGGCAGCCCATTCCAATGCCAATCACTCTCTCTGCCAACAACTTCCTCCTAACATCCAGCCTAGACCTCCCCCACCACAACTTGAGGCTGTGTCCCCTTCTTCTGTTGCTGCTTGCCTGGAAGAAGAGACCAACCCCACCTGGCTGCAGCCTCCCTTCCGGTAGTTGTAGACAGCAATGAGGTCAGCCCTGAGCCTCCTCTTCTGCAGGCTGCACACCCCCAGCTCCCTCAGCCTCTCCTCACAGGGCTGTGCTCCAGGCCCCTCCCCAACTTCGTTGCCCTTCTCTGGACACCTTCCAGCACCTCAACATCTCTCTTGAATTGAGGAGCCCAGAACTGGACACAGCACTCAAGGTGTGGCCTGACCAGTGCTGAGTCCAGGGGCAGAATAACCTCCCTTGTCCTACTGGCCACACTGCTCCTGATCCAGCCCAGGATGCCATTGGCTCTCTTGGCCACCTGGGCACACTGCTGGCTCGTCTTCAGCCTACTATCTACCAGCACCCCCAGGTCCCTTTCCTCCTGGCTGCTCTCCAGTCAGGAATATTCTAATGTAGAAAAGCTTCCACCAATGTTTCCTGCAGTCATCCGTCCTTTGTTCTTCTAACCATATCCAAAACCAAAATGCCTTAAACCAAATTCTCTCAACAATGTCATTTACTGTACAGATAAATAAAAAACAACTCAACAGGCAGCAACTCATGATGGTACAGGATTTCTTCAGAAGTGGAGAATAACAGCATAGTAGTTGCCAGAGTTAAGGTTTTTAGTTCTAACTGGACGTGGTTTTCAACAGCATTAGTAGCTATCCCCATGCTCCCCCCCCGAAACATCCACATGGTTGCTACTTAACAGTGTTACACACATATTACTTCTAAAAACCCAAAGGTGCCAATGCAGGGATGATCTACTTGAAATAGATGAGAGGAATCCTTGCCTAGCATTTAAGGACTTATTTCTCAGTAGAAAAAGCCCTCTTCATCAGTGGTGGGGGTGCTTTACCAACATCAAACATCATTTCCAGTGGAGGGTTATTAAGGCAGCACCAATCAGGTATGCGACCTGTCTGGCTGTAATATTCTTTAGACACAGATCGGCTCCCAAGTATGTCCTGAAGTGCTCCAAAAATGGCTCCTACAGTAAGAAGAGGAAAAAAAAGGATTAAAACGTTGCTTTAATTTCATAGAATCATAGAATGGTTTAGGTTGGAAGGGACCTCAAGGATCATCCAGCTCCAAGCCCCTGCCATAGGCAGGGACACCTCCCACTAGAGCAGCTTGCTCAAGGCCTCATCCAGCCTGGCCTTAAACACCTCCAGGGAGGAAGCATCCACAGCCTCCCTGGGCAACCTGTGCCAGTGTCTCACCACCCTCACTGTAAAGAACTTCCTCCTAACATCCAGTCTAAATCTCCCCTCCTCCAGCTTAAACCCATTCCCCCTCATCCTGACATTACCAGACCTTGTCAATAGTCCCTCCCCAGCCTTCCTGTAGGCTCCCTTCAGATACTGGAAAGCCACTCTAAGGTCTCCTCGAAGCCTTCTCTTCTCCAGGCTGCAGAGCCCCAACTCTCTCAGCCTGTCCTCATAGCAGAGCTGCTGCAGCCCTCTGAGCATCTTCGTGGCTCTCCTCTGGACTGGCTCCAGCAGTTCCATGTCCTTCTTGTGTTGGGGGCTCCAGAACTGCACACAGTACTCCAGGTGGGGTCTGAGGAGAGCAGAGTAAAGGGGGAGAATCCCCTCCCTTGCCCTGCTGGCCACACTGCTCTTGATGCAGCCCAGCACAGGGTTGCTGTCTGGGCTGCATGTGCACACTGCAGGCTCATGTTGAGCTTTTCGTCAACCCAGACCCCCAGGTCCTTCTCCTCAGGGCTGCTCTCAGCCATTCACCACCCAGCCTGTATCTGTGCCTGGGATTGCACCGACCCAGGTGCAGGACCTTACACTTGGCCTTGTTAAACGTCATGAGGTTGGCCTGGGCCCACCTCTCCAGCCTGTCCAGGTCCCTCTGGATGGCATCCCTGCCCTCCAGCAAGTCAGCTGTGCCACACAGCTTGGTGTCATCTGCAAACTTGCTGAGGGTGCACTCAATTCCTCTGTCCATATCACTGACAAAGATGTTACAGAGCACTGGTCCCAGCACTGACCCCTGAGGAACACCACTTGGCACCGATCACCAGGTGGACATTGTGCCGCTTGATGCATTGAAAGTCTTTTCCCACTTCTTCCCATTAGGAATCCAAACTATACTTCTTTTTCTCCACTCCCAAGAGTTAAATAAATGACAGGATCTCATCATGTTCTTTTTCAGTAGCCCAGCTACTGATTGCTTCCATTTATGTTCCTTGAAAGTAACTAACCTGCTTCTTAGACCAAGCTTCCTAGTTTTGTTTTTTAAGCACTTCACACAAAACAACTGGTGTTTAAGGAAATCTCTCTCCCAGAAGCGCCACATGAAACCCACAAGAACTTCACACAAGCTGCGAGAACATTCAGGCAACAGCAACCCTCAGGCACAATCATAGAATCAACCAGGCTGGAAGAGACCTCCAAGAGCATCCAGTCCAACCTAGCACCCAGCCACAGACAATCATCTAGACCATGGCACTAAGTGCCTCAGCCATTTTTCTCTTGAACACCTCCAGGGACAGCAACTCCACCACCTCCCTGGGCAGCCCATTCCAATGCCAATCACTCTCTCTGCCAACAACTTCCTCCTAACATCCAGCCTAGACTTCCCCTGCCACAACTTGAGACTGTGTCCCCTTGTTCTCTTGCTGCTTGCCTGGAAGAAGAGACCAACCCCACCTGGCTACAGCCTCCCTTCAGGTAGCTGCAGACAGCAATGAGCTCTGCCCTGAGCCTCCTCTTCTGCAGGCTGCACACCCCCAGCTCCCTCAGCCTCTCCTCACAGGGCTGTGCTCCAGGCCCCTTCCCAGCTTCATTGCCCTTCTCTGGACACATTCCAGCACCTCAACGTCTCTCTTGAATTGAGGAGTCCAGAACTGGACACAGCACTCAAGGTGAGGCCTGAGCAGTGCTGAGTACAGGGGAATAGAATAGAATAGAATAGAACCAATAACCTCCCTTGTCCTGCTGGCCACACTGCTCCTGATCCAGGCCACGATGCCATTGGCTACCTGGGCACACTCTTGGCTCATCTTCAGCTACTCTCTACCAGCATCCCCAGGTCACTTTCTTTCTGGCTGCTCTCAGCCACTCTGGCCCCAGCCTGTGGTACTGCTTGGGGTTGTTGTGGCCAAAGTGCAGAACTCTGCACTTGTCCTTGTTCAATCTCATGCCATTGGCTTCTGTCCACCCATCCAGCCTGAAGGAAAGCATCAGAGAACCTGGTGCATATAAATTGTTCTGGTTCCTAATCCTAAAAGTAGACTTGAAGGGTTCCAAACGGAAATTTTTACAAACATCTGCATTTTCAAGTGTATAGAAATAAAAGTTAGTTCCTCATATCTACCAGATGGGCCCTGCTTATTAACTGAAAGTTTAAGAAATCATCAATTCTTATCAACCTCAGAACCCTCCTTACAAGAGATGCTAGCCCCAGAAAGCCCTGCTTTTCCCCTATCAGCATCCAAAAGCCACGCCAGAGTTGCTGTATTTGTTATTGTCACTTGTCAGCATCACAGAAGACAGCAGCCTCAGGCCTCTCCACAGCTCTTTCGCTTCCAACAAGCAGGTTCCCCGCAGCAGCAGGTCCCTCTGGCGCCACCATATGGCGCTAGCCCTGCACTGCACTTGAGCCAACTGCCACCACATCGCCTCTTTAAAGCTTCCAGAACCTGCAGTGCCTTTCTGTCCTCCAGATGTTTCCTGCAGCAGGACTCTACATACCTCCAAGCTGTTGATTTCAACAGCTCACCTAATTCTCACTGCTATGATCCATTCCAAAGCCTACTTGCAAGATTTGTTTTTTTTTTTCACTTTGTACCTTCACTTAGGAGTTGTTTTCATTCTTACCTCCCAGCCAGGCCACACAGTTTGGTTTGGCAGGTGGAGTGTGAATTCTGAAGGTTTTGGTGGCAAGGATTTCTTTGTACTTGGGTTTCTCCACCAGGTATCTGATTTCAGCCATGAGCCTGTGAAGGAATCCTGGCAGCATGGCAGTGCCACCAATAACTACCAAGTTCTCTGCCAACTGCTTCCTGGTGTCTATGGGACACTAAAATACAGGAATTAGAAAACAAACAAACAAACAAACAAACAAACACTTTAATGAAGCTGCATGAAGGTGCATTCCAGAAATCCAGTCAGACATTCTGTACACTTCAGTTGCTGTTTTCTTACACTTAGATGAAACAAAACCAACACAATTTTCCCACCAGACTTCCCAAGAAAATCAGGCATAAGGAATTGTCCAGTGGAGGCTTTATGGACAAACTGTGAGTCCCTGTTAAGCCCTTCAAGCTCAGAAAGGCCAAAACAAAAGAGGAGAGAATAATCAGTGACAGTACAAACACAAACCCTATGAAGAGAGGCTGAGGGAGCTGGGAGTGTGCAGCCTGCAGAAGAGGAGGCTCAGGGCAGACCTCATTGCTGTCTACAACTACCTGAAGCGAGGGAGGTTGTAGCCAGGTGGGGTTGGTCTCTTCTGCCAGGCAACCAGCAATAGAGCAAGGGGACACATTCTCAAGCTGTGCCAGGGGAGGTCTAGGCTGGATGTTAGGAGGAAGTTGTTGGCAGAGAGAGTGATTGGCATTGGAATGGGCTGCCCAGGGAGGTGGTGGAGTTGCTGTCCCTGGAGGTGCTCAAGCCAAGCCTGGCTGAGGCACTCAGTGCCATGGTCTGGTTGATCAGACAGGGCTGGGTGCTAGGTTGGGCTGGATGAGCTTGGAGGTCTCTTCCAACCTGCTTGATTCTATGATTCTAAGTAATTCCCACAGGTTCTGGGAGATGTGCCAGAGAGAGGTGAAGCCTCAAGCAGTGCTCTCAGACAGGAAAAACTTACATATTCAACTGACTCTAGCTGTGTGTGTGAGAAAGGTGCTACAGAAGCCACAGAGACACAAAAGGTATCTGCTGGAGCTTGTCTTAGACATCAGATAACCTGGTTTAAGCTGGAGGAGGGGAGATTTAGAATGGATATTAGGAGGAAGTTCTTTACAGTGAGGGTGGTGAGACACTGGCACAGGTTGCCCAGGGAGGTTTTAGATGCTTCCTCCCTGGAGGTGTTTAAGGCCAGGCTGGATGAGGCCTTGAGCAGCCTGCTCTAGTGGGAGGTGTCCCTGCCTATGGCAGGGGGTTGGAGCTGGATGATCCTTGAGGTCCCTTCCAACCTAAACCATTCTATGATTCTAGGACTAGATGAGGCATGAAAAGACCAATCTTGGTCAGTTCTGCTCTTTGTGAAACAGCTGAGCTATTCCTTTGGAAAAACTTCCAGGCTGCCATGTTTCTCTTGTCCAGAGAAAGTAACTGGATGCTATTTAACACTTGTAAATGTAACATTTGTCTTTCCTCTGGGCAAAGAGCAACGTAAGGTAAGCACCTAGAGATACAGAGGCAGGGAGTCCAGGCACAGATCTTGTTACACCATTTGTTTTCACATGAAATCCTAATAGCAACGTTTGTGCTGTCATCCAAGCCTATGGCTCTCCAATGAATTTATGTCTCAGCAAACTGATTTAAATGGCATCAGCAATTCCAGGAAGTCAACTTTAATTAACACACATGCACCACCACATAATGAAAATTTCCATTTATAGTGGTTTTCTAAGGCATTTTTTTCTTCCCCAAACAGAACAAGAAATAAAACATTTGGATGTGCCAAGAAAATTTTCCACAATACATTTAATAGAGGGCCTGTAATTGAGAAGTCCAAGTTAATTTTACTCTGCCTTAGGAAAGCCAGCAGCCTGCAGGACTCAAAGTCTGACTTTGAGCAAAACATCTTGAAAAAAGAAGAAAAAGAGTATCTGTGTCATCTCAGCTCAAACAGTGTCATCCCTTTAACACCAAGTATAGAAGCATAGAATCTGTCAGGGTTGGAAGGGACCACAAGGATCAGCCAGTTCCAACCTCCCTGCAATGAGCAGGGACACCCTACCCTAGAGCAGGCTGCACACAGCCTCAGCCAGCCTGGCCTTAAACACCTCCAGCCATGGGGCCTCAACCACCTCCCTGGGCAACCCATTCCAGCCTCTCACCACTCTCATGCTCAACAACTTCCTCCTCATATCCAGTCTGAATCTCCCACCTCCAGCTTTGCTCCATTCCCCCCAGTCCTGTCACTCCCTGACAACCTAAAAAATCCCTCCACAGATCTTTTGTAGGGCCCTTCAGATACTAGAAGGCCACAAGAAGGTCACCTCAGAGCCTCCTCTTCTCCAGACTGAACAGCCACAACTCTTTCATCTGTCCTCACAGCAGAGCTGCTCCAGCCCTCTGAGCACCCTTCTCTGGACACACTCCAGCATCTCCACATCCCTCTTGTAATAAGGGCTCCAGAACTGGATACAGTACTCCAGGTAGTACTAGCTTCTCCTCTGTCCCTAGATAAACACCAGCTGCTTTATTCCTCTGGCTGAGAAGTGAGTGTTGCCTTTCTTAGAAGACTCTCCTAGACACACTGCAGTGTAGCAAAGAGTAAGAAAACAATCACAGAGTGAATGACACAGGGTGACTTGCCACCCCACAGTAATGTCTCATGTGGTAGAAGCCACATGGTCATCCTGTGCTCAACTTCTCCCACCAATGGAGACCTGCAGTCAGAAGGGTGCAGACTGGGTGGAGTCATTTGTAACACCAGGTTCGCTAAGGCTGGAGGCACTCAGTAAATCGTTTCCAGTATAAAGGTACCTGAATGAGTGAATCTAAGATCAAAGTGGCAACAGATGTCTCTTCATTATCCTGTTCAAAGAGTATTTCCACAACAGAGTCTCTGTTGAAAAGACAGGAAATGAGTGGTAATGAGAAGCAACACTACACTGTGAGCTCACAATCCCCAACTGCAGAGCTGGAAATAACTACAGACTTCCTGCTGACAACTCATGCACCAGGCAGTGCCAACAGGGAGGAGACCACGTTTTGCTCACTTCACTGAAGCTGTCTCATCATCATGATCTAATACTCTGTTTCCCTCATCTCTCCCATCTGTTTTCTCTCATCTCTACCTGTGAGCTCTCTGGAGATGCTGACTCTTCTTATTACAGGTGTGCCCTGTGCCCCTGCACAAAGCTTTCAGCGAAGAGACACTGAAAACATGACTTTGGTTGGAAAAGACCTATAAGATCATCAAGTACAACCATTATCTAACTCTACCAAACCTGGTGCTAAAACACATCCCTCAACACCACAGCTCCATCTCTTTTAAATACCTCCAGCGATGGTGATTCAATCACCTCCCTGGGTAGCCTGTTCCAGTGTTTGATAACCCTTTCAGCAAAGAAGTTTCTTTTAACATCCAACCTAAACCTCCTCCGGGACAACTTCTTACTTAGGTAAAGAGACTGACTTCCATCTCACTACAACCTTCTTCAAGTAGTTGTAGGGAGCAAGAAGGTCTCCCCTTGGTCTCCTTCTCTCCAAACTACACAACCCCATTGCCTTCAGCCGCTCCCTATAAGGATTTGCTCTCCACTCTCCAGCAGCTTTGCTGCCCTCTTCTGGACAAGCTCCTGCACCTCAGTGTCTTTCCTACAGTGAGGGGCCCAAAACGGAACCCATTAGTCAAGGTCCAGCCTCACCAGCGCCAAGCACAGCAGAACAAGCCCTGCCCTAGTCCTGCTGGCTGCACTATTGCTGACATAGGCCAGGATGTTGTTGGCCTTTTTGGCTACCAGGTACGCACTGGCTCACATTCATCTGGCTGTCAACCAACATGCCCAGGTCTTTCTCTGCTGGGCAACTTTCCAGCCACTTTTCCCCAAGCCATGAAGAGTTTCATTGAAATTTCATTTTACTAAAGTGTTATGTGCTTTTAGAGTTGAAAACACAACCTCCTAAAGATAAACCCTCTGTTATGGCATTACTCACCTGATTGGGCCAACCACATGCAGAATCTTTTCCCCATCTAATGGATAGTCCACATCTGGAGGAGGTGAAGGACGCTAGAAATAAAAATGTATCTTTGTTATTTCAGATGCCAAAAAGGCTGTGGCCACTTCAAAAGATTAGCATAAGCTTCACTCTCCACCCACCTCAGCACTGCCATCAATGTTGAACTTGGCTGCTTGGATTTTCAGTCCACGCTGGAGATCACTCACGAAACAGGTGCGGACTTCATAAAAGAACAGAAAGAGGCAGAAGAAAGATTTGTTGGATCCTTTCATCAGCAATAAAGACAATGATTTTGCTTCATTTACCTCAGAACACACACTTCAGACTCTGGCTGATCAAAGCCATTATCAAATTAAGGTAGAGGAAAACAGTCTCTGCACTTCAGCAGAGTTCAGATGTCATCTTGACCATGAGTTCAACGAAGCTGACACCAAAATTGTGCTTGTCAAGGTAAAATTTCTCAGCCAAACTACGTAAGATTAAAAGACAGAGCAATGTCACTTATCATGCCTTCAGCTGCTACAAGGTGCCAGAGCTTGCTCTCTGCTGTCAAACACACCACTGTGAGTCCTGCACCACGGCTTCAAAGGAGGCATTTATCATTTTTCAAACAAGCTGTAACCAAGCTATAGATTTCCTTCATCACTCTAAGAATCACAGAATGTTTTGGCTTGAAGAGGATCTTCAAAAGTCACCTAGTTCAAACCCTCTGCAGTGAGCAGGGAC
>WAAF01015566.1:82568-134481 GCA_013400475.1 Tricholaema leucomelas | reverse complement strand
AACATCTCTCTTGAATTCAGGAGCCCAGAACTGGACACAGCACTCAAGGTGTGGCCTGACCAGTGTTGAGTACAAGGGCAGAAGAACCTCCCTTGTCCTGCTGGCCACACTGCTCCTGATCCAGGCCAGGATGCCACTGGCTCTCTTGGCCACCTGGGCACACTGCTGGCTCATCTTCAGCTCCTCTCTACCAGTACCCCCAGGTCCCTTTCTTCCTGGCTGCTCTCCAGCCACTCTGTCCCCAGCCTATAGCACTGCTTGGAGTTGTTGTGGCCAAAGTGCAGAACCCTGCACTTGGCCTTGTTCAGTCTCATCCCATTGGCCTCTGCCCACCCATCCAGCCTGTCAGGGTCCCTCTGCAGGGCTCTCCTACCCTCCAACAGCTCCACACCTGCTCCTAGCTTGGTGTCATCTACAAACTTACTGATGCTGGACTCAATCCCCTGGTCCAGATCATCAATAAAGATGTTGAACAGGACTGGGCACAGCAGTGATAGAGAGTAATTATGTCAAACATGTACCTCAAAGTGCTTGAAAAGGACCCTTGTGAGAGTGTCTCTGAAGTGTGAGGGGCACAGCACAGACTCTATGATCACAACCCGACGGTCTCTGGGATTCACCAGCAGATGCCTAAAAAATACAAGATGTATAAAACAAAACTGGTAGCTTTAAGCACATATCATGAGACTTATCTTGTGCTCATACTTCATTCTTCTCCAAAATCTTCCCAATTTGCATTTAGATAGCATTTTCTCCAGCAGATCCTGAAGTATTTTCCCCAGACTTAACAAAAAAAAATCCAACACTTTCCTATAAGGAAGTTAGGAAATGGAGTCACAGAAAATGAGTTCTATCTACCAGCAGGCTGCAGTTCTGCATATCCATTACACATTTCCAAATCAATATAAAGAAATGCAAACCCAAGCAGAGGTAATAGCCATTAATGCCTTGTTCAGTGTCAGTGTACCCATAAAAGAGGAAGAATGATGATACAAATGTCCTGATTTCAGTGGAAGAGGACAGAACTGTCCTCATTGCAATTACAACAAGGAAAGAAGAACCCACAGCAGAAGATCTGAGAGGTGCAGAAATGAAGTACTGGTTTCCCTGTGGTAATTTTTAGTGTGTGAAAATAAGGACTGGAAGAAAAAGACAGAATAAGTTCAACTTCATTATTCAGGAATGGTACTAAAAATACAATAAAAAGATATATTACTGAGGTAAAAATACTCAGCAGATTAAGGCTCCTCCTTCCAAACCACTGTCATGTGGAGAGAGCTCTGCACTGATAAAAAATGAGGTTCAGCTTTACCAAAATCAGTCTAACTTAGATAATGATCTTCCCCTATCAAGTCCTTTATGAGCACCACTGTTAAAAGGCAACTCATTAAGTATTTTTGATTTCTGATGTTGCAGGACACTAACACTTTGTAATGTAACCTCAATCTCAGCACCACCAAATTCCTCTTGCAAGAACATAGAATCATAGGATCAGTCAGGGTTGGAAGGGACCACAAGGAGCATCTAGTTCCAACCCCCCTGCTATGGCCAGGGATACCCTACCCTAGAGCAGGCTGCCCACAGCCTCATCCAGCCTGGCCTTAAACACCTCCAGCCATGGGGCCACAAACACCTCCCTGGGCAACCCATTCCAGCCTCTCACCACGCTCATGCTCAACAACTTCCTCCTCATAGCCAGTCTCCAACTACCCACCTCCAGCTTTGCTCCATTCCCCCTAGTCCTGTCACTCCCTGACAGCCTAAAAAGTCCCTCCTCAGCCTTTTTGTAGGCCCCTTTCAGATCCTGGAAGGCCACAAGAAGTTCACCTGGGAGCCTCCTCTTCTCCAGACTCAACAGCCCCAAATCTTTCAGTCTGTGCTCACAGCAGAGCTGCTGCAGCCCTCTGAGCATCCTCCTGGCCCTTCTCTGGACACACTCCAGCATCTCCACATCCCTCTCGGAAAAGGGGCTCCAGAACTGGATGCAGTACTCCAGGTGGGGTCTCACCAGGCATCCACTCAGCCACTTGGACAATTTTCATTCTCTTTTCTGCAGTCACTCTTCTACCACCTCTCACCATGCTCAGAAAGAGCCACAAAAGACATGAAGAACTAACATCCAAGTATTTCTTACCTGAAATACAGCATGTGGATAAATTCCTTTAGATATGAATAGAGCTCTTCTGTATTAATGTTGTACTGTACAACTTTGACAGGCTGTAAAGTAAAAATACCCACAGCTTATGTGCTAGGCAGTGATTACATATACATAGATATATACACAGTGCATAAATGGTAACACATTCAAACTGAATGTATATAATCTGACAGATACAAAGAATCATAGAATCATAGAATGGTTTAGGTTGGAAGGGACCTCAAGGATCATCCAGCTCCAACCCCCTGCCATAGGCAGGGACACCTCCCACTAGAGCAGGCTGCTCAAGGCCTCATCCAGCCTGGCCTTAAACGTCTCCAGGGAGTAAGCATCCACAACCTCCCTGGGCAACCTGCTCCAGTGTCTTACCACCCTCACTGTAAAGAACTTCCTCCTAACATCCAGTCTAAGTCTCCCCTCTGCCAGCTTAAACCCATTCCCTCTCGTCCTGACATTCCCAGACCTTGTCAATAGTCCCTCCCCAGCCTTCCTGTAGGCTCCCTTCAGATACTGCAAAGCCACTCTAAGGTCTCCTCAAAGCCTTCTCTTCTCCAGGCTGAAGAGCCCCAACTCTCTCAGCCTGTCCTCATAGCAGAGCTGCTGCAGCCCTCTGAGCATCTTCATGGCTCTCCTCTGGACCCGCTCCAGCAGTTCCATGTCCTTCCTGTGCTGGGGGCTCCAGAACTGCACACAGTACTGCAGGTGGGGTCTGAGGAGAGCAGAGTAAAGGGGGAGAATCACCTCCCTTGCCCTGCTGGCCAAGAAGCACTCACTCCTGCTCACAAAGCATTTCATAAACTCACTCTATAACTAAAATCCAGACTTTACTCATGATAATTCTTCATATTGGTAACTTATTGTTTTCCAAAGTCGTCATTCTCAACTAAAAGAAATAAAAAAACCCCAGAGCTAGGCAAAAAAGTCTGTCAATATATGCCCCAAACATGTTACATTGATAAGGAGTTCCTATTGACTCATATCACACTTGCCTGGATCTAGTGACACTCTATTAACAGCAGCAATTACAAGATAACAAAACCCAGCTTATGATGGAAAGAAATGAGATCTGCAAATTCTGTCTGCACCATAACAGATCAAACACTGTAAAATAGTTTACCTTTGCAACATCAGGTTTCTTTATTTCACTGGGAATAATGCATCTTGGACCTGTTTCTCCTGCAAACCCACATCTAAAAGACAATGTTGAAAAACATAATCATTTGAAGCCATTATTATAATAGGAATAGAACAGAATCAATCAGGTTGGAAGAGACCTCCAAGCTCATCCAGTCCAACCTAGCACCCAGCCCTATCCAGTCAACCAGACCATGGCACTAAGTGCCTCAGCCAGGCTTTCCTTGAACACCTCCAGGGATGGTGACTCCACCACCTCCCTGGGCAGCCCATTCCAATGCCAATCACTTTCTCTGCTATTTGTAGCCAGGTGGGGTTGGTCTCTTCTCCCATGCAAGCAGCAACAGAATAAGGGGACGCAGTCTCAAGTTGCGGCAGGGAAGGTCTAGGCTGGATGTTAAGAGGAAGTTGTTGGCAGAGTGATTGGCATTGGAAGGGGCTGCCCAGGGAGGTGGTGGAGTCACTGTCCCTGGAGGTGTTGAAGCAAAGCCTGGCTGAGGCACTTAGTGCCATGGTCTGGTTGATTGTCTAGGGCTGGGTGCTAGGTTGGACTGGATGATCTTGGAGGTCTCTTCCAAGCTGCCTGATTCAATGATTCAGGTTGGACTGGGCTCTGAGAAATCAGATCTAGTTAAAGATGTCCCTAGTGACTGCAAGGGTTTGGACTAGATGGCCTTTAACACTCCCTTCTAACCCAAGGCATTCTGTGATTCTGATTCTACTTTCCAGTTTTGTGTTTCAGGAAAAAAAAAACCCAAAAAGATTAGTGTAACCCAAAGTGAAGGAAACAGTATTTAGTGATATCTGTTATGGGCCAATAGTGTAGCTATTCCTGTGCCCACCCCAAATCAAAAATATCTTGTTGTGTTTGAAACCATCAACTGCCCCCACACTTATGTCCCAGGTAAGTGCAGCCCTCTGGGAAAAAATGAGTGCTGAAGCAATCTGACCCCATGTTCAGTGTTAAAGTACTCCAGAAATGCTTTCCAAGTCTTGCTGTTGGAGGCAGCTTTCACACAAATGCTGCTGAGTTTAGGCTAGGACAGTATCTCTGTGTGCACAGGAATCAATCTGCCTTGACATGCTGAGGATGTCTCTGCTTCTCTAAAAAGGGAAGAGATCATAGAATCAACCAGGTTGGAAGAGACCTCCAACATCACCCAGCACCCAGCCCTATCCAGTCAACCAGACCATGGCACTCACTGCCTCAGCCAGGCTTTGCTTCAACATCTCCAAGGGACAGTGACTCCACCACCTCCTTGGGCAGCCCATTCCAATGCCAATCACTCTCTCTGCCAACAACTTCCTCCTAACATCCAGCCTAGATCTCCCCCACCACAACTTGAGACTGTGCCCCCTTGTTCTCTTGCTGCTTGCCTGGCAGAAGAGACCAACCCCCACCCGGCCACAGCCTCCCTTCAGGTAGCTGCAGACAGCAATGAGCTCTGCCCTGAGCCTCCTCTTCTGCAGGCTGCACACCCCCAGCTCCCCCAGCCTCTCCTCACAGGGCTGTGCTCCAGGCCCCTCACCAGCCTTGTTGCCCTTCTCTGGACACCTTCCAGCACCTCAACATCTCTCTTGAATTCAGGAGCCCAGAACTGGACACAGCACTCAAGGTGTGGCCTGACCAGTGTTGAGCACAGGGGCAGAATAACCTCCCTTGTCCTGCTGGCCACACTGCTCCTGATCCTGGCCAGGATGCCACTGGCTCTCTTGGCCACCTGGGCACACTGTTAGCTTTGCATTTGTATTTCTATGAAACTTAGTTTTGTACTAAGTTGTACTTGCATTTTTTCAGAGACTGTGTAATGGCAAAGCAGCAGACAGGCTTCTGATCTGGAAATCCTTCCACCTAGTGTAAATTTCCCTATGTCCTGTCACGTCAGGCCCTGCTGAAAGGACTGTCCCCATCTTTCCTACAGAAACACAGTATGGTGGAAGGGACCTCAAAGATCATTTAGTTCCAACCTGCCTGCCACGGGCAGGGGCACCTCCCATTAGATCAGGCTGCTCAAAGACACATCCAACCAGGCCTTGAACACTTCCAGGCACATTCCATAGCCCCCCCTTCAGTACTGAAAGACCACAAAAAAGGTCTCCTTGGAGCATTCTCTTCTCCGGGATGAACAACCCCAGCTCTCTCAGCGGGGCTTCAGAGCAGAGAGCTTCCAACCCCGGTAGCATTGTTGTGGCCTCCTCTGGCCCTGCTCCAATAGCTCCGTGTCCCTCCTGTGCTGCAGACTCCGGTATTACAGGTGGGGTCTCAGCAAAGCAGAGAGGCAGAATCCCCTCCCTCCACCTGCTGCCCACGCTGCCGGGCACGTAGCCCACGCTAGGTTTCCATGCTGCGAAGGCTGCTGCTGTCTGTTTGTAGCACGCAGATAACCACAACAAGGGGAAGAGGTGCCGACCGATCGTCCACCCCGACCGCAGGCCCGCCCGTAGCTCCGACGCTAGCCCCACGGCGAAGCGTGTGGCGACAGAACGCCAGCAGGCACGGCAGGGAGCGCGACGCCACTCACTTGGTGAAGGCCTCGCCAAGGTCTATCACCACAGCCGTCTTCTCCCCGCCGCTGCCCAAACCCTCGTAGAGCGGCATTGCGGCCTCCTCCCCGTCGAGCAGCAGAACCTCCCTTCTCCCCGTCGCCAAGGGGCCTTCTTCAAGCTCGGCGCCGTGCGATGGGGCCTTCCTCGGCGGCGGCGCGCCAGGCTGTCCGCGGCGCCTGTCCGCCCGCCCGCTGCCCCGGCCCGCCCTGCGGCGCGGCTGTCCCTTAGCTCGGCCCGGGCAAGGCTTTTGCGAAAGAGAAGGGTTGTTTGAAGCTACGGAGGCACGGCAGGGCGATGGG
Organism: Tricholaema leucomelas; assembly: GCA_013400475.1. Taxonomy (NCBI): domain Eukaryota; kingdom Metazoa; phylum Chordata; class Aves; order Piciformes; family Lybiidae; genus Tricholaema lacrymosa; species Tricholaema leucomelas. Next base: position 128,343 of record WAAF01015566.1, on the reverse strand, counting down.
GCTGGCATGGCAGGGCGATGGGGCTGGCGCGCCGCGGGGCCGGGCGTGAGGGTAGCCTGGCCCCAGCCCCGGGGCATGTCCTGCCTCAGCGAAATGGCAGTGGCGACTCACAGTATCACAGTCTCACAGTATCACCAAGGTTGGAAGAGACCTCACAGATCATCAAGTCCAACCCTTCACCACAGAGCTCAAGGCTAGACCATGGCACCAAGTGCCACGTCCAATCCTGCCTTGAACAGCTCCAGGGACGGCGACTCCACCACCTCCCTGGGCAGCCCATTCCAGTGTCCAATGACTCTCTCAGTGAAGAACTTTCTCCTCACCTCAAGCCTAAACTTCCCCTGGCGTAGCCTGAGGCTGTGTCCTCTTGTTCTGGTGCTGGCTGCCTGAGAGAAGAGAGCAACCTCCCCCTGGCCACAACCACCCCTCAGGTAGTTGTAGACAGCAATAAGGTCTCCCCTGAGCCTCCTCTTCTCCAGGCTAAACAATCCCAGCTCCCTCAGCCTCTCCTCGTAGGGCTGTGCTCGAGGCCTCTCACCAGCCTCGTTGCCCTTCTCTGGACACGTTCAAGCATCTCAATGTCCCTCTTAAACTGGGGGGCCCAGAACTGGACACAGTACTCAAGGTGTGGTCTAACCAGTGCAGAGTACAGGGGCAGAATGACCTCCCTGCTCCTGCTGGCCACACCATTCCTGATGCAGGCCAGGATGCCATTGGCTCTCTTGGCCACCTGGGCACACTGCTGGCTCATGTTCAGGCGGGTATCAATCAGCACCCCCAGATCCCTCTCTGTCTGGCTGCTCTCCAGCCACTCCGACCCCAGCCTGTATCTCCGCATGGGGTTGTTGTGGCCAAAGTGCAGCCCCTGGCACTTGGAGCTATTGAGTGCCATCCCATTCGGTGGTGGTGAGAGCTGGGCAAATGTAAAGCGGCGCCGAAGTGGCCGCGCCGTGGGGATGGATTAACTTCTGTCACTGTCCAGCCATGCGAAAACCCATCTCTTGTGCCCTCCTATATCCTTCACGAAAGCTTGAAGCCACCCAGTGGCCTGCGGTGCCTGCTGCGACATTTAACGAGAGAGACATTTAACACAAGGCTGAACGCGCAGGTACCCTTAGGGTACAGCAGTCGCGGAACCACGGAACGGTAGCGGTTGGAAGGGACCTCCAAGGGTCATCTAGTCCAAGCGCCCTGCCAGAGCAGGATCGCCCATGCCGGATCACACGAGAATGCATCCAGAGGGGTTTGAATACCTCCAGAGAAAGAGACTCCACGACCCCCCTGTTCCAGTGCTCCATCACCCTCACAGTGACAAACTATTTCCTCATGTTTGCATGGACCTTCCTGTGCCTCGACTTGCACCTATTGCCCTCTGTCCTCTCAGAAATGAAATGTCTGGGGCAAAAAAAGCCCCATGTCAGCAGAGCTCCAAGAGGGTGGTGGCTACGAGTGAAGGCTTCCAAATACAGACAGGATGTATGTGATAAACCCCAGCACAAGAACCTGTGTTCTGCAGACAGAGTCCTCTATCTGATGGTCACAGCAGAAGATCACAGTAGCCTCAACACAAGGGGGAACTTCTTTACTGTAAGGGTCCCAGAGCACTGGAACAGGCTCCCCAGAGAGGTTGTGGAGTCTCCTTCTGTGGAGACTTTCAAGGCCTGTCTGGATGTGTTCCTCTGTGATCTGTGTTAGATAGGATTGTCCTGCTCTGGCAAGGGGATTGGACTGGATGATCTCTTTGGGTCCATCCCAACCCCTAACATCCTGTGAGCCTGTGATCAGCTGGGTGGGAGTCAGGGGGAGTGTTAAAAATCTGATATTACATTTTCCTAAATAAGCTGAGTCTCTGCATTACAGTTAACTGCCTGCTCTGCTACGGGTGAGGTCACCCACCCCTTGTTTACAAGTGGGTTAGAATCATAGGATCAGTCAGGGTTGGAAGGGACCATAAGGAACACCTAGTTCCAGCCCCTCTGCCATGGGCAGGGACACCCTACCCTAGAGCAGGCTGCCCACAGCCTCAGCCAGCCTGGCCTTAAAGACCTCCAGCCATGGGGCCTCAACCACCTCTCTGGGCAACCCACTCCAGCCTCTCACCACTCTCATGCTCAACAACTTAGTCCTCACATCCAGGCTGAATCTCCTCACCTCCAGCTTTGCTCCATTCCCCCCAGTCCTGTCACTCCCTGACAACCTAAAAAGTCCCTCCCCAGCTTTTTTGGAGGCCCCCTTCAGACCCTGGAAGGCCNTGCTGCTGCAGCCCAGGCTCTGCTTGGCTTTCTGGGCTGCAAGTGCACACTGCTGGCTCATGCTGAGCTTCTTGTCCAGCAGCACCCCCAAGTCCCTCTCCTCAGGGCTGCTCTCCAGCCACTCACTGCCCAGCCTGCATTGGTGCTTGGCATTGCCTCGACCCAGCTGCAGGACCTTGCACTTGCTCCTGTTGAACCTCCTGAGGTTGGCTTGTGCCCACGTTTGCAGCCTGCCCAGGTCCCTCTGGATGGATCCCTGCCCTCCAGCCTGGCTGCTGCACCACACAGCTTGGTGTGGTCACCAAACTTGCTGAGACTGCACTCAGTGCCTCTGTCCATGGCACCCACAAAGATGTTGAACAAGACTGGTCCCAGGACTGATCTCTGAGGGACTCTGCTTGTCACTGGCCTCCACTTGGCCATGGAGCCATTGACAGCCACTCTTTGGGTGTGGCCATCATGCCAGTTCTTCCTCCACCAGCTTGGAGACCAGGATTTGGTGCAGGACCATGTCAAAGGGTATTCAAAGTGACTGAACTACATAGCTTTGACTAGATGGTATTGACAGTTGTGGTCTGTACTAGCAGTTCACGAAGGGCCCTTAGCATGAGTTTGTGGGAATGGCTTCTGTAAGTACCTCAGGGTGTTGATGGAAGCAGACCAAAGGCAGGAAAAGTAGAGGCTACAATGCAGCACGTGAAAGCTCCCTGGGAATTAATAAGCTCCACAGGAAAGCAGTCCTGCTGAATCTGCTGGAAATAAGACACCAAGATTTTGCTGCATCTGTGCAAGACTGACAGCATGAGCAATGGGTCCAGTCTAACTCTGACTGCTTCCCAAAGGTGGTGGCTGCACTGCGCTGACAGAGACAAGAGGATTGACTGTACACTGGATGAAACAAGACATCCATTGAGGGACTTGACAAACACCCACCCAGAAGCCACTGATGCAGCAGTATGAGCCTCTGTTTTGGAGTGAATCATAGAGTTGTAGAACGGTAGGGGTTGATAGAGACCTCCAGAGATCATCGACTTCAACCCCCCTGCCGAACAGGATCACCTAAGGCAGCTCACACAAGAGCATATCAGACAGGTCTCAAAAATGTCTAGAGAAGGAGACTCCATAACCTCTCTCAGCAGCCTGTTTCAGGGCTCCAGCACCTTAACAGTAAAGAATTTTCTCATGTTGAGGTGGAGCTTCTTGTGTTCTTGTAGTAGGCTGAAGATGAGCCAGCAGTGTGCCCAGGTGGCCAAGAGAGCCAATGGCATCCTGGCCTGGATCAGGAGCAGTGTGGCCAGCAGGACAAAGGAGGTTCTTTTGCCCCTGTACTCAACACTGGTCAGGCCACACCTTGAGTGCTGTGTCCAGTTCTGGGCTCCTCAATTCAAGAGAGATGTTGAGGTGCTGGAAGGTGTCCAGAGAAGGGCAACAAGGCTGGTGAGGGGCCTGGAACACAAACACTATGAGGAGAGGCTGAGGGAGCTGGCGTTGTTTAGCCTGGAGAAGAGGAGGCTCAGGGCAGACCTCATTGCTGTCTACCTGAAGGGAGGCTGTAGCCAGGTGGGGGTTGGTCTCTTCTGCCAGACAACCAGCAACAGGACAAGGGAACATAGCCTCAAGTTGTGCCAGGGGAGGTATAGGCTGGATGTTAGGGGAAAGTTCTTCCCAGAGTGATCGGCATTGGAATGGGCTGCCCAGGGAGGTGGTGGAGTCACCGTCCCTGGAGGCGTTCAAGAAAAGCTTGGATGAGGCACTTAGTGCCATGGTCTGGTTGATTGTCTAGGGCTGGGTGCTAGGTTGGAATGGATGATCTTGGAGGTCTCTTCCAACCTGGTTGATTCTATTCTATTCACTGTCCCTTGTCTTATCACAGGGCACCTCTGAAGAATCTGGCCCCATCCTCTTGACACCTGCCCTTTAGATATCGATCAGCACTGATAAGCTCTCTTCTCAATCTTCTCCAGGTTAAACAGCCCCAGGTCTCTCAACCTTTGCCCCTAAGGGATGTTCCATTCCATTCATCACCTTCATAGCCCTGTGCTGGACTCTTTCCAGTAGTGACACTGCTGTGTTCTGTTGCTGCTGAACCCAAACTGCCTGTGAGGTGCTGCAGCAGTTTGTAGATGCTGTGGTTTTCACATGCTCTGCGGCAGCGCTTGTTTGTCCCACATCCATACTTTCTGTTTAACATCTCTGGAGGTGGAGGTGTGTGGGAGAGTCGAATGATGAGTGGGAGTCATGTAAGACACCAAAAGCTGTTGCTGTCACCATCTGCTTGGTTGTCTCAGAAAACCTCTGCACTGGCCCACGGTTAGGACTAGCAGCTCTACAAATCCACTTTCTCTTCTGTTCCTGTCACAGCCTTGTCACCTTCCACCCTTCTGGTCTCCTTAAAGTTACTTAGGTCACAAAGCAGGATCAGGACTGCAGAGCTCAGAAAACAACATCCATGTGTGTGTGGAGCAGGAGTAGAGACTGGGGGAGCTGCAGCATACGGGCATCCTGGAAGGGCTCTATGTATCCAGAGGACATAGAATCATAGAATCATAGAATCAGTCAGGTTGGAAGAGACCTCCAAGCTCAGCCAGTCCAACCTAGCACCCAGCCCTATCCAGTCAACCAGACCATGGCACTAAGTGCCTCAGCCAGGCTTTTCTTGAACACCCCCAGGGACAGTGACTCTACCACGTCCCTGGGCAGCCCATTCCAATGCCAATCACTCTTGCTGTGAAGAACTTCCTCCTAACATCCAGCCTATACTTCCCTCATCACAACTTGAGACTGTGTTCCCGTGATGATGAATAGAATAGAATAGAATAGAATAGAATAGAATCAACCAGGTTGGAAGAGACCTCCAAGCTCAGCCAGTCCAACCTAGCACCCAGCCCTAGACAATCAACTAGACCATAGCACCAAGTGCCCCATCGAGTCTGTCCTGAACACCTCCAGGGATGGTGAACCTCAGCAGTGTGGAAGGAATGCAAGAACGGTATGAACAAGAGGAACTCTGCAGTGACAAAGTCACAGAATCATAGAATCATAGAATGGTTTAGGTTGGAAGGGACCTCAAGGATCATCCAGCTCCAACCCACTGCCATAGGCAGGGACACCTCCCACTAGAGCAGGTTGCTCAAGGCCTCAAAGTCAGGGGGACACTCCTTGCCAAACCCTCACAGCCCTCACAAAGTCCTTATATTTCTCCTTCAGGTGCCATCCCACTACGCAGTACAAGCCCATGCGCTCTTCATGTGACCCATCTCCAGCTTCCCACCCTATTGACTACCCCTCTTTGGAGGTCAAAACTAAGGGGCAAGAACAAGGCTTCAGTAGTGGCATGAGATGTAGAAACACTGACAGGACCAGCACACAACCAGTGGGTTCTGGAGGAGGAGGAAACATTGCCAAGGCAGAGTCAGAGGATGCCAACACATGAAAAAAAACAAACACAAGCCTGTAGCAATTCCACATTCTGCCAAAGACTTCAAATTGCCTTCTGATCTTGTGTGGTTTTATGTTTGCAATGTGGTTTTTTTTTATGGTTAGTATTTTATGCCCTTCCAGAATCTCAAAGTACAGATGAACTTTAAAGCATATGAAAACAACGATGCTCCAAAATATGGCATTCCAACAGCAGAGCCTTAACTCTGCCATGTTTGAACAATACCCAAGTGTACCAAGAATGTGTGTTCAGTTAGGATTACACCTGACATGAGCTGGGAATTATGTTCAAGCAGTTTTGCTCAATTTGGGCTTTCAGTCAGGAAAATGGTCCTGGAAATTCCCAAGTCGTTACCTGAAGTGCTGTCTGTAGTCACTGGTTCTTTCAAGGACAGCAAGAGTACAGCTGCATGGTTGCTGTGCCTGGTAAAAATATACTCAAAGCTACCTTCTTTTATTCATCTACAGGTCTTGCACACAGCAGAGCAAGAGGATACATGTTAAATTAGACTTCAGAAGGCTGGACAGAGCAAGAAGCAGGAGCAGTCTTATAGGAATTTGTGTCCCCACTATAACCATCTGCAGTACAAAATCAGGAATGATGTCAGATCAGTCTGACCCTATCCCAGACTTGCTGCACCAGGGTGAGAATAACACCACTTATTTCACACATGGGCCATGTATAGTGTCAATCAGGCTGGAAGAGACCTCCAAGATCATCCAGTCCAGGGTAGCACCCAGCCCTGGCCAATCAACCAGACCATGGCACTAAGTGCCTCATCCAGGCTTTGCTTCAACACCTCCAGGGACAGCAACTCCACCACCTCCCTGGGCAGCCCATTCCAATGCCAATCACTCTCTCTGCCAACAACTTCCTCCTAACATCCAGCCTAGACCTGCCCTGGTACAACTTGAGGCTGTGTCCCCTTGTTCTGTTGCTGCTTGCCTGGCAGAAGAGACCAACCCCACCTGGCTACAGCCTCCCTTCAGATAGTTGTAGACAGCAATGAGCTCTGTCCTGAGCCTTCTCTTCTGCAGGCTGCACACCCCCAGCTCCCTCAGCCTCTCCTCACAGGGCTGTGCTCCAGACCCCTCACCAGCTTTGTAGCCCTTCTCTGGACATGTTCCATCACCTCAGCATCTCTCTTGAACTGAGGAGCCCAGAACTGGACACAGCACTCAAGGTGTGGCCTGAGTACAAGGGAAGAATAACCTCCCTTGTCCTACTGGCCACACTGCTCCTGAGCCAGGCCAGGATGCCATTGGCTCTCCTGCCCACCTGGGCACACTGCTGGCTCATCTTCAGCTACTATCTACCAGCACCCTCAGGTCCCTCTCTGCCTGGCTGCTCTCCAGTCACTCTATCCCCAGCCTGCAGCGCTGCTTGGGCTTGTTGTGACCAAAGTGTAGAACCCTGCACTTGGCCTTGTTAAATCTCATCCCATTGGCCTCTGCCTATCAAGGTCCCTCTGCAGGATTCTCCTACCCTCCAAAAGCTCCACACCTACTCCTAGCTTGGTGTCATCTCCAAACTTACTGATATTAGACTTAATCCCCTCATATAGATCATTGATAAAGATTTTGAACAGGACTGGCCCCAGCACTGATCCTTGGGGAACACCACTAGTGACTGGCTGGTGTTCTGCTACCTTCATGGTCCCTACTTCAGATATACAGCCCATCACTGCCTCCTGAATGTATTATCACTGGGTTTACTGATAGTCATATCACCACCTTGCTAAGCCATTGGAAGTCTTTTCCTAAATTACATTAATCAATCACAGTTAACACGAATTCTGAAATGCAAGCTGCAGCTTAAAAGTGGCTTAATTTAATGGATGGTCTTTCCAGAGCCTAGCAGTTATTGATAAGAGAAGCCAGAGACTTAGATGTGTGCCAGGGTTTCAAAACAAAATCTATCCACGCTGTGCTGGTTTAATCAAGGAAGCTGCTTGCATAATGTGAAAAGCTCTCACGCTCTCCCAAATATGTAGCTGTTGAAAAACAGATGGTGATGCTAACTTGTAAGAATCAGACTATAAATACATTCAAAATAACAATATAAATGAAGATAATTATTCACAGTCTAAGGAGATTGTAGGACAATTAAGGCAGCTAGTAAAGCAGAAAGTCAAGGGGAGTAAAAAGCTGGATCTCCCTAGCAGTAAAAAAATGAGTCCCTGAAAGCAGCCAGTTCCTGCAGCTTGTGGGAGTAGTGGTATCTTCTGATAAGCAAGGAAGAGGTGACATACGACCTCAAGCAGCACTACAGGCTGGGGAGAGAGTGGCTGGAGAGCAGCCAGGAGGAAAGGGACCTGGGGGTGCTGGTAGGTAGTAGCTGAAGATGAGCCAACAGTGTGCCCAGGTGGACAGGAGAGCCAATGGCATCCTGGCCTGGATCAGGAACAGTGTGGCCAGTAGGACAAGGGAGGTTATTCTTTCCACTGGTCAGGATACACCTTAAGTGCTGTGTCCAGTTCTGGGCCCCTCAATTCAAGACAGATGTTGAGATGCTGGAACCTCAGAGAAGGGTGACAAAGCTGGTGAGAGGCCTGGAACAAAAACCCTATGAGGAGAGGCTGAGGGAGCTGGGGGTGTGCAGCCTGCAGAAGAGGAGGCTCAGGGCAGAGCTCATTGCTGTCTACAACTACCTGAGGGGAGGCCGTAGCCAGGTGGGGTTGGTCTCTTCTGCCAGGCAAGCAGCAAGAGAACAAGGGGACACAGTCTCAAGTTGTGCCAGGGGAGGTCTAGGCTGGATGTTAGGAGGTAGCTGTTGGCAGAGAGATTGGCATTGGAATGGGCTGCCCAGGGAGGTGGTGGAGTCACCGCCCCTGGAGGTGTTGAAGCAAAGCCTGGCTGAGGCAGTGAGTGCCATGGTCTGGTTGACTGGATAGGGCTGGGTGCTAGGTTGGACTGGATGATCTTGGAGGTCTCTCCCAACCTATTAGATTTTGTGATTCTATGATAAAAATACAAAGGTCTCAAGGGGAACCCTATCACTGACAGAAGGTTATATTGAGATGGGGGTTTGTCTGTCCTCCCAAGTAGCAAATGACAGGAGAAAAATGTGCTCAAGTTGCACCAGGGAAGGTTTGGGTTGGATATCAGGAAAAGTTTCTTCACAGAAAGCATTGTAAAGTCCTGAAACAGGACTGGGGGGAATGGGGGAATGGAGCAGAGCTGGAGGTAAATAGATTCAGACTGAACATGAGGAGGAAGTTCTTCAGCATGAGAGTGGTGAGAGGCTGGAATGGGTTGCCCAGGGAGGTGGTTGAGGCCCCCTAGCTGGAAGTGTTTAAGGCCAGGCTGGATGAGGCTGTGGGCAGCCTGCTCAAGGGTAGGGTGTCCCTGTCCATGACAGGAGGGTTGGAGCTAGACGATCCTTGTGGTCCCTTCCAACCCTGACTGATTCTATGATTCTATGAAACAGGCTGTCCAGGGAAGTAGTGAAGTCACTGTCCTTGGAGGGATTTAAAAGCAATATAGATGTGGTGCTGAGTGACACATTTTAGTGCTGGCCTGGCAGTGCTGGCAGAATAGAATCAACCAGGTTGGAAGAGACCTCCAAGATCATCCAGTCCAACCTAGCACCCAGCCCTATCCAGTCATCCAGACCATGGCACTAAGTGCCTCATCCAGGCTTGTCTTGAACACCTCCAGGGATCGTGACTCCACCACCTCCCTGGGCAGCCCATTCCAATGGCAAATCACTCTCTCTGTGAAGAACTTCCTCCTGGGTTAACAGTTAGACTCAATGATCTTGAAGGTCCCTTTCAACCAAAACTATTCTATGATGAACATAAAAGAAATTAACAGTAATTAACAGTAGCCCATTGAAACCAGTCAAAAACTCTCTGATTTATATCAATTTGGAGGCTAATTCCTCTTTCCCAATGCAGTCCTTTTTCTTTTCATTTTTCTTTTTTTCTTCTTTCACCCCTCCCCAGGACCCTGTTGGTATTCAAGCCACTGGCAGCAAAGGATCTTTTCGAGTCTCACGCAGAGATTATTGTCACAGCACAGCACTGTGCGCTCATCTGCAAGGAGCACTGGGGAAAGGGATGTGGGTGCCTTGAGCTGGCAGCTACAGAACTGTTCCAGAGGGTTAAAAGAGAACTTTTTTTTTTCATAAAGAAAATGATTTTTTTTTACTGTACAAGTCCTGAAATACAAAGGCTCTCAGTTGAATTCATCCCCTCGCTGCACTTGCAAACATTGAAAACGTAGAAGAATGTGTCCTGAAGCATAAACACTGCAGGCTCGAACGGGCAGGGCAAGGAGGCAGCAAGCCCAGCTAATATTCTCTCCCTTTTAATGCCAAAATGCCTCTCTGGACCCCTGCAGAGCCTCAGATTTTGCCTGAACCCACTGCATATTTCAACAGCAAAGAATTAGGATTTGTTCTTGGTCATCAAGTAAACAGTCAGTCCTTTGTGTCCCTGCTTGGATGCCTTTCTCTGTGTATTCACTTTTAAGCCTCCTTAATCCCTATGTACAGATAAACCAAGGCACATACCTGTTTTTTTTTTCCTCCTCAGAAAATCAGATAGTTGCATGCTTAGAGCCTGCTCTACACATAATAAAACCAGTTGCTCAGCAATCCTTTGTAGCTTCTGGAGTTTGCAGGATGTTTCCTCACCTTTTCCTAGCACATGGATACTACATCCAGTTCTGGAGCCCTTATTACAAGAGGGATGTGGAGATGCTGGAGCGTGTCCAGAGCAGGGCCACGAGGATGCTCAGAGGGCTGCAGCAGCTCTGCTGTGAGCACAGACTGAAAGAGTTGGGGCTGTGCAGTCTGGAGAAGAGAAGGCTCCCAGGTGACCTTCTTGTGGCCTTCCAGGATCTGAAAGGGGCCTACGAAAAGGCTGAGGAGGGACTTTTTAGGCTATCAGAGAGTGACAGGACTGGGGGGAATGGAGCAAAGCTGGAGGTGGGGAGATTCAGAGTGGAGGTGAGGAGATTCAGCCTGGTTGTGAGGACTAAGTTGTTGAGCATGAGAGTGGTGAGAGCCTGGACTGGGTTGCCCAGGGAGGTGGTTGAGGCCCCATGGCTGGAGGTGTTTAAGGCCAGGCTGGATGAGGCTGTGAGCAGCCTGCTCTGGGGTAGGGTTTCCCTGTCCATATTAGGGGGCTTGGAACTAGGTGTTCCTTGTGGTCCCTTCCAACCTTGACTGATTCTATGATTCAGGGGGGTCCACTTAATCAGCTCTCTGAAAGGGAAAGAGGAGGAAAGATCATAATCTTTCTGCTTCTTGGGATTCTATTGACTGCTGGACCTGGTTCCTGCTGTAGGATTTCAGATTAATTGCTTTGACTAATTTCAGCACAAAAATGAGCATTTCTTTGCTCATAACTCTCCAAAACATTGCCCTAAAAATCCCCTCAAAGGGGAATAATGAAAACATTGTGGTGGTGTTCAAGCAAAACCTGGATGAGGCACTTAGTGCCATGGTCTAGTTGACTGGCTAGGGCTGGGTGCTAGGTTGGACTGGATGATCTTGGAGGTAGTTTCCAACCTGGCTGATTCTATAATTCTATGGATGGAGAACATCACTTTCACACCAAAGCACAGTTTGCCTCCCTCCCAGGTGTCCTGATACTTTGTATTGCCCATGCTGAAGACCCCATTTATTCCTGTACCCAAACCATCCTGTGGTTCTGTGGTGGGGGTTTTCAGCCCCTCTTTTCTAGTTTACTAAGGGGCCATACTGTGAACAATGGAGTGGTGGAGATGAAACTGCATTTCTGCAAAACCTTTGGATTTCAGGGGTTTGGTCTAACCTCGAGTTCTGAAAAGGAAGAGGAAGATGGAGTTTTCAGAGTCCCTCTGGGCACTATCTGACTGACTCTGTTTAGGATATTCAAGAGGCTGAGGGAAATATCCAAATGCTAGGGGGAACTGACAGATGGTTCACATTTTAGCTGCAACTCCAGTATGCATGGGGATGGTTCCTTCAGCACTTTATTGCTGGGAAAGTTGTCATGTGTGATGTGCTTTGCTATCAACTGCATTGATTTCATTAATCATAGAATCAGTCAGGGTTGGAAGGGACCACCAGGATCATCTAGTTCTTAATGGTGTCTTTCTTAACTGTGTCTTTCCACCAAAGCAAGAATAAGGTATGGAGATGAAGGGGATGTTGATGACATTTGCAGCATCACAGAATCATAGAATCAACCAGGTTGGAAGAGACCTCCAAGATCATTCAGTTCAACCTAGCACCCAGCCCTAGACAATCAACTAGACCAAGTGCCCCATCCAGGCTTGGCTCGAGCACCTCCAGGGACAGCGACTCCACCACCTCCCTGGGCAGCCCATTCCAATGCCAATCACTCTCTCTGCCAACAACTTCCTCCTAACATCCAGCCTATACTTCCCCTGGCACAACTTGAGACTGTGTCCCCTTCTTCTGTTACTGGTTTTCTGGGAGAAGAGACCAACTCCACCTGTCTACAGCCTCCCTTCAGGTAGTTGTAGACAGCAATGAGGTCACCCCTGAGCCTCCTCTTCTCCAGGCTAAACAAACCCCTTGCCATGGGCAAGGACACCCTACCCTAGATCAGGGTGGCTAGAGCCTTAAACACCTCCAGGGATGTGGCCTCAACCACCTCCCTGGGCAACCCATTCCAGGGTTAAAGGCTATGAAGAAGAGCACAGTGATTCAGTTCTGGAGGTGAGCATTGATCCTCCTGGGCTGTGTTCCCAGAGCAAGTGCCACTGATTCCCATGACCTTGGACTAGTCAGAAAGAGCCTGCTTCTACTCTGAAAAGTGACTGTGTAAAAATGGCACTGTCCTACTCAGCAGATCTGGCTGCTGTGTGCTCTCCAAGTCACATCTGCTGACTTCAGTGACAGAAATAAGTTTTTATGGCTTTCCTGCTCTGTGAACACTGCAGAATCACAAGAGCTGTGAAAGCAGAAGCTGGATCCTGTGTCTCCTTGTAGGACTAATTACTATAAATCACAGCCAGCACTGGGGCTGCACTGGCGTCACTTGGCCTTGCACAGCTTTTCTGCTGGTGCCAGCAGTGAGGAACATGGAAGAAAGGAATCCAACTTAATTTTCTTGATTGAGTTTTAATTGGAGATGGCATTTATTTGGTTTGTAGTTGGGTGCAAAATAAATCTGTTAATCTGCAATGTGATTACATCTGAAATAATTAATTTGCCATAAATTTCCTGATACCTTTTTCCAAGTGGACACCTTTTAAACATGCATCCTGCTGTGTTAAGGGGGGAGGCTGTTCTCATGTTCTCTGATTGAGATTCATTGCTGCTTCGTTCCAGAAACTGCTTTTTCATGGCAAGAGCAGGTCTCCTTAAAACAGATGCTACCAGCTGATGTAAAGGTGAATTGTGTGATGGAGATGTGCACTGATTTATGTGCTGGATGTCCCAAATAGTCAATTTGGGAAAGTGATTCAGCAGAGAAATGAATGTTAACTATTTTAAAATTGCCTTTACCTTCTGTGGCATGTCCTGACATACTTAGGATAGCTGATAACATCAGCTTGCAAAGCCAAGCATAAATGCAGGCTGGGCAGTGAGTGGCTGGCGAGCAGCCCTGAGGAGAGGGACCTGGGGGTGCTGCTGGACGAGAAGCTCAACAGGAGCCAGCAGTGTGCACTTGCAGCCCAGAAAGCCAAGCAGAGCCTGGGCTGCATCAGGAGAAGTGTGGCCAGCAGGTGGAGGGAGGTGATTCTGCCCCTGTACTCCTCTCTGCTGAAACCCCACCTGGAATACCGCATCCAGTTCTGCAGCCCCTACTCTAAGAGGAATGTGGAGATGCTGGAGTGTGTCCAGAGAAGGGCCAGGAGGATGCTGAGAGGGCTGGAGCAGCTCTGCTGTGAGGACAGACTGAGGGAATTGGGGCAGTTGAGTCTGGAGAAGAAGAGGCTCCCAGGTGACCTTCTTGTGGCCTTCCAGTATCTGAAGGGGCTCTTCAGGGGGGTGGTGGAGTCGCCGTCCCTGGAGGTGTTCAAGCAAAGCCTTGATGAGCCATGGTCTAGTTGACTGGACAGGGCTGGCTGCTAGGTTGGACTGGATGATCTTAGAGGTCTCTTCCATCCTGGTTGATTCTATGATTCTGATTCCATACCTTCATGCTCAGCTGTATTGCTACAGGGGATTGCCCCAACTCAGATGCAGGGCCTTGCATGTCTCAAACCAGAGCATGAATGAGGATGGCAGTAACTGAATGTTTCTTAACTCACTGTGGAAGTGGGATCTGCTTTGCTTTGTTCCATATATGCTCTGCAGCACACTGAGTTGAAAATGAGTATTTCCAATTAATACACCACAAAAATACACAACAAAACCGCTCTCTGGTGATTTCTGCCTCTTTCTTCATGCTTCATCCTTTCAGTCTGCAGACTTTTTTTTACTGATAATGCAGAAGTCTGTGGTTTTGGCAAGTTATGCAGGGTATGGAAACTTGCAGTGTTTCAGGGAATTTTTAGTTTGAGGCAGGGAAGAAAACATAGATAAGCAGCTGCTCTGGATACAGTGATCAGCAGTGAAATATTTAACCTTCACAGGCTACAGTGCTGAGGTGGGTCCAGAGTCAGTCAAAGACATGAGAGAAATGAAAACCTCTTCAGTCTGTCAAGCACTCTGCATGACTTAGAGAAAAGTAGGGCATCGGTTATACATGCTTCACATTTGCAATCACTTTCCTGATAATGTCAAAGGTTAGATAGAAAAGGGGTTGAAAACAACATCCCTCATTCTGAATCACAGATGTTAGGGGTGATTTGAAGCCAAGCCTCTGGCTTAAACCAGGCAGGCTCATTGCTGATGGCTCTGATTTCTGGTGTGTGTGTATCCTCTGTTGTCCTGCCTCTCTCCCTAGCACATGGATGACTGAGCAGCTTGGGAATCATCATAGAATATCATAGGATCAGCCAGGTTGGAAGAGATGTCTCTGCTTCTCTAAAGAGGCAAGAGATCATAGAATCATAGAATCAACCAAACTGGAAGAGACCTCCAAGCTCATCTAGTCCAACCTAGCACCCAGCCCTATCCAGTCAACCAGACCATGGCACTAAGTGCCCCATCCAGGCTTTTCTTGAACACCCCCAAGGATGGTGACTCCACCACCTCCCTGGGCAGCCCATTCCAATGCCAATCACTCTCTCTGACAACAACTTCCTCCTAACATCCAGCCTGTATCAGTCCCTGACTCACCACGACATGCAGTGCTGCACTGGAAAACAAGCCCTTATTGATTTTGGTTTGCTGTAAAATCTGGCTATGTTAATTTCAGAGATGGCAGCTGCTCCTGCTTCTCTTCTGTCTGACCCCTCAGACAAAACAAAATGGGTGTAACAGAAAATGAACCTACAGAGACTTTTGGGTCCCTAATCTGGGGATTTATGGTGTTATAAATGGCCACACAAATGCAGCTCTTATCTCTTCCTTCCTACTGCCACTCTGTCTCCCTTAGAGAAGAGAGTAGACATCCTTCTTTTCACAGATTTGCATTTCTTTTTAGAAAGATGTTGCTGTGCTAGAAATAGTGATTCATTAATAACTTCCCAGATTTTACAGTTCAGAGATGCAAAGCCAGAAGGGACCATTCCCACTGTTTTCCCGTTTGCCCTGCCAAGCCTAACTCTAGAGTTCTTCCTGATGTCTTTTAGAATCATAGAATCATAGAATCAGTCAGGGTTGGAAGAGACCACAAGGATCATCTAGTTCCAACCCCCCTGCCATGAGCAGGGACACCCTACCCTAGATCAGGCTGCACACAGCCTCATCCAGCCTGGCCTTAGACACCTCCAGCCATGGGGCCACAAACACCTCCCTGGGCAACCCATTCCAGCCTCTCACCACTCTCATGCTCAACAACTTCCTCCTCACCTCCACTCTGAATCTCCCACCTCCAGCTTTGCTCCATTCCCCCCAGTCCTGACACTCCCTGACAGCCTAAAAAGTCCCTCTCCAGCTTTTTTGTAGGCCCTCTTCAGATCCTGGAAGGCCATTAGAAGGTCATCTGGGAGCCTCCTCTTCTGAGGAAGACTAGGCAGCCCCAACTCTTTCAGTCTGTTTTCACAGCAGAGCTGCTGCAGCTCTCCTCGTCCAACGTCCATCCTTGTTGCTGATACAGGCATTTTGACACTTTATTTTCAACTCATGCAGAGGTTAGCAATATTACTCTGAAAGAAATTGCCCTGACCTGCCACAAATCCGTCTTTTAAAAATTATAATGTTGGATGCAGAATGCGACCAAAATGAATTGGATTGATCCCAGTTTGGTTGAAATCCAGTAGAACACACTCTTACTTCTCTAAAATTAGACAGGTTGAGCCAGCAGTGTGCCCAGGTGGGCAGGAGAGCCAATGGCATCCTGGCCTGGCTCAGGAGCAGTGTGGCCAGTAGGACAAAGGAGGTTATTCTACCCCTGTGCTCAGCACTGCTCAGGCCACACCTTGAGTGCTGTGCCCAGTTCTGGGCTCCTCAATTCAAGAGAGATGTTGAGATACTGGAAGGTGTCCAGAGAAGGGCAACGAAGTTGGGGAGGGGCCTGGAACACAAACCCTATGAGGAGAGGCTGAGGGAGCTGGGGGTGTGCAGCCTGGAGAAGAGGAGGCTCAGGACAGAGCTCATTGCTGTCTGCAGCTACCTGAAGGGTGGTTGTAGCCAGGTGGGGTTGGTCTCTTCTGCCAGGCAAGCAGCAACGGAAGAAGGGGACACAGCCTCAAGTTGTGGTGGAGGAGATCTAGGCAGGATGTCAGGAGGAAGTTGTTGCCAGAGAGAGTGATTGGCATTGGAATGGGCTGCCCAGGGAGGTGGTGGAGTCACTGTCCCTGGAGGTGTTGAAGCAAAGCTTGGCTGAGGCATTTAGTGCCATGGTCTGGCTGATTGTCTAGGGCTGGGTGCTAGGTTGGATCGGATGATCTTGGAGGTCTCTTCCAACCTGATTGATTCTATGATTCTAAACCAATGGGGTGAGTCTCACTAAGAGAACAAACCACTAATGTAAATGTTATTTCCAGCAGCACAACAAACAGACAAATAAAAGAACAGTTTCTTGATGAGGAATATCTCAGTTTTCCTCAATCAGTTCTTTTATGTTCATAGAATAGTGTGGGTTGGAAGAGACCTTCAAAGGTCATCTAACACATCCTGGAGGCAGTAATCAGATAACTTCAACTAGATCAGATTGCTCAGACCATCGTTCAACCTGACTTGGAATGTTTCCAGGGATGGGGCATCCACCACCTTTCTGGAAAACCTGGACCAGTGCCTCATAACCCTTTATTATAAAATTCTTCCTTATATCTAGTCCGAACCAGCAATGGAACAAGGGGACATAGGCTCAAGTTGTGCTGGGGGGAAGTTTAGCCTGGATGTTAGGAGGAAGTTCTTCCCAGAGAGAGTGATTGGCATTGGAATGGGCTGCCCAGGGAGGTGATGGATTCGCTGTCCCTGGAGGTGTTGAAGCAAAGCCTGGCTGAGGCACTTAGTGCTATGGTCTGGTTGACTGGATAGGGCTGGGTGCTAGGTTGAACTGGATGATCCTGGAGGTCTCTTCCAACCTGGTTGATTCTATGATTTTATGAATCTCCCCTTGTTGGTAGTTTATACAGACAGTCCAGTTTTTGACTGGTAGGAACAGGTTAAACCTTACTTTCATGTGAAAAAAGCACAAAGCAGAGGGCCTCATTTTATAGATTTTTGTAACTGGAAGTAGAGGAAGATTCACTGATTTGCATCACTTGCTAGAACTAATTCCAGCACGATCAACATCTCAACTCTCCCCTAGTTGACTGTATAGGGCTGGGTGATAGGTTGGACTGGATGATCTTGGAGGTCTTTTCCAACTTAGTTGATTCTATTCTATTCTATTCTATTTTCTTACATCATTCCTCTATTACCTTCTAGCAATTCCATCCCCCCTCCAGTTATCTCCAGTCCAACCTTTTCCATCCTGTGAGGAGCATTATGCTGGGTCTTTTCTCACCTGTCCCTGCCCAACACAAACACTTTGCACCTGCTGCAGCACTGCTTTGAATGAGTCATTGCCCAAGACAGAGTATAAAATCCTCTATGCACAGCTGAGGCCTTGTGGTGTCCCTGACACTAGACTGAAGAGGAGGTAAGAGGAGCCTAAGCTGGTTTCTATCTTTAGTTTTAGGGGTAAGATATGGGCTTCTGAGCTGCCTTTTGATGAAATGAGTTGATAGGTACTCAAGGACCTGATTTTGTACAGATTTTATGTTAAATTAGCTGTAGGGCTCTTGAAGGAGTGTGCATAAAGAAGTGCAGGGAAGCTGCTGGTTCCCCCAGGGCTGCCTTATGAGGAGAGGCTGAGTGACCTGGGGCTGTTTAGTCTGGACAAGAGAAGACTGAGAAGGGATTTAATCAGTGTTTATAAACATCTGAGGGCTGGGGGTCAGGAACAGGGGACAGGCTTTGCTCACTTGCACCCTGGGATAGGACAAGGAGCAATGAGTGTAAGTTGCAGCAAAAGAGGTTCCAGCTCAACACAAGGGGGAACTTCTTTACTGTAAGGGTCCCAGAGCCCTGGCACAGGCTGCCCAGAGAGGTTGTGGAGTCTCCTTCTCTGGAGCCTTTCAAACCTGTCTTAACCAGGAGTGGCTGAGGGAACTGGAGTTGTTTAGTCTGGAGAAAAGGAGGCTCAGGGTAGACCTCCATCTCTGCAACAACTTGAGAGGAGGTTGTAGTGAGGGGGGTGGATTGGTCTGTTTGCCTTTCATCCTGTCCCTTGTTACTTGGGAAATGGCCCCAGGAAAGATTTAGGTTGAACGTGAGGAAAAATTTCTTCACAGGAGGAATTGTCAAGCCCTGGCACAGGCTGCCCAGGGAAGTGGAGTCGCCCTCCCTGGAGGGATTTAAAGGCTGCCCAGGGAAGTGGAGTCACCCTCCCTGGAGGGATTTAAAGGATGTGTACGTGTAGGGACATGGCTTAGTGGTGCTGCAGTACTGATGGGCTAATGGTTGGACTTGACCTCAGAGGTCTTTTTCAACCAAATCAATTCTATAAAAAGGGTAGAAGGGAACAAGGAGTAAAATTGTTTACTTTTCCCAACAAAAATGGGGCAGCTAGAAAGCAGCGTTCTAACATGTATGGGATGCTCTTCAAGGACAGTCTAAGAGGGACAGGGGTCTGCTGGAGAGGGTCCAGTGGAGAGCTACAAGGATGATTATGGGACTGGAGCACTGCCTGATGAGGAGAGGCTGAGGGATCTGGGGCTGCTTAGTCTGGAGAAGACTGAGATGGGATCTAATGTTTCTAAGTATCTGAGGGCTGGGGGTCAGGAGGCAGATGACAGACTCTGCTCCCTGGGATAGGACAAGGAGCAGTGGGTAGAAGCTGCAGCACAGGAAGTTCCAGCTCAACACAGGGGGGAACTTCTTTCCTGTAAGGGTCCCAGAGCCCTGGCACAGGCTGCCTGGAGAAGCTGTGGAGTCTCCTTCTGTGGAGACTTTGAAGGCCTGTCTGGATGTGTTCCTCTGTGACCTGAGCTAGATTGTGTGGTCCTGCTCTGGCAGGGGGGGGTTGGACTCGATGACCTCTTTGGGTCCCTTCCAACCCCTGACAGCCTGTGATCTGTTGTTGAGTGTTATGGGAAGGTGACTTCTGTAGCCAAAAATACAGGAGCAGAATCTGTAACAGATACAAATTTCCTAAGAGCGCTTTAGGCCTCGCTTCTGCATCCCCCTGTGATCAGAGAGTAGAGATCTGCTGTCCTAGCGACATGGCTTAGCATCAGACTTTCTAGGAGCTAACGGCTGGGCTCGGTGATCCTGAAGCTCTTTTCCAACCCCAGCGCTCCGGTGATGGTAGGAAGGAGCTGGCCTCTAATCCTGGCCTGTGAGGCGGAGTTGGGTGCGCGGCCTGAGGCGCTGCCTCTCCCGCTCAAACTTCCTTCGGGGTCGGTATCCGACCGACCGCGACTGCCGCCCGCCCCCTCCCCGACCGCGGGCCGCGTACGTTGTAGCGGTGCCTGTCGGAGTAGGGAACCCACCCTGGGAAGGCGGGAACAGGCGGAGCGGAGCCGGCCCCCGGCGGGGCGGTGTCAGGGGCCGGCCCGCTCCGCCCGTGCGGCCGCGGGGCGCTGGGGGCGAGCGCGGCGCCGAGGTAGCGGGCGGAGGCGGCGGGAGGCAGGTGAGGCCGGGGAGGGAAGGGGAAACACCAGCAACCCCCCCACTCCCAAGCTGGATTTTCGCCGTGTTTATTCATTTTGAATTTCATTTCTGTTTTGTTTTTTTTTTTTTGCCGGTAATGATGCTCGGCTGCCCACGGGGCAGCGCATCCTCGCCGCGGCTCTTTGTTCCAGGCGAGCGGGGCTGGTCCCTGCAGCCCCGGGGGATAGAGGCGGGAGTGGGGGTGGGGAGGAAAGTGAAGGAATGCAGTCCTGCGGGGATGGAGTTGGACCCTTGGAGCATCCTGAGGGTGTTTTTCCTCTCCCAAGGGTGGGAGGGGGTGAGCGCCGCTGTCCTTCTGTCCTGCTGCGGGCCTTGGCTGGGAAAAGCCCCGGGTGGTTGATTGCACTTGATCTGCTGGCGTGGTGGAGGGCTGTGGGGGAAGGATGGACTTGTAGGGGCTTTAAACTCACCTGTATATATGACTAAGGAAGAGAGGGAGATGGATCTGTGCCCTGCAAGCAGGTGTGCTGGGTGTAATCAAGTATTGATCTCTTTCTAATCCCATTCCCTGGCTAACAAGCAGGTTCTGCCCAAGCTAAAAGGGCCAGACAAAGTGTATCTAACAGCATCTTAAACCTTCCACCTGCAGAGATCTCCAGATCTGCTGTGCAGTGTCGCTGTCTGCGTTAGGTGAGGCACAGAAATATCTTGGTGTCTCTTGCTGATTAGGATCTGACTGGTACCTGCCTGATCCTAGCATCTGATCTCTCTGGAGACCAGCGTTTCCATTCTGGTGTGTGGAAACTGAGGCACCCTTTGGCCTCGTTCTTGAACCTCTCCTCTCAATCTTTTTAATCTCTCAAGGAATTTGGTAGAGCTCTGACTTCTGTGGTGCTGGGGGATCTGGGGTAGGTCAGAAGCCATGAGGAACTATGCAGCTTTTACTTGCAAATCTAGGTAGAGCTTTCCATAGGTGGTCTGTGCCCTTCTGAACAAAGCAAGCAGTCTCTTGCTGGTTGGGGGAATAATGCCTAAAACATGTCATGTCTCTTGCTGCTCAAAGAACTACTGCTGGAACACCAATGCTGGAAGTGGAGGTGATGTATTATGTATTAAGGTGCCTTACTAGGACTGGTAGGAAGCTGTCCTTACAGAATGTTAATACCTCATTTGTCTGCTTGTAAGGAGTCCTCTTCAGAGGAGCACATCTCTCTTTGCTGTTGTGTGGTCGTTGTCTATACAGTTGTTTCATTTGATTTGGGCCATGTTGGTGGCTGGGGTAGAGTTGTCTCACTGTTGGGAATTCACTGTGAGCAGTTGGAGATGGCTTAACTGGTTGAGGTTTATCTGAAGTATGTGCTGTAAGAACATCAGCTCTATAATCCACTTGATTGAACTAGGTGAGGATGTAAAGTAAGATGAAATGAAGGAGTTTTTTCCTCAGCTTGTGTGCAAAAGTAGCAGTTGGGAGCTCTGCAGTGTGTTGTCTGCTGGCTTTTGTATTCAGCACAAGTAACAAGGCTTGGGTAGCATACATTAGCACTCTGGTGACATGGCATTTGATTGCTGGCAGTTGTTTGACATGTACATTTTGGCTAAACCTTCACATGAAAAGATTTGCAGTATTTTTGTCCATTTCACTTATCAATCAGTGGATGAATTGTAGAGCTGACCATGTCCAAGACTTTTCAGCCACTCAAAACTGGCATAATCAAGCTTGTATTTGGAGGTGTGAAAAGCTGTGGTCTGCAAAAGGCTAGACAGTGGTTTGTCTGAAGCTGACCTGTTAATCTCCTCTGCTCTTTGCTGTATGATGCACACAGCCACTTCAGCTGTGGAGTACAAGTGTTATCTCTGTGTGGGAGAGGGATTGTTGGAACAGGGCTGTTAATTCAAATGAGTTAAAAGCTTGATACTTTTTTTTTCCTATTTCAACAGTTCAGGAAAAGACACAGCCAGAACTTGCCCAAGGCATAAAATAGCAGCAAAGTGTTTTCCTGGGGGTTTTCTCTGAACTGGGTGAAAATAAAAAAGCCATCTTATGGGAGCAGTTGTATACAACTGTGGCAGAGGGGAGAATTCTATCTTTGCAATGTGTCCATGTAAGGAACAGCTACTGAATGAGGAAAAACCTGGTCTGCTCTGTGCTTGTCCCCTTCAAGCTTGCCCCCTTCAATTGGTGATGACAGGATAGGATTCCTTTCATCAGTTTCTGAGAGCTGACTCTTCAAACGAGGCTCAAATTCAGAGGGGGTTAATGCTTTAATAGCTATTGCTAATGCTCAGTGTATGGGCCAGGGAAGCAGCTAGATCCAGAAAGATCCAGCAGGGTCTGCAAGACTGTTTCAGCTGGTGACCAATTTGTCTCTATTGTCCCTCAGCTTAGTGACTTGTCCACAGTAGCAGCTGATTCTTATGCTGATGGGCAGCCTTTGGAGATGCCTGGTTTTGGCACCTGTTTTTAGCCTAGAAATCCCATTGTGCTTCTTTCCAGCCTACCAGGTGTTAAAACTTTATCTGTGGTGAAGATGAAGCTCCTTGGCTGCCTGCATCTGTGCTGCCTTTGCAGCTGGGCAAACTGTGTCCCTTGGGATTTGTTGTTAAGTGCAGGTGAGGTGGCTGGTGGTGTCTTTTGCCCTCTGTGCTTCCTGTTTGAAGCAAGGATTAATTTTTTTCTGCAGAGCCTGGCCAGTGCTTGGCATTTGTCCTCCAAGGCTTCATCTTGAAGAATGCCAAGTGAAAGGTAGGGATGAAGAGTTCCTGTGGTTTGGAATACTGGCTTCAATCTAGTAAAGAAAAAGCTTGAATTTACTACAGAGGAGGTGCTTGGTCAGAGCAGCACGCTCCAGCTTGCTCTTATCACTTGGCTGAGGCTGTAGAGCAGACTGACTATAAAACCAGCCAGATGGGAGGATGAATGTCTAGTCCAATGCAGCTTGAGTAACAAACTGCTCTGCAGCCAGCAGTGTGCTAAAACCTGGATTGCTTTTGCATTAAGTGGAAGTGCTACAGCAAGGTGTCAAACTCTGCTTAAGAAGATACCCAAGTCAATGCTGTTTACACACTGCCTAATCCAGTCTCTTCCAAAAGCTAAGTAGATCTTAAGCTCTGACTAATCTTTTTTTTGAAGTGTGAACTTGTGCCATTATCATGGAGCAAGCTCCATGCTACGGTCTCCAGCTTTCACTGAATGCAGCAGACTAGGTTAGCATAGAGCTAGGTGTTGTGGATTTCCTGAGCAAATAACTCTCCAATGCTGCTTTTGCCTTCTACAAATGTGGCTGTGGGCAGCAGTGCTTTTCAGGCTAGGGAAACACTATGGAGCTGCCCAAATACCTTAGTATCTCTTGTATGAGGCTAATACTGATGACTATCCATGCTATCTACTAAGGAGAAAGAGGAAAGGCTCTGAATACTACTTTTCTAAACATTTTAATCAATAGAACTCTACAAGCCAACCTCTTAGGGAGCAGCTTGCCCTCATATGCTCAGAGTTCTGGTCCTAGTAAAGATGGAGTAAGGTCGTTGAGGAGATTAATCTTTTGGTACTTCTGCTAACCACCTCCTGAATGTCTTGGGTGATTTGAGAACCTAAAGCTAGAAACCTACATATATACACCATAAGACCTTACTGTGATCTTGCAATTCTGAAAGGGAGCCTGTAAGAAAGCTGGGGACAGATGTTTTAGCAGGTCCTGTTGTGACCGGAAAATGGGTGATGGTCTAAAACTAAAGAATGGATTCAGAGTGTGGTGACATGCTGGCCCAGGTTGCCCAGAGAGATGATTGGATACTCCATCCTTGGAAACATTCCAGGTCAAGTTGGCTGAGGCTCTGAGCAGCTTGGTCTAGTGGAAGATTTCCCTGCTTGGAGCACAGGGATTGGACTAGATAACCTTTGAAGGTCATGTCTAACCCAACCACATCTTGAGCGCTGTGCCCAGTTCTGGGCTCCTCAGTTCAAGAGAGATGTTGAGGTACTGGAACATGTCCAGAAAAGGGCAATGAAGCTGGTGAGGGGCCTGGAACACAGCCTTGTAAGGAGAGGCTGAGGGAGCTGGGGGTGTGCAGCCTGCAGAAGAGGAGGCTCAGGGCAGACCTCATTGCTGTCTACAACTACCTGAAGGGAAGTTGTAGCCAGGTGGGTTTGGGCTCTGCTCCCAGGCAAGCAGCAACAGAAGAAGGGGACATAGTCTGGTGTTGTGGCAGGGGAGGTCTAGGCTGGAGGTTAGGAGGAAGTTTTTGGCAGAGAGAGTGATTGGCATTGGAATGGACTGCCCAGGGAGGTGGTGGAGTCACTGTCCCTGGAGGTGTTCAGGCCAAGACTGGCTGAGGCACTTAGTGCTATGGTCTGGTTGATTGTCTAGGGCTGGGTGCTAGGTTGGACTGGATGATCTTGGAGGTCTTTTCCAACCTGGTTGATTCTATATGTGTATACATGCAACAAATAGGACTGCAATAGAAATGCTGTGACTGTCTTTCAAGTGCAGCTGAAGTTGCTTAACCACTGCTAAACCTACTTGTGTAAACTAAAAAGACTTCTGACATCTACAGTAACTATTTCTGTTCTTTGGGGGGGGGGCAGGGGGGGAACGGCAAACCAAAAAACCAAAACCAACCAAACAACCTCTTGATGCTTCACTAAGTCTGATCTTAACTGGCCCTTGCTAGAGGGGTGTAAAGTGACTATATATTCATCAGCATGGCAAGGCAGATGTATGTCTTAGGGAACTATCAATCTAGCTTCTGTGATATACTCTTAGTGCTTTTTCATTACGGAAGTGCATAAAGGATTAGTCTGGAAGAGTAGCTCAAGAGTAGTTTTGAGGGAGGTGATTCTCCCCCTCTACTCAGCTCTGCTCAGACCCCAGCTGGAGTACTGTGTCCAGTTCATGAGCCCCTATTCTGAGAGGGATGTGGAGATGCTGGAGCATGTTCAGAGAAGGGCCACAAGGACGCTCAGAGGGCTGCAGTAGCTCTGCTGTGAGCACAGACTGAGGGAGTCGGGGCGGTTGAGTCTGGAGAAGAGGAGGCTCCCAGGTGACCTTCTTGTGGCCTTCCAGGATCTGAAGGGGGCCTCCAAAAAAGCTGGGGAGGGACATTTTAGGCTGTCAGGGAGTGACAGGACTGGGGGGAATGGAACAAAGCTGGAGGTGGGGAGAGGCAGAGTGGAGGTGAGGAGGAAGTTGTTCAGGATGAGAGTGGTGAGAGGCTGGAGTGGG
The DNA here is from genome assembly GCA_013400475.1 of Tricholaema leucomelas. Classification (NCBI taxonomy): domain Eukaryota; kingdom Metazoa; phylum Chordata; class Aves; order Piciformes; family Lybiidae; genus Tricholaema lacrymosa; species Tricholaema leucomelas. The sequence continues at coordinate 103,312 of WAAF01015566.1, read as the reverse complement.
TTTCCTGGGGAGGTGGTTGAGGCCCCATGGCTGGAGGTGTTTAAGGCCAGGCTGGATGAGGCTGTGAGCAGCCTGATCTAGGGTAGGGTGTCCCTGGGCATGGCAGGGGGGTTGGAACTAGATGATCCTTGTGGTCCCTTCCAACTTTGACTGATTCTATGATTCTAGTGCTGTCAGTTTTCAGCTGTTTTTGGCAGAGAGGGTAGAGGAGGTAGATGGGAAGCCACCCATCCTCCAGAGAAGGTAAATGTGAACAAATAAAATGAGAGGCATCTATGATGGTGAACATTATCTTGGTGGCTTGTTTGTCCCTGAGCACCTGGTGTGTGTGTGTCTGGCCTGTGACAGGGAGTTATTCCACGAGCTCAGACTGCTGAGGGCAGGGGCTGAAGGGAGTGGAAAAAATGACTTCATGTGCCCTGAGGGTTCAGATAATGGAGCCTGCAGTGGTTTACTCTGACTTGTGTATCTCTAAGCTGGAAAATACTGAGGTTGTCTTCTGTGCTACAAACAATCCTGCAGATCACTGAATCGTAGAATTGGTTGGAAAAGGCCTTCTAAGATCTCCAAATCTGGTGCTAAAGCATGCTCCTCAGCATCACATCTCTGCATCTCTTAAAATGCCTCTAGGGATAGGGATTCAACCACCTCCCTGGGAAGCCTGTTTCAGTGTTTGAGAACCCTTTCAGTGAAGATGTTGTTTGTGATCATAGAGGTCTTTTCCAACCAAAAGAATTCTAAGATGGAGCCAAAGACTGTACTCATCCTGATGGGCTCATCTTAGTGCCTGTGAGCAAGACTGCTCTTCTTTGGAAGCCTGAGTTTCTGACAATTCCAGCCTCTTTCCTTGCTATTAACCATCAGTCCTGTGGGTCAAAGGCAAGAGCAGTTCACTTGTGAAACTAAGAACACGGCAGCCAAAACAAGTGATATCTGCTTGTGATGGTTTGGGTGTTACCCATTCCCCCACACTTTGTAAAGTCACCCAGACTAGACTCAGCGGGTCTGGAGATTGAATGAAGCTTTGTATTTACAACTTAGCACAAGATACAAGCAGAGACGTACAATATATACAGTTATAGACAGAAATAGACAAGTTAAAAGGTAATACAGAAACACAACAGCCCCCAGGAGGGGCTCCCAACCACCCTTCCACCTTTCTCCCACTCCTCTACCTTACCCAGGATCTTACCTTATGCCCAAGGAAGATTGGAAGGATGGCCAGGGAGGTTAGGAAGCAGGTGGATTAGTCACACAGATGGCAGGTTAGGTTAGAAAGAGAGGTTCAGCTCAAAGCCCAGACAGGGTCTGTGTTATCTATGTTTGTGTTCTTGTTTTTATACATCTCAGCAAGCCTGTGAGTGAAGTAGACATCACCATTGTTTTCTTTCACAGCCTGTAATCTAATTCTTCTCACCAAAACATTCTAGCTGGCTTCAAACTAGCACACTGCTGATAGTTGAAGACTTCCTCCAGTAGGGCTTGGCTGTGCCACTGAGAAGCTGCCTTGTGGAAGTGGGAGGAGGAGTGTATCAGATCTGCTGTGTGACAGAGGGTTATTTGCTGTGTGCCTGAGGCTTATGTCATCTGATCAACTGTCATGCATGTGGTCAACGAGGCCTTGGATAGGATGATCTTCTGTTGCTGTGGCAAAGCAAGCTCAGGACTGAGGCACCTGTGTGGGGGGAGGTGGCTGGGATCAGACTGCGAGGTCCTCCCTCCCGCTGTTGCCTCCAGTAATGCAGCTTAGGCTGATGCAGTCTGCCAAGAGCAGGCTGTCAGCAGGCTGGATCACTGCTGGGCTACTGGTTCATTGCTCTGTTGGAATCTCTTGAAGCACGCAGTGATTATACACATGAAACTTTCTGGAAGTGCCTCCATGGTGCAGTGCAGCGTAAACACTGTGCTAATGCAGCAGTGCTGCTCTCTGGTGTGTAGCCTTTCTCTGTGGGGCATAGGAGCCCTTACAGAGTCTGATATTAATGCAGCTCTCCATCTCTCTGTGTTGGTTCTGGTCCTGTGTTGCATCTTGTTCTCTGTGCATGTTCCTCAGTGTCTTTCTGTCAATGCACAGAACAGGGCTTGCCATAACAAGCTTGAGGCTTCAGTCTGACTCACCTTGACAAGCATCAGTCCTGAACTTGCTAAAGGACAAACTGGTTGATCCTTAGTGTATGTCTGCTGGGTAGATCATAGCATTCTACCACTGCAGTGAGAGCTTGGCAAGATCTATCTTGTCCTTCAGATCAAGATTTGGTTTTGTATAGTATAAGATTTGTGATCAGGTAAGGTAGGAACAACAAAATGGCTGGAGTGATCTGTGTGCAGGAGGAGTCTGTTCAGGACTGGCTGTAGGCTACTATGCCTTGGAATTTGCCACCCAGTTAATTAAGGCCAAGTCAATGAGTTGTTCTGGGTATGTGTAATCTTGATTCCTTTTTCCCTTTCTAGGTCTTGCACTCTGGACTTGTCAGACTTGCAGGCTTCTGGGCACATCTCAGCTATGAGGAGATCAGTAGAATTTAACATCTGTGTGGTCACCTGCAGCATCCTGTTCTTATCCTCCAGTCCACCATGCCTTGCATCTCAGCCACTTGAGGAGGAGGATATGACAAAGGTCCAGTATGGACCCTGGGCAGGGAATGGGGTAGGAGATGAAAGCACAAGTATTCTGAACTCGAAACATAGCCTCAGCCCCTCTGAGCAGACTGTTTCTGAAGAGCCATGTGGGGTGTCAGCAAAGCCTTCTGGGACCCCCTCCAATGAAGCTTTCATAGCAGAAGGAGAAACACCTGTAAGCCCAAGCAATGTCATCCCAGGCAGCCAAGGCCTGGCTGCTCACACCTTTTCTGTTGCAGGGGCTTCTGCAGATGAAGAGTTTGGTCCCACAAAGTCAGATCTGGATGAGGATGGTGTATTCAAGGCTATGCTGACCACAGCTGTGACCACACTGAGCCCTGCTGTCCAGGAGAAATCTGTTGGTGGCCTGGTTAGTGAGACCACTGTGAAGGATGGTGCTGAAGTAGAGCACAGCTCTGCTGGCTTCCTGGCAAAGCCCACTTCTGGGACAGATGTGGCATTGCAGGGTAATTTGCGCTCCTCAGCCACACCTCAGACCAAACTATACCCCAGCTCTCCTGTCTGGGAAGCAGCAGGTGACCACCTTGTCACCCCAACTCCCCAGGATCATGGTATGACCTCTGAAGTGGGAATGCCAAGAGCTCGCACAGGGAGCCCATTGAAGTCCCTGGTTGCTCAAGCATCTGTGGCTGTGAAACATCCTGTCACAGTGACTGAGGCCTCCCTCCCCTTGGAAGTGGGGACAAGCAGCAAGCAAGGAGAGCTGCCTGCCATAACTGACACTGTCACCATCCACCCTATGGACACTGTGCCACCTGACTGGGATGACACAAAAATGGGGGACATAAGTCAAGGGGAAAGCACATCTCACAAAGCGACAGAGAACTTGGGGGCAACAGAACCACCCCAGACCTCACAGGGAAGTGTTGGGGAGGAAGAAGATGCAACGAGACTGCTACCATCCCCAGCGTCCCCTCCAACTCCTGAGCTTGCCAAGGAGACCAACTGCACAGTGCCAGTGCAAGGGGAGGAGCTACCAGCAGCTTCCACAGGCAGCACCGATGTTGTCCACACTGTGAATGTGACAGGTATTGACACAGCTGATCTCAACTCGCTGAAAAACATAAACACAGTCACAGCAGAGGAGAAGAGCATCCTGCCATCACAACCAGAGGCTGCTGTGGTGCCAGATACACACCCTGATCTCCCTCTTACTCCAGAAAGCTCATGGAAAGGTAAAACTTGCCAGTAGAAACTTGAATTTAAGTGTGGGGTTTAGGAGAGATGTTGCTGGGAATCTCTGCTTTCTTTTGGGGAGATAAAGGTGTGATCTTGATAGCTGCAGTAGAGGTTGGAGACCTTTTCCCACCCAGAAAAGGCTGTGGACCTTTGTTGGAGTGGTAACAGCCCAAGTCATTCACATTCATAAAGTGCTGCCTTGCTTTGGCTGTTCCTGGACGTGATCTCTCTGTGGACAAGTATGCCCAGCCTGTTGGGTAATATTGTCCTGACTTAGTCAAGAGTCTGTATAGAGCTCCTGAAGCTGAGGGAGTAGTTGTAGTGGCAAACTGGAAAGCTGCAACTGAAAGGCTGTGGCAGGACAGTCTGGAGTTGAAGGGCAGCCACCTTCTCTGTGAAGCCTATTAAAGCTGTAAATGCTTGCTGAACAGTTGTAATGTGTCCTAAATCAAGGAATAGGTGAGCTGTACTGGTAGCCCATGAGTTAAGACACTTCCATGACTTTACAAGGGTGCTCAGATCAAAATATCTTGTCTAGAGCTCTGTGCTGTCCTTTAGGTTGGAAGGGCAACACCAGGAGTTTTGTTAGAGTGAAGCTATGACTGCCTAGAGTTTGTGCCAGCTCTGTCACCATCAGGTAGATATCTTCCTCGTGGACAGCTGATGGTGTCACCCTGGACTGTACTTTCTTGCAGAGGTGGCACCTTCAACCTGAAGACTTTCTGTTCAGTGGTTAAAATAGAGGGAATGCTAAAAAAAAAGGAAGTCTGATCAAGTGTTGGACAATAACATATTCCTAGGCTGAGTAATGCAAGCTGGGGATTAGGACTTTGTTCTAATTGCTGGGCATCTTTAATCTTACCTCTTTGGCTACAGAGGCAAAAGGACATCTTCCCCTCCTTGCATCCAAAAGATTGAGCTGTAGCTGTAATGAAGGGAAGCTATTTGCATGCTGCTGCTGCAACCTGACTGATTAATTCCCTAAATTAATTTATAAGCACTTGACTTGTCAGTGTGTTCCCTCTGCTGTTTCCCAGATGTTGGGGAAACAATCATCAGTAAGACTTGCACGAGAAAAATAAACCCTTCTACAAGGCTGGGGTCTGATAGCCATGAGAGTTGGTCACTTTGTCAGCCTTGTGTGCTGCAGATGTTTTTTCACACCAGAAGCCTGCAGTGCTGTGCTCCCATGGCGTTGCTCTCCGTGGCCCCAGGTGTCTGTAAGGGGCAATTAAGGAAATGAGAACTGATTTTTGTGGCTTTCATTCCTGTTATACTTCTTCTCACGCTGGTCTTTATGCAGCGCTACCCTGATGATGGCTGGATCTGCTCCTTGTGCTGCTGGGGCTCTGGAATTACTAATGCATGAAGTTGTTGTATTTCTTCAGACCTCTTTTCTGCTGCAGTCAGCTAACCTGTGAGTTGGTACTGATGTGTGTTCTTGCTGTAGGTGTTACCCAGGAGGTGACAACAGTTGCCCAGGAGGCTGATGCTGCTCTCTCAGTTGTGATAATGGATCCTGCTGCTACCCAGGGAACAGGAGCTGCAAGTCTTCCACAGGAAAACAGTGGGGAGGACACCCAGATGCCAACTGCTCCTGGTGCCACCCAGATGCTGGTGGCAGCTGGTACTTCTTTGATGGCAAATGCTCCAGATGTAGAAGGTAGGGTACTGATTTGAGGACTGCAGGTTCATTTTCTCTCAAGATAAGATGCTATAACTGAAACCAATGTCAGTGCTTGGACTGAAGTCTCAATACACAACATCTGAATTTGAAGTGACTGTTTTCTAGCCTTCTGCTGGCTTGCTCTCGTCCCATTCTGCCTATGCTACCAGACTCACCATGTTGAATTGTATCAGCATGCATGGTTTGTTTCATGTAACAGTGGAGTAGAGAGTAAAAAATGACCCTAAACCACACAAAATCCCCCACATCTATCCTTGCTAGCAAGCTGACTTTCAGCCTTAAGCATGTAAGCCAGTTAGTTGTGGAGAAGAAGCTCTTACTTACGGAGACAAAGGCAGTCACAGATTGCTGATAATCAGTCTGAAGGATAAAGGTGTTTCAGGGCAACATGGGAGCAGTGGCAGGGAAGTAAGACACCTTCTTGCAACGATGTTGAAGCCTGCACTAATTGACTTCTGTGAGGAAGAGGGAGTTCTTATCAGGTTGATGTAGCTCATACAGAAATGCTTTAAACAGTTGCAGTCATCTAGCTGCTGCCTTCTGGAATGATGTCACCTTGGTCTGTATGCGTAGGAGCCTGTCATCTTGTCAGGAGTGTAGCAAGGGTTCCCTTAGCACAAAGCTGACTTTGACCTGGAGTGCCTTTCTGTTGTACCTACTAAGGTACAACTGTAATGAAGTGCTGCTGGGCAGCTCTTGTGCTAATTCTTATCTTGCAGGGCATCACCATGCAAGTAGCAGTTTCCTTTTATGTCTTAAATTAAGGCCTTGTTGTAGGGGAGAAGAAGGCTCTTCCAGCAGTTTCTACTAATTGATTTGCTTCTGGGATTTAATTATAAATCCAACTAATTTTGCTCTTTGCAATCTACAGTTGGATCTGTCACTTGGTTCAGATCTCAACTAGTGTCTCAGTGCTCTGATCTTGCTGTGGGGTGGTGACTACCAAACCTCAAAGCAAGGAAAGCAAAACCTGGCTGAGTTCTCATTAAGGGGTTATCTCCTGTGTTGGTTGTCCTGGAAGAGAACCTTTTCTTAGTGCAGAGCTGCTTGCACATCTTTGAAAGAGGCAAGAGTTTAATTTCTTCCACTCTGTGTTAGGTTTTAAGTTTGCTCTTGAACGATGAGGTGGTTAATATTGTGCCAAACTGCTGCTGCTTTCTATCTTCTGTAGGTCTCACAGATGTGGTCCTAGTCACCAGTGAGAAGGCTGTTTTGGCTTCTGGTGAGTTGTCTGATACTCAGTTTGGACAGACAGAGGAACCATCCGGCAGAACTGTGGTCCTGGTGACTCCAGCATCAATGACATCTTCTGTCAGAAGGACAGCTCTCCCGTCTGCAAGGAAGATCAGTACAGCTGTGACCTATGGGCTGGACCGCCTGGAGTCAGAAGGTACCACTGATCCCAAGACTAAGAGGCAGGCAGCTTCGTGTGGAGTGGCACATTTGTCTTGACAGAGTCCTCAGTCTGTCTCTTAATACACAGCTATGTGCATATTTAGTTCCTAATAAAGTTGTTGAAGACCCTGTCCCCTTCCAGGAGATATGGGAAGCAAGCAATGGACAGTGTTGTGGAGGATGGTCACAACAAGCTCCTGGCAAAGCTGGCAGCTTGTGGCTTGGACAGATTCACTCTGATATGGGTCAAGAACTGGCTGGAGGGTTGGGCCCAGATAGGGGCGGTGAATGGTGCCACATCCAGTTAGCAGCTGTCACTAGTGGTGTCCCCCAAGGATCAGTGCTGAGCCCAGTCCTGTTCAATATCTTTATTGATCATCTGGATGAGAGGATTGAGTTGAGCATCAGTAAGTTGGCAGATGACACCAAGCTGTGTGGAGCTGTTGGAGGGTAGGAGAGCCCTGCAGAGGGACCTGGCCAGGCTGGATGGGTGGGCAGAGGCCAATGGGATGAGATTGAAGAAGGCCAAGTGCAGGGTTCTGCACTTTGGCCACAACAACCCCAAGCAATGCTACAGGCTGGGGACAGAGTGGCTGAGAGCAGTGAGGCAGAGTGGGACCTGGGGTGCTGGTAGATAGTAGCTGAAGATGAGGCAGCAGAGTGCCCAGGTGGGCAGGAGAGCCAATGACATCCTGGGCTGGATCAGGAACAGTGTGACCAGGTAGCATTCCTGGGAGCATGTTCAGGCAGCTGGATAGCCCTTGCTACCATACTGCTGAAATCCTCACCATATGCTATGCAAGGGGGTGGCTACCTTCAGTGTCCAGCTGGCTGAAACCTTGCCAGAACATGCAAAACCTTATTTACACTCAGTATGTGGTACTGCTGGGAGAGGCATCCCCTTTGAGATGGTCTTCCAACTCAAAGCTACTTGCAAAGCTGCTGTCTCATTGCTGGCTTCTCCAGTCTTACCTCTCCCCCTGGATCCTTAATGCTTTTGCACACTTGCAATCTTGGAGTCTCTGCTCTCTGACTGTCTTCAGGCAGTTGCAGCTTAGTGATTCAGACACCCACCAAGAGAAGTTTAGGTGAAATAGATTCTTCTCTGGAGTTTGTGTGCAGCTGAGATTTATCTCTTCAGCCAATCCATGTTTTTTTTTTCCTCTGCAGAGAACTGTTTCACTGTTGCTTCTTGCTCTTTCTCCTACTTAAACTCTCTTCTGCTTGCTGATCCACCCAGTTTTGTACCTCCAGTGTCTGGACTGACACTGCCTGGCAGGGATTAATCTTTCTGCCTCTTTTGCTCCCCTTTATCTTCACCTTCTCTTGCATTTGTGTTTTACTGCAAGGGTTGGCAGGCCTCCAAGGTTGGTATGCCAGATGGTATTTTTCTTCTGCTTAGAGGTGGGGTGCCATAGACAACAGCTAATCAGCATCTTATCTCTGCATGAAGCAATAACTCTCATTCCTGTTAAGTTTTTAGAGGGTAGCAGAAGCTGGGAGCCTTCCATGCTCCATGTGTGAGGTGCTGCAGTTCCTGCCTGCAGTCAGGCTTGCTGTTGGCTTTGAAGCCTGCCATGAGGTTTCTGGGCCTCCAGCTACAGCCATCACATGCAAGTTTCATCCCAGCAAGGGGTATCTGACAACACAAGGATGTGGTGCTGGTGATGGGAGAGTGACAGCAGAGGAAGGAGGGCATGGTATGTGTGGGGGAAACCTGTTCTTTCAAACTGGGAAATAAGGTCTCTACTGAGCAAGAGCAGTGTTATTCAGGAGGCTTAAATATTTCTGAGCCCTCTGGGATCTCCTTTAGAGGTCTGGTTTTCTGCACAGGAAGATAAGAGGGATTTCTGTTTCAGCTGAGCCTTGGTCTCCCTATTTAATGAGACTTCCTGCATAGCCATTTGAAGAAAAAAATCCTTCTGCTCTGACATGAGACTGCTGCAACTTCCTTGGGTTCCTACTGAGGTCTCTTTCAGAACTACAGGGCTATTTCCTCTGCTCTGAACTCCTCTAAGGGCAAATGCAGGCTTTAGCTAGGCTTAGTTATCCCAAATGCAGCTGTCTCATCTAGAAGGCTGTGGGTTTCATGGCTCTGCTGGTGCCTGTCATCCAAGGGACCTGCTACTGTTTACTGTGCTGTGTGTTTTTTGTGGACTAAACTTCTTCTGATCCATCTAGATCTTAGTGCAGTGAGCCAGACTTTCCTGGTGTTGTGGATCACCAATCCACATCTTGTAAAATGGGACAAGTACTACCTGGGGATAGGTTTTCTGTTTGAGGACACTACTGCTCCATTTTAAACTTCAGTGAAGCTTTTGAGCTATGACTCTGCTTTCTCCTATCTTTCCTTTGTAGTGGCAAGTAGGGGGTGCCACATGGTGAAGTGGCATTTGGAAGCTTGGTTTCTGTTCCCCCAGAACCGTTGTTCCTAGTGCTTAGACTTAGCATCTAGATGATGCTGGATAAATATTTGGCAGTACTTTCCTCTAAAGCTGCACTGAGCAGCTTCCCAGGGTGCTTAGGCTCTTGGGAGACACAAGGTTGGACACCAGTGTTGCAAGCATATGCTGGAGTGCTTGATGAAGGATCCTGTCCTTTGCTCACTGTCAAAAGAAGCATAAGGAGCTGAGTGAGCTTGGCTGGTCTCCCTTGCCTTCAGTGGGGTCTTGCTGACTTGCCTCACTGAGGGGCTGGCTCATCATCAAATACAACCCCTTGCTGTTCAGTTAGCTCTGTTTCTTGGGGACCATCTGTGCCAAGCTGTCTGCAGCTAATTGCATCAGTACATTCACCTATCTCACGGGGATGCAAGACTCTTAAAAAATCAAATTGCACAGGCAAACATGTGCTTTGAATGTGCCTCCTAAATGAGCTTATCCTCTAGAGTAGACTCTGGAGAGATTAGCTGGGCAACAAATATCCTCCTACTTTGACTCTGGTCTGGTTCTACTTGCCCTTCCCAGTCAGAGAAATCCTATAAAAGGATTATAGCATATGGGGACAGGACACAGCAGAGGTTGAGGCTTACTTGTCTGGAAGACTTTGTCTTCTGTTCCAGCACCCAGAATTTGTGTCTATAACAAGCTGAACACTGCAGCTTTCTCTACAGGGCTTCTAGGATCCAGAGAGAGATAGTCTAGTTCAGCTTGCCCACTCAGGACCGCTGTGTAAGCTTCCCAATACCACCTGAGAAGTCTCTTTTAACAGAAAGCATGTTCCTTTTGGACTAAATTCCTTTGCTGTCACATTTGCCATCTTGGGTAGGGGCAGAGGTGGCAACTCTCCTTAAGCATGGCAATATTTGGCAGGTATAACTTTTCCAAGGGTCAGGCAGCCTGCCACATCTCTTCTGTGAGATCTTTGCAGTGGGCCTTGCACACAGCAGCTAGCTCCTCTTGGCTCTTCTGTAAGCAGCTCTTGTTCCATACAGGATGTGATGCAGGGATCAAGTTGTTGCACCTAAGAATCTTGAAGGTCATTTCATCCTTACAAGATAATCCCAACCCAGCAGTTGGTACAGGACTGGCTTGCTGCTAAGAGTGATGCCTGACCTGTCACAGCCTGGGTCCTCAGGCAGTTCAGCATAAACAGCTTATACCATCATTGCCTGTAGCTGTTGGTGAGAGTGTATCTGTCAATGCAGACTCAAGGTTTTGGGCTTCTCAACCACCACTCTGCCTGGACAGCAAAAAATCAGATGAAAAGCCTGGAGGTGGTGGTGGCTGTGGAGCAAAGATGGGATAGAGAATGGGAATATCTCAACACTCATCAGACTATGCTACAATTAATGATCTCTGATGTGTAAGGCTGATGTCAGTATTGCCTTCCAAGGCTACCCAGAAGCAGCTACCAGCTGCCTCTTGGTGTACCCACTTCAACAGAAGTCCATAGGAGCCTTTCAGATGTTAGACTCCCACATGCTGCCCTTGCTGCATCCAAGCTCATCAAGAAAACGGTTTAAGCTCAATGCTACCTACTCTGCATCCAAGTAAGCTCCAGGTTGACCCCTTTCAGCACTGACTTGTGATTTAGAGACTTTACATGTGGTGATTTTTGAGATGAAGAGATGAACAAACCTGGCTCCATTAGATGTTTTGAGAAGAAATGTTATGGCTTAGTGTTTTTGATGTGCCTATGCTATTTTTTGGTGAACCCTTTAAGCCCCCCTGCCCCCCCCCCCCCCAAACTCTGAAACTATTCCAACTGTGTAAACCCCAAGGCTGGTTCATGTTCATATAGGCTGGCTTCAAGCTGTTGCTGGAGGTGAGCTGTCACATGGGCTGCTGGTTGTGGAGGGTGTTTATTGCTTTTATAAAAGCAGGAGATGCTCTACCTGTTATTTGGTGTTAGGAACACTCAAGAGCTCTGAAAATGGGCAGTTTAAACTCAGCTGCTCTGGAGGGAGACCTTAACCATGTAGCAGGTCTTAAATATGAAGGGTTTCTGATTAATCAGGCTGGCTCTCAACATGCAGCTAGCAGATGATGGTCATTAGGGTGGAGTAGGGGGTTAGAAAGGAGTGTCAGACACCTGCTGCCTGGGCCAGCACAGTGCTGTTTCCAGTACTCAGCCTGGTTAGCTGGTGTCGGTGTCTAATGCAGCATCTGGCTGTGGAGAAGCCCCTCAGTGATGCTGAAACACAGCTGACACCATCCCTGGGATCATCAAAGCTGGGGTTGTGCAGCCATGAGGCACCTCACTTGTGAACTCTGCTGTGGGCTTCACTGCCTTTGCTCTGTCTAGTGTCTTTAAGGCTGTTCCAGAATAGTGCCAGTATGAAGCTTTTAAGCTTTCTGATGTTTTACAGGAACTGTTAACCCCTTCTTTGCTGACCTGTGCACTCAAGCTTATCCTTCCAAGGAAAATAGTTTAACTGATTTCAGTGGGAAGAGGTCCCCTAGTCCTGTTCACCATTCTCTGTCTATTTCCTCTGCTTCTTGCTCTTGTGTAGTCCTCTAAGCCACATGTCAAACTTCAGAAGTGAAGGCAGTGGCTGCCTTTTCCCCCAGAAAATAGTTCAGGACTTGTAGCCATTTACATGACTTTAATGAGAAGCTGAAGGGTCTTTTATACATTTTTCTTCTGAGCTGTGTCACAGTATAAGGAGCCTTCTTTTTTTAGATGGGAGGAATATTTTTGCTGGAAACCAAGGCTCTGACTGGGATTGCTGTATGGATTAAATTCAATCTCAGGCTTCATTAAAAATTTAAATGAGGTTGCAGGAGTGTAAAGGAGACAGACACTTAGCCCACTGTTATTAACTAGCCTGATGCTATAATTTCTCACCAGCTCTTTAGCTATTGGCTAAACTGACAAGGAGCAGAAGATTTAGAGCACATACAGAATGATGAATTATTGAATGGTTGAGATATACACTCTTGTCTTGCTTCCAGTTTATTACTACCACTGAAATGGGAACTGCTGTCCATCTGATGCAAGTTGACCTTCATCTACTTCACAGTAGAATCATAAAATAGAATCAATCAGGTTAGAAGATATCTCCAAGATCATCCAGTCCAACCTAGCACCCAGCCCTATCCAATCAACTAGACCATGGCACTAAGCGCCTCGGCCAGGCTTTGCTTGAACACCTCCACCACCTCCCTGGGCAGCCCATTCCAATGCCAATCACTCTCTCTGTCAACAACTTCCTCCTAACACCCAGCCTAGACCTCCCCCACCACAACTTGAGACTGTGTCCCCTTCTTCTGTTGCTGGTTGTCTGGCAGAAGAGCCCAACCCCACCTGGCTACAGCCTCCCTTCAGGTAGCTGTAGACAGCAATGAGGTCTGCCCTGAGCCTCCTCTTCTGCAGGCTGCACACCCCCAGCTCCCTCAACCTCTCCTCACAGGGCTGTGCTCCAGGCCCCTCACCAGCTTTGTTGCCCTTCTCTGGACATCTTCCAGCACCTCAACGTCTCTTGAATTGAGGAGCCCAGAACTGGACACAGGACTCAAGTTGTGGCCTGACCAGTCTCAAGTTGTGCCAGGGGAGATCTAGGCTGGACGTTAAGAGGAGGTTGTTGCCAGAGAGAGTGATTTGCATTGGAATGGGCTGCCCAGGGAGGTGGTGGATTTGCTGTCCCTGGAGGTGTTCAACCAAAGCCTGGCTGAGGCACTTAGTGCCATGGTCTAGTTGATTGCCTAGGGATGGTTGCTAGGTTGGACTGGATGATCTTGGAGATCTCTTCCAACCTGGCTGATTCTATGACAACTCAACCTGCAGGTTGGTTTATCTCTTTCATTTCTGCTTCCTGCCCTGTGCAAGTGGTATGTGTCCTTCTTGTCAGTTTTGCCAAAGATGCAGTGGCTAGAGCACTGTCTGCTTTCTTTGTCTCCTGAGAAGTGCCATAGGCTCTCTATTAATTATATTTTTAATGATGAGCATCTTTTAAATGGTGAGGAGATCTCATAGTGCTTCCTCCTGCCTGCCATCAACTCTGGAGGCTATGTGGGTGCAAGGACAAGCAGTGTCATTCTGAACTTCTAAATGAAAGTAACCTGGAGAGAAACACTATCTTTGGCAAAAAAACAGTGGGGCTGCAGGAAGATGATCAAGGACTTGCACAGAGGCTTGAGCTGTGACTGGAAGTGAGCTGATTGGGCTTGCAGTCATCTCCTTTTCTGGCACCTGACAGGACCTGAGCTAAAACCTTGGTACCATGGAGACTGTCACCCATAATAACAGATCCAGCTTGTCATCTGTGATGGATCCATGCTGGGTTTGTCTAGAAAAATGAAGCTTAAATCAAATGTTAATTCCTGGGCTGTTGGTCATTCCTTTCTTGGGCAGTGTGGTTGAATGGATACTTCTAAAGGGACACTTCAAACAGTTTTTTTGCAAGAGAAAGTGGAATTGGTGTCTCTGGGGCTTATTTTTTGTGATTGGGAAAAAGTAACAATCCCCACAGCCCTTTTCTATGTGAAATCATTTTGTTGAGAGGAGTAAATTCTGTGTTTTCCTTCAGCTGTCCTGTTCACTTGCAGGTCATGGTCCATAAATCTGAACTGATTTGAATACCTTGACTTGATCATCTTCCTTGGCTCAGTTTTTACGCTGATTAGTTCAAGTGCACAGCTCAGGTTAGAGCAGCAGTTCTGCAGCAAGCTAGGAATCAGCCTTTAAAGTCAGTGCTGCATATTCTGCAGCATTCTGGTTTGTGGTTTTGGTTGGTTTGGTTTTGTGGGGGTGTGGGTGGTTGGTTGTTTTCCTGTTTTTTTGCCTGTTCTGTTTAAAATAGCCTTGTGATGCTCAGCCAACTGTCCCTAGCCTGGCTTAGTGTGAAAGCAATTTCGTGGTGAATGCTGCTGGAAATGCAGCTCTTAAGAACAATTATTTCTGATCTTAACTCGGAAGCAGATCCCAGGTCCCTACTGGAATATGTTGCTTCCCTGCTGCCAAAGCTCTTCAGTGCCTCAGATCCCCTGTGACAAGTGATGAGCTACAACTGAAAAAAGCAAGTGTGAATCCTCTCATATTTGGAGGGGAGAAGTAGGTTAGGATCATAATCCAAATCTCTCCTTGTATTGTCTTTGCAATGTTGAAGAGCCCTTTGCTGTGAAGTGGCTTCTGCAGTGCTTGGGCTTTGGCAAGCAAAGGCTGAATGCTTTCTGCAGCTGAAACATCAGCTCAACTTGGCTACCAGGGATATGTTCCTATGTTCTCTCTTAGATGCAGCAAAGGATTTCTTCTGTTACAAAAAAAACTTTGGAGATGTAATTTCCTCTTCTCTTGAAGCTTAGATGGTTAAGTTATCTTGTTTTGTATGGTAGGATCCCACCCTTCCTAGTAGTCCTTTTTGTGTCTGTAGTACACTCAGTGCTGATGCTTCCCATGAAAGGCCATGCTTGATTTGGCTTCCCTTCCAGAGTAAGGCATTTAAGACTATGTTCATACAGCATGTTCTGCAAATACCCTGGAGAACTTGCAGTGAGCATGGCTGGGTTTAGCTACTCTCAACAGCCTGGGGGTTTTACCCTCATGATTTTTGCATAGCTGCAGCATCTATGGCTTGCTTGAGTATCTCAACCAACCACAGTACAGTACTTTGCCCACCAAGCTGTCTCCACATGGTGAGAGTCCATCTACGTTCCTGTCACCCATCTCCTTTCAAGCTGTCACAAGTGACTGTGCTTGGCAGTGTTTTGGAGATGTTGGATTGTGATCATGTGGAAGCAGCAGATCAATAATAAGAGTTGTCCTAGAAAGGCCTTCTTGCCTTGATAGTCAGCTGTGATTGTAAAAGCAAGGCAGAAACTGTTCCTTGCTGGAGGAAAGCATTTGGTAGGCTTCTCAATGCCTCTGCCTCCAGTGCTGGCAAGACAATAGAATAGAATCAACCAAGTTGGAAGAGACCTCTAAGGTCATCCAGTCCAACCTAGCACCCAGCCCTATCCAGTCAACTAGACCATATCACTAAGTGCCTCATCCAGTCTTTTCTTGAACACCTCCCTCCCAGTTGTGTTGTTATTCTCCACTGCTCTCTTTACAGTGTGCACACATGGGTGACCAAGCCCAGTGCTGCTGTGTAGATGATGAGGTAGGCTATAGGGTGCAAGGTGCATAAGACTTCAGTCTGCCCTCTTCTGTGAATGGCTCCACTACACACAATGAGGAAGAGAAGTCAAGCAGCAACAGAACAAGGGGATAGAGTCTCAAGTTGTGCTGGGGGAGGTCTAGGCTGGGTGTTAAGAGGAAGCTCTTGCCAGAGAGAGTGATTGGCATTGGGATGGGCTGCCCAGGGAGGTGGATGGAGTCGCTGTGCCTGGAAGTGTTCAAGCAAAGCTTGGATGGGGCACTTAGTGCCATGGTCTAGTTGACTGGCTAGGGCTGGGTGCTAGGTTGGACTGGATCATGTTGGAGGTCTCTTGCAACCTGGTTGATTCTATGCATGGCCTATGTGTGAAATTAATGGTGTTATTCTCACCTTGGTGCAGCAACTCTGGGATAGGATCAGACTGATCTGACATCATTCCTGATTTTTGTACTGCAGGATGGTTGTAGTGGGGACACAAATTAATATATGACTGCTTCTGCTTCTTGCTCTGTCCAGCCTTCTGAAGTCTAATTTCATAGAATCATAGACTGGTTTAGGTTGGAAGGGACCTCAAGGATCATCCAGCTCCAACCCCCTGCCATAGGCAGGGACACCTCCCACTAGAGCAGGCTGCTCAAGGCCTCAACATACATCCTCTTGCTCTGCTGTGTGTAAGACCTGTAGATGAAGAAAAGAAGGTAGCTTTGACCAAACCATTGCCCTGAGAGGCAGTAATACCTCTTAGATGTCTACTTTGTTGTGTGGGTGGCTGTTGCAGAGATCAAAGTAGATCCTGATTCCTCTACCATATTTTGGCCAGCCAAAGGTTCTTGAAAAGTAGAATTTTTATCAGTAGTGTGTGAATCTAAGCTTCCTCTGTCAGTGCAGATAAGTGTCATTGTGTTCTCTAGCCCTCTCCTCTCCTTCACAGACATGTTGTGCAGGTAAATTTTTAGATCTGCACTCCCTGGTGCCATCACTCAGCTCATAGAAGCCTTTGCTCAGTGCTTGTAAAGAAGAGGTCTTGGCTTGCTGCAACTCCCTGAAGTCATATAAAGAGTGGCTCACCACTGGAAACCAATTAACATCAGCTGTTGGTTAATCACAAACTACTTGGCATTCATCAGGTGCTTCTAGGCACTCGGATCCTACAGTGCTACTACTGTGTAAAATCACAGCTTAGACGATCGAGAAGCATAACAATGCTTTGTGTTACTGGCTAGACGACATTGTTCTCTGAGTGTGGTGTGAGGAGGGGCTGGAAAGGGAAAGGACAGAGAAAATGAGAACTCCAGCTTTTGTCCTGCAACCTCCTTTTTGTGTTGGGGTGGGATGGTTTGGTGGTTTCTTTTTTCCCCAGTTAGAATTCAGTGTGTGACTGCTTGAATCTATCACCTTGCTGCTCAGGGTATAGCATGATATTTCTTTTGTGCATTAGAGTTGACAAATGATGTTTCTGTGAGTGTACACCTGGAGTACTGCATCCAATTCTGGAGCCCCTATTACAAAAAGGATGTGGAGATGCAGGAGCGTGTCCAGAGCAGGGCCATGAGGATGCTCAGAGGGCTGCAGCAGCTCTGCTATGAGGGCAGGCTGAGAGAGTTGGGGCTGCTCAGTCTGGAGGAGTGTGCAAGGTGACCTTGTGGCCTTCCAGTATCTGAAGGGGGCCTCCAAAAGAGATGGGGAGGGACTTTTTAGGCTGTCAGGGAGTGACAGGACTACGGGGAATGGAGCAAAGCTGGAGGTGGGGAGATTCAGAGTGGCCATGAGGAGGAAGCTTTTCAGCATGAGAGTGGTGAGAGGCTGGAATGGGTTTCCCAGGGAGGTGGTT
Organism: Tricholaema leucomelas; assembly: GCA_013400475.1. Lineage (NCBI taxonomy): Eukaryota > Metazoa > Chordata > Aves > Piciformes > Lybiidae > Tricholaema lacrymosa > Tricholaema leucomelas. The sequence continues at coordinate 86,041 of WAAF01015566.1, read as the reverse complement.
GAGGCCCCATGGCTGGAGGTGCTTAAGGCCAGGCTGGCTGAGGCTGTGGCTAGGCTGATCTAGGATAGGGTGTCCCTGGCCATGGCACAAGGTTTCAAACTAGATGCTCCTTGTGGTCCCTTCCAACCCTGACTGATTCTGTGATTCTGAGAGTAAAAGTGCTTGCAAACAGTAGTGAAAAACAGCTAAAGACAGAAATATTCCCCCACCCTCAGTAAAGGTTTCTTCTTCAACAATAAAAAAAGGTCTGATCTAACTTACCACACATTCATTGAGATAGGAAAATACCTTTGACATCCTCAAGTCCAATTGTCAACCCAACACTACCCCATGACACCATATCTACACAATATTTTTTAGCACCTCCAGGGATGGTGACTCCATCAGTTCTCTGTGCAGCCTATTCCTGACCACTGTTTCAGGGAAGAATGTCTTCCTGATATCCAACCTAAACCTTCTCTGGTGTGACTTGAGGTTATGTTGTGATGTTCTATCACTTATTACTTGGAGGAGACCAACATCCACCTCACTGCACCCTTTTGTCAGGTCATTGTGGAGAGCAATAAGGTCTCCCCTCAGCCTTCTTTTGTCCAGACTAAGCAGTCTTAGCTCCTCATAAGGTGTTCTCCAGACATTAGCTTCTTTCCCTCAACCATTCTGCAACGTGCTTCTTCCTGTTCAGGAGTGTGGAGTTCTGCAGCTGTGTCAAACCTGACTGAAGCCATCTGTGAGGAGCAATTGGTGCTTTGAGTTTCCAGGAGGAAAAGTTGGCCACGTGTTTCTCTTTCCTGCATCACAGAACAGTAAGAAGGATCTGAGATCTCCTTTTGAAGTTGATTTGCAAGGGCCTGGCTGTTGTCATGGGCTGATGTCCCTGCCCATGGCAGGGGGGGTTGAAAGTAAATGGTCTTTGTGGTCCCTTCCAACTTTGACTGATTCTATGGTTGTGATTCTAAGCTTTTATCTTTGAGATTGACTTGCTTTTGTTGTCCTTTGTTTACCTTTGAGATTGATTTACCTTTGTTGTCCAACTGCTCCAGTCACTGCTGGTTTGGGGTTCTTGCTGGGTCAGGGAAATACCTCATGAAGGAGAGGTGAGCTGGTCTCATTTCTCTCTGCCAAGACACCAAAGTCATCATGGATATTTACATGTTTGTAGTGGAAAACTTCTTTTTTTTGAAGCAAGCTTAGGGCAGTTTTGCCATCCCAAAATAGCAAATCCTATCACCAGTGTCCCATGATGAAACTCAACCATTGCTGTTTCTGGTGACTATTACTAAAGCTGTGAACCCCCCAAAAAATTCCATTAAACTTTTCTTTTAGTCTCAGCACTATTGTCTTGGTGCTCTCCAAACCTGAAAATTTACATGCCTCTTCCCAGGCTGTCAAGTCATTAAAACCTGAAGTCTTTGTCTGAACTAAGAACCTCCTTTTCCTGGGGCTTCCTGCTGCTTGCATTTTTCTTAGGTTCTATGGTTGTCACAGCAGGGAGCTGTTAAGTCTCTCGTGGGTTTTTGGGCTTTCTTGTTTCACTGAAGGCAAAGCAGAGCCAGATTTACAGAGGGCAGTGCTTATTTTGTCTGTCAGAGTGGCAGATTTTGCATTTCCTCACTCTTTAGAAGGCTTTAACATGCTAGACTACACTTGTGTTACCCTAAATACAGTACAAAAAATGCAAACACCTGCTTGGACTGTGGCTTTTTCAATGTTGAAGTCTCCTGGTGTCACCAATACAGGAGACAGGACATCATAGAATCAACCAGGTTGGAAGAGACCTCCAAGATCATGCAGTCCAACCTAGCACCCAGCCATGTCCAGTCAACCAGACCATGGCACTAAGTGCCTCATCCAAGCTTTGCTTCAACACCTCCAGGGACAGTGACTCCACCACCTCCCTGGGCAGCCCATTCCAATGCCAATCACTCTCTCTGCCAACAACAACATCTCTCTTGAATTGAGGAGCCCAGAAATGGACATAGTTCTCAAGGTGTGGCCTGACCAGTGCTGAGCACAGGGGCAGAATAACCTCCCTTGTCCTACTGGTCACGCTGCTCCTGAGCCAGGCCAGGATGCCATTGGCTCTCCTGCCCACCTAGGCACACTGCTGCCTCATCCCTCTTTGCTTCATTCCTCCTTCATAGTTCCACAAGCAAGAGCTAGGATTTGGAGTATTCAGACAGAGTAACAGGATGATCTTGTATGTAATGTATGAATATCTATAGAACAAGGATGGTTCACAGCAGAAAATGCTGTCTGCTTCAGTGACTAAGGGGCTCTTTTGACCACTGCCAGATCTTCAGATGTCTTCCTACAGCTGGGCTCAAGGCAAATGCCTGGTTTGCATAGATTCACATCTGTGACCATGAAAAGTTTTATACTTCTAGGATCAGAATCAGACAGGGTTGGAAGGGACCACAAGGATCATCTAATTCCACCCTCCACCATAGGCACGGACACCCTACCCTAGATCAGGCTGGCCACAGCCTCAGCCAGCCTGGCCTTAAACACCTCTAGGGATGGGGCCTCAACCACCTCATCCCTGGAGGTATTTAAGGGTGTTTTGTTTGGTGGTTTTTATGTTGGAGACCAGAACCTGACCACTGGCAGTAGCACCTCATGGCATGTTTTTCTCTTTGTTAGATGAACTCAACTGAAGAGTGTCTACAGTTTCAGGGAACTGAGTTTGGTTAGTCTGGAGAAAAAGGAGGCTCAGGGGAGGTTGTCTTGCTCTCTACAAGCTGAGAGGAGATTGTAGTGAGGTGGGGGTAAGTCTTATCTGCCAATAATTGAACAAGAGAAAATGGCATTAAGTTGCCCCAAGGGAGGTTTAGGTTTGACACTAGGGAAAATTACTTCACTGAAGGGATTGTCAAGCCCAGGAAGACGCTGCCCAGGGAAGTGGTGAAGTGGCCATCACTGGAGAGACTTAAAAGACATGTAGATATGGTGCTGAGGGAAACAGTTTAGTGGTGGACTTGGTAGTGCTGGGTTAATGATAGAACTGAATGATCTTGAGAGTCTTTTACAACCTGAATGAGTCTATGATATGCAAAATATTTCACAGCAGGCTGCAAATGCACACAAAAATCTGAATCTTCTGTGGTTTGTGCTGGGGGAGGCATAGGCTGGATGTTAGGAGGAAGTTCAGAGAGGAATGTTAAAGCTCCCTATTTTTTCACAACCCAGGCCTCTGTATTTTTTTGTGCATGATTAGTACAGCCTCTCCAGACAGACAAATTTACTGTACACCAGGTACATCTTCAGGTCACTGCTTTGCCACCTGCCTCATTTACCAACACATCTGCCAAGAGAGCTAATGGCATCCTGGCCTGGATCAGGAACAGTGTGGCCAGTAGGGCAAGAGAAGTTATTCTGCCCTTGTGCTCAACACTGGTCAGGCCAATCCTTGAGTGCTGTGTCCAGTTCTGGGCTCCTCAAGGCAAGAGAGATGTTGAGATACTGGAAGGTGTCCA